>JARHVA010002907.1:972500-1027500 GCA_037957365.1 Torreya grandis
GAGGGACATTTATCCCCTGTCTTTCGATTCAAAACCCACTTAGAAGTTGAGGCCTTTGCCACCACATCTACTTATTTTACTGCCACCACATGTGTAGAGTTTTAGACCAGACCATTATTCTTATTAACTAATGACCCTTCTAATATCCTTGATATCACACCATTCTTTACCTATATCTGATTCACCATCTCTACCACCGCCCTATCTCTATTCTTAGTATCAACAACTAGAAACATCTCCTATAATTCCATGGCACCACACTCTAAATGAGGTCCTCCCACTTTATCCAAATATCTAGGCACTCTATGAATAACTTCAGTTAAATTCCCTATAGACTTAAGGGTTTGAGATGCCCCTGTATCAGAACTAAAATAACCTCCCAAATCTACCAGTTAAAATTCATACAATTTTATTTGTTGATGAGGGTAAATTTCTTGATTTGTTTTAAATTTTAAATGTATAATTTAAAACTTTATTTTATTAATTGGGTCATAATACCATCACCACCCTTATTTGTATCCTTTTTTATATCATCATAAAACTCACTTGGTCTTTAAAAATTCTAGGCTTGTGCTTTGCAATATTACATATATATATATATATATATATATATATATATATATATATATATATATATTTATTTATTTATTTTTTGCAATAAGATTTATTAATTGTTTTATAAAGATTCAAAATTATATTATAATGTCTTATATTTCACAACTTAAAATAATTTACTTCATAAATTTTGAGCTAGTAATGTCATTATTCTTTAAAAAAAAAAAAAATCAGCATTATTGAATCTCTTAATTTATCTTTCCTAGAGCTCATTTAGTGTTCTAGATATATTTAAAACTGAATTTGCATTAGAAAAAAGAGTGTCCCAAATATCTTTATTACTTATATTTGAACTCAATTATGAAAAAAATTAAACATATTTACTAGTGATGTTCAAAACAACTCCATCAAATTTTGTGTATTATTCTCATCAAATACAACTCTAATATCTTTGAGACCCTACTAATAAACCTTGAAATAGGTTCCTTTTAATGGACACATCCCAAACTTTAACATGAAGATAACTCAATATTTTTTTTAATTGAAAAATGCACTTTCATTAATATAATACATCACTAATCATATAAAAAATATAAGTGGAAAAGTCATATTTTGAATAAACCAAACCAAGCTTAAAATGTTTTGGATAGAACAAAGTTAAAAATAGGCCATCAAATGGACAAATACCATGTTCAAGTTAACTCAAGTGCACATCAATCAAAAAAGGGAAAGATAAGAGCGTAAATAATGAGGAAAACATTAAGCAGTAATAATGAATAGGCATCAGGTAGAGGTAGAGGAAGTAACACATATTGATGGTTCCTCCCACCCCCTAAGCTGGGGGGTCTTCATCAACCCAAAACGGATTCCCAACCATTAGTTTGCTAGTTAATTTTTATATCATTCTATTGCTTGAGATCTTGTTTGAAATGAGAAATGACCAATACCAACTATGGGAACATATCCTACAAAGAGGGCCTCCAAACCTCTCCACCCCCATTGACTATGTTACCTTGTCAGATCCACAAAGAAGAGATATCCAGTGAGAATGAGGAGAAGCACTCCTCCTCAACAATAGTTTTTCCAATCAAAAATAACAAAATAAAAGTGTTATCACTAATATCATGTTTTTAGTTCTTTCATGATTATAAATTTTAAATATATACTTTCTCACTCATAATTTAGCTATTTCCTTAGCGAGTGCATGCATGAAATTAAATATCAAAGTTATTATTTGTTCCTTATGGTAAAAAATTATATAATTTTCATCAACATAAAATGCATTTTGGAAAGCAAAACATATAGAATAAAAGTGTTAATGAAATTTATTTCATTTATGAAACATTCTAGGGTGGTTACCATTCCTTGAACTTTGTATACCTAAGGCAATGGATTGTCTATAGTTAGATTTCAAATTGCACATGAAATCTAGGTGGATAGGTCATTTACATGTAAAATTGATGTCATAAAATAAAATATTTTGTTGAATTTTATCAAATATATGTGATAATTACATCCCTTGTCTTCTTTAATTTTAATTTTAATTATCATAAATTTATAGATATAAAATAAAATATCTCAATTTCATCTAATTATTTTGGTTTTCTATTTCATAAACTTTGTTGTAATTAAATTTAATGTAGATAAATTAGAAATAATGTATCAAAAATAAATGTGTAATTCTTCTTAGTTATTTGATTTGGATTGTATATTTTTAAATAATTTTTATCATACTACATGTCTCTCTCTCTCTCTCTCTCTACATATATATATATATATATATATATATATATATATTATTACATTTAATGTAGATAAATTATAAATAATGTATCAAAAATAAATGTGTAATTCTTCTTAGTTATTTGATTTGGATTGTATATTTTCAAATAATTTTTATCATACTAAATGTCTCTCTCTCTCTCTCTCTCTCTCTCTCTCTATATATATATATATATATATATATATATATATATATATATATGATAGTTACCATGGTTTTAATGTCATCTATTAAATATATAAAACACCAAAAAAGGCTACAAAGTAATTTAGTATGCCATTTTCATAGACAATACAAAGGTCAACAGAAAATAGGCTAAACCATAAATACCAACAAACCAATAAATAAAGCAAAAGACAAATTTTCAAAAACATTCCTAGCTATATTATCCACAACCAAAAATAAGAGAATACCACCTAATCTAAGAGTATAATGACGTTTGATGTAGTACCTCCTAGGCCATTCACATCTTCCTTCACCATCTCCAGTTTCCCATCTTTCAATGAAAAAGACCCACCATAGACCCTACTAAAGGATCCCAAAGCCACTTGTTACCTCGTACGAACACTTATGATTGATGGAGAGGCACAAATGCTATCAAGATGTCAGTGTATAGCTATTATGACCACATGTAAAAGGGCATGAGGAATCTATTGAGGATCCAACCGCCAACCTCAAAATACTTATTTTTCCAACAATTTAACCACCTCAACATGCTTTCAGGAATGTCATGAAGCCTTACATGCTTCTAGCTTAGGAATGGGTTTTTTGACAAGTACCACCATGGGAGGGGGGATGAAATTCCCATGATGAGATGAAAGAAAGTGAAAATAAATTTTAAAATTTTCCACATACCCCAAAAGGGACACTACATTGGTTTCTAGTGTCCTAATAATTAAAATGATGACCATCCCCATGCCATCAAATCTAGAGAAGGGAAGATTTATAAAAGGCCCTGAATTTACCATATAAATATCTTCTATAAATCCCATTCTATATATAAGAGCCAAAAAATTAATTCCACCAGTTTCACAACAAGTTATTTGTCTATCATCAACACAAAGATATTATTTACAAACATGGTAGCCACAACCAATTTAATCCTGCTTTTAGGGTTGCTATAAAGAAAATTCTCCACAAAAATGTTTTAGATGGCTTACATTATTTTGTCTGAGGTGATCAAAAATATATTTTTTAGATGGGTCCTAAAAAATTCCCCTCAAAATGTAATTTATCTCACAAGTCCTTTGCCTAAGACTATAAACATACCCAATACTTCAGCCACTACTCTCTCCATCACCCACATGCCAAAATCTAGAAGTTGACACCTTAAAAACTAGGCTGGGATTTCAATTCCAACTAGGAGACACCTTTTGAGAACCACAATAGTTAATGAAACCTCTTGGCTCTTTAATAACACACCACTACTCTATTTAGCCTCAAAAATTTCATATATTCATTATTACATACCAAAACCCTCACCATGAGTCACTACCAAAACCAATCAAAACAAAAGATGATCCTCCCTTAACGCACATAAAAGAGAAAGGCATTAAATACCTAATTTGATGTTTGATGTTCCTTCAAAGTCATCTCATGCTTTATTAAGATTATCAATCCTCATGAATTGAAATTGATCAATAATGTAGTTAGCAAGGAATTCTACTATGACATTAGCTTCCCAATAGTAATGCCTATAATCCCATTTCATAAAAGGATTCCAAACAAGTCTAGGCCTTTTCAATTATATTTGCCACTTTTTAAGAATTTGAGGCTTTCTTGTGCAATGCTAGCATCATAATCTATCAGTCCCCTTCAATATTTAATTTTCAATTCCACACCAAATTACCATATCAATACTTACCACCAAGGCTTGAGGTTTTAACTCATTATTTGTCTCATCCACAAGTTTCATGAAAGGGATGCCTGAATAAGATACCCACTATCTTCTTATAAGACAATTAGAACCTAAGGCTCCAAGATTGCCCCTAGAATCACCATCATCATTATTTTAAAACCATCCCACCACCATAATGTGTTATCTTTTCTTTTTTCTCTTATTGAAGACACCAATGACCCATTAACAAGAGGAGATGATACAAGATTCCATTTGGTGCACATTCTCATGTCCCGTACTAAGAGCTTAGCATTTTTCATTTTAATTAAGATAAAACAACCTCAGATATGGTGATCGCCGTCACTTTCAGAACTTTTAAAAGTGGTCTTTATTTACCTTTAAATCTATACTAATTTCTTTCCTTCCAAATAGACCAAATTAGAGTAGTAGGACTCACCTGCCACAACCCATATAAGTAATTTTTTATATCCATAATAGGATAAGAAGAGAATGCAATGAATAGGGAAGAAGGCATAGCCCAAGATAACTCTTGATTATAACATAACCAACACCAACACCAAATAGTAAAGGGATAAGTAAATAAAATATGACTAACCAATTATTCCTTTTTTTGCATAAACAACAACCAAAAGGGCCAAATAAATTGATTTTATAAAACCCAGCTTGGTTGATTATATGATTATAAAATTCCAACCATGTAAAGGAACTTATTTTTTGATGAAACTCCTTACCCTAGAACAATTAATGGGCCCAAACCATTATTTCATCTAGAACCTCAACCATCTAGTAACTAAACCCACAAATAATGTCTAGACTTGGCATGTATCCAATGTAGTGTGTCATCCTTGGAGTTGAGGAAAATTATAAGCTTTACAAGATAATAAACAAGATGTTTACACTAATATTCATTGATATCTAAGTTCTCAAAGTTTTTTTAGGACCAAGATGACATGTACCTTGGTTCTGCACCAGATTCAACTAGTCCACCACTAAAACACTCTAGGTTATAGAAAGAATAAGTTTAGCTTCAACCAAATTGGGAAGATCAGATATCAGCTTATCCCTATTCTAGGAATCATCTTAAAATATAGTGAGTCTACCATTTATAATAGTCCAAAACACATTATTCATAAATAAAGGTCTATATTTAAGCAAAAAATCCAAAAGTGATAACATATAGGGGATTTAAGTAAAAAGAATACTCACTAGATTTTCTACACTCAGATATTTACAACTCAAAAACCTACACTAAAGAGAATTCAAATTTTAAATCATCTCCCATACCAACTTATCTCCTAGAGACAAAATTTGAAGACCCAAAATTTTAACCCCAATACCTCCCATCTTCCTCACCTTAAACACCCTATCCCATTTCAATAAGGGAATCTTATTTTACTTAAAGGAACCCTACCATAAAAAATACTTTATTATTTTGTTTAGCAACTTCACCACTTGGTTGGGTAGTTGAAAAATATAAAAATAGTAAATGGGGAGATAACTAAAGATATATTTGATTAAGCTTCGACATACCATCTAAAGAAAATCACTTTCCTTGTTAGGAATCCAAATGAGTCTTAAATGAATCAACCAATCCCAACTAATGTGATACTTTGCCTGCACCACTAAAGAGAGGAAAACCTAAATATTTAGTAGGAAATTTACAAATCTTAAAGTTGAGAAGAAAAGAGATAGCCTACTGAACCTACTCGAAACAAATGATGAAGTATATTTTCTAATTTTGTTTCATTCAACATCTACCTAGATGTTGTCTCATATTTGGATAGAGTGTTCTTAAATGTTTGAGCTTCACTAATTCAAGATTTTCTAAAGATAAAAGTGTCATCCATAAATTTTTTATGAGTGAAGCTTTCCAAAACATCTATAACTTTAATCACTCTCACCTAGGCCTCTGCCTTAGCCTGCTTCAATACCTGCCCTAAAGCCTTTGCCACTAGGATGGAAACAAATAGAGACATAAGATCCCCCTACCTACGGCCACTAAAGCTTATAAAAAACCTGATGAATACCATTAACCAAGATAGAGGATTTAGGCCTATACACACAACTAAAGACCTAATCACACCATTCCTTGAAAAAGCCAAATTTATCCATAACGTTGATTAAGAATCACCAATTCACTCTATAATGAATATGCTTTAAAAATATCAATATTTATAATTGAACCTTTCTAATGGGAATGCGAGAACATACACATTATTTCATGAGTAATGATAATACCTTCTTGAATGTTCTTACCTAACACAAACCCTTCTTACTCATCTAAAATCAGAGAATCTAAAATAGGCTTGAGTCTAGTAGATATAGCTTTGGATATAATCATATATATTATATTAGAAATAGAGAGGAGGGGAAAGTCCACAAAATACACCTATGAATCACCTTTAATAAGTAAGGAGATAAAAGTGACATTGATATTTGGCAAGAGCTTATTTATTCTTTGATATTCTTCCACTATATTCAACACATCCTCACCTAATGTCTCATATGAAGCCTAAAAATGGCCACTAAAAATACATGGAGTCCTGGGGCTTTGTCCTTGCCCATAATGAATACCATCATTCACACTTCCTCCAAAGTGAAGGGAGAAATAATATTGTAATTTTGTTTAGTATACACCAAAATGGAGATGGAGGATATATTGTCTCTTTAGGCCAAGAGATTAGAAGCCATTTCCAAATTAGACAAATTATGAAATAAATTTACTTGTTCATAATGAATCTTTGCTTGTGATTATAACATCACTCCTTCATTGGATATAAAATTCAAAATTTAGGGCAAACTTATCTTGACTCCAAATGTATTATGAAAGAAGGCAAAATTATGATCTCTTTCTTTGACCCATCAATCTCTGGATTAATGATTCCAATGAATTTATTCTTGTATAAGCAGTTTCTCATACTCAACAAGAAATTGCTTCTCTGACTCATAGCAAGTAGTATTTATCCCAACACAAAAAACCACCTTATTCAAATTTTACAATTCAACATCCACATGGGCCTTCTCTTAAAAATGTTTTTAAAATAGGTACCATTCCACTATTTAAGACAAACATTTGATAAAATTCAATTTCTTAACCATCTTGAACAACTATGATCCAAACACAATGGGACTATTTTCCCACAAAACTTTCACTAGGGTCAAAAGGAAGGTATCGTGGAAGCACATTTTTTAAAATTTGAAGGGAAAAAACTTTATTGGACTATCCACTACAATGTTGAAATAAATGGGGAAATGATCTAAAATAGATATAAGAAAAATAACACTTTCAGAAATCCTATTTTGTGAAAACCAAATTGAAGAAACCAAAAATGATCAAGATGCTCCACAATGTTTCACCACACCTTATTTTATTCGAAGTAAAATACACCTAACTAGGCCTTACATTAATCAGCTCATTCTTGAAAACAAAATTACATAAATTTGAGTGATAATGGGTTAGCCATACTTACCCTACCAATTCTTAGAAGAAGATTGAAGGGAATTGATGTCTCCACCCAAAACCAATTTTAAATAAATAAATTTGACAAAACATTAGATAAATCATTATGTAATTAAAGTTTTAGCATAGATTCATTTAGATCATACACGTTAAACAATAAAAAACTCATATAATAGGAAAAACCAGAGACATGACATAATTGTCAGTTAGATCCAAAACCTATCATCTCTACAAAGTAATTTAGTGAAGACTAGAGGATTGATAAATCCATTGATTCCCTAGAAGCTTTAATAGAGGAATTGATCCATCTAATCTAGCTTGTCTCCATTAGACTTGAGGCTTTTGTTGAGATCATATTAAACTCTTGAATCAATAACACTTAAAGAGTATCTAAAAATAGGAGATGTTTCACCAAGCACCTCTTTTTAGGGGCATTCATACCCTTAACATTATATTAAATGAGCTTCATAATGAAGGAGAGGGGATTCCACCCCCCATTTCTCTAGATAATAATTTATGAAAAGTTTTGTATTTACTTTTTGATACTTCCCCATCCAGTCAATCCTTAGCCAATCTCTTCCCTATCTTCCTAGGCAGACCCCAATTAGGTTGAAAAATAACTCTAGGAGTAGAAAATAATTAGAATTTCCATTAAATTCAAATTCTCCTTTGAGTCTTCTTACTCCACTTATGATCCCTACTTAGGATCCTTTGTGCTTACACCCTTTTCAAGCTATTCTTTATTTGGATTTTTTGTAAAAATTGATTCCCTTGTCCCCTACAAGGGGTACTAAAGGAGATACTTGATCACTTGAGACTATTGAAAAATGAATTCATAACCTTTTAACATTAAGGATAGAGACATTGTTTCCCCTTTATCCAATTTCTCTAGTAAAGCCTCAGTTTTTACAATTTTTATAATATGGCCTCATTGAACATATATGTTATTCCTTTACTACTCCTTTATCTTATCTATCCCTTTGAAATAAAACACTTTAGATTTAAACCTATTTAGATTTAAGTCCAAAGGATCATCCTTAAACCTCCTCATTTGGATATCCTCCTTTTACTTTTTTGGAGATCAAAACATCAAATTATTGCACTGAAGAAAAAATCTAGAGGGGTTAGGAACCATTTTCCAAACCTATTTCAAGGAGACCAAATTAGGGACTATTCACAAAGGAAAATTCTTCAAAGATTTATGCATATGACCTTGGTTTTTAACAATTTAGGATGGAAACAAGGGGATGGGAAGGGTTTTACATCAAAATTAGACCAAATATAGAAAATGACTGAGAGGCACCTACAAAGGGTATGGTCAACTCCATGCTACTTTTGGATCTGCCTAAACTAAGCTGAGAGGACCTATGGGGTAGCATGATGACATGGATATATTATATAATTCAATATCTCGAGGGATTATTGGGACAAAGAGAAATAAATCTGACAAGAAAATAACCAAACTCGCTCACTCCACCTAGGAAGGGTTATCAGATAGAATGAGTGAATGTTCTAGGAAAAATACAAGCTACTAAAGATAGATATAAAAGTGACTAAAATATTAATTATAAATAATATTCAATAGCACATAGGATTAATAAAATAATTTTAATGACTTCAACATGTTTTATTTTGAAGACAAGTTATATTCATCTATTTGGATGTATACTCATACCCCTCTCTTCATTATCTTGTTAAATAAATACCATAGAAATGATTTTCGTAGGTTTATATATGGATTTATTAGTTGACATGAATAATTATGAAACCTATATAGGTGATCAAGCTCTCAAATCAACTCAAAATTCACTGACAGTATTGACTGCAAACTGCTAGCTAAGAAGGTAAAAATGGTTTTCCTCTTCAATACTTATTCTCCAGCCACTAACCTAATGAATTTGATATTTTAGGTGTCAATTTTAATCAAAATATTTCCAAATTATGACCATTTTCTTCCATCAAGATGTGAATTATAAAAAGAGGGGTAAACGCGAGTCTTGTTTGGGTAAATAAGACATTGTGCACCCCTTACTCTCTTAGCGATCATTAGGAGAGTTAAGGGGACAAAATAGGTGACTAATGCCATAAAGTTGAAGGAAATAGGGACCCATTAATTTTTATAATATATGATAATCCAAAATTCTCTCTCTTTCTTGTACCAACTAAAACATAAATTGCCTTTTGGAGTTGTCAGGAGAGTGATGGGAAGGATGAGTTGGTTTTCACAAAGTTTTAGTCTAAAAATCCTTAAAATATATGGTTTTAGACTTTTATAGTATTTAATAATACATATAATTCTTGGGAGTTATCCTTACCCTAAAATTCTGTATTGATCCCTTGAAAACCTTCATTTCTTTATTAAGAATTGTCATATTCTACTTATAATCTAACTAAACTAGGCCATCAAGTACTCCTAGATATTCTTCACAACTATAAAAATGTTTTTTTATGTGTCAGCCACCTCCCTATATTTAAAACCTATCATTTCCTACCATTTTCCTTCTTGAAATGTTACAAATGGCTAAGAGAGAATAATTGAGTTACACCATTAGAAAATATTTTGACTTTACTTAAGACATTTGTATGGACCAAGAGGAACACAAAATAAATTTGACATGGATGAGATGAATCAAAAAATACTTCTAAACCCTTTGACACTCTTGAACCTACCTAAGAAAGGCAAGTCATGACTAGATAAGCATGATACTAGAAAACATACTTGCCTCAAATTTGTCAAAAATACCTTAAAATATGCTAAAGATGCTTGATGAGGGATTTCCAAGCTTGAGAACCAAAGTAAAGGCCTAGGAAGACAAGTTTTTCTATTGATCTAGTCTATGGTATAAACTTTTTCTCTAATAATGTCCTTTAATTTATTTATTGCACAAAATCCCACGTTTCTTGAAGAGCTTGCCACCTCTAGAGACCCAAGGCCCAATATTTTCCCTCATTCATTGTAGAAATGTCCTAGGAATATGTCCATGACCATCACTCTACCATGAATATATTTGAAATTAATTGAGGCATTTTGGTTTTGGGGTACTTTGGTTCTACCTTAATATGGGACTTTTGATATGTAATATCTAAAGTTACATGCACCCTAATTCATCTCCCACTCCATGTTGAAAACACATTAAAAATGAATGAACTAACATGAAATCACAACCATTATATTTCTTAGGCTTTGATATATTTCTTGTATGATTTGTATACTCCTAAATCAATGATATTCATTACAAAAATAGGAAAACATAGAGAAAAAATCTATGTGAAGAGAGACCTAATTTTTAGTTACACCAATTGCTTTGCATGAAAGGTCTAGAACCCAGTCCGCCAAAAAACATATATAGGGGAGTGACACTAATGAAAATTGAAAGGATTATCCAAGTGCTTAAAGCCCTCCCTTATGCGAAGTAAATACACCATATAATCAAAATGCTAAAATCTTAGGGTATGAAGACTCTATGACACAAAACCAAAGTCTCAAGGAAATAAAAATAAGGATGCACCAGTCCTGGATGGGGTCAGTTAATAGCAAACAAGTTTAGACCAGGTGTAATGCGTGACCTAGCTTGACCTTGTGTTATGCACATTGTTAAGTATTATCCAAGGTTTGACCCATTGATATGCTATATATTCATAATTGTTATCATGATTTATCTGATATATCCTCTGGTGATATTAATTTGGATCATAAAATAAGATACATTTATTATTATTTTTGATAATTAAGAAGAAATAGGTGATATATTGTGATGGGTTTGGTCCATTTGTATAAAATAGAGGTTTAGAAATGACTTTATATTTTATTTATATACCGAATATGATATGAGTTGGTTTAGTTTGCACTTAGTCCATTATATTATTATCTAAGTCAATGTAGCATAATTAAGGGATTCAACAAAGGGCATTTACAATGAGCATGGATCTAGATAGGAGATTGATGATGGGAGTCACCCTTATGTAATTTTTTTATATGGAGCATTGGATGCCACATATTATCAACTTTTTCAAACATAAAATTAATACAATATGTTATTATTAGTTTGTGAATTTTTTATTCATATCTAAATAACATAAAATACAAGCCAAGAGCTTTGTAGTCAATAATTTACATTATAGCTATTATGATTGAAAATTTGAATTTATATTATGGTAATAGACATAATTAAATCCATGGTATTTGTAAGTTGTTTAAATTAATAAAGTGAGCTATGAATAACCCATGGAAGATGGAAATCAGAGATATTATGATCTGAACAAGCAATAAAACTCCTCAACAAATTAAATACTAGAAAATAAGATGGGAAATGACTACAAGAAGAGGAAAGTTTAGATATATTGTAAAAGAATTTTGGAGAGTGAAGTAATAAATGACACCTAAATTAAAAATTTAAAGAAAATTAGATGAGGATAGAAGAAGATGCAACTTAGAGAAATATGGAAATTAGAAGAAAAAAATCAAAACATGAAAATAAATCTCAAATTTCATGGGATTTGTCCAAAATAGCTAAGGTAATAATTACCCATAAGTTGTGTTTGACTATAGAATGGATATATATTATATCCCTTCATAGTAAAGGGTGTTAGACAAGTTAGATTATTAGATGAGTCAAACTAGTTAACCTTTGGTATTCAATTGGTCTTATTTATGTTTCTCTCACTACAACATATGGGGGTGTTTTGAGACAATATTAGAGACAATAATAAAGTAAATCATCTCAAATTGAGGAAATTAAATTATGTATTGTCTCAAAGGGTGTCTATATTTATTATCTCAATTAATTGTCAGACGATAAAAATTACTACTTATTTTATCTTTCAAGAGACAAAAACTTTATTGTTTCTCTAGAGGTGATATAAAACACTATTTTTTTGTCTCTTAATAGAGAATATCATTTTATTTCTCTCAAGAGATAATATCATTTTTATCCCAACTATTATCTCTTGAGATAAAAAATTAATTTAATAAATTAAAAATATATATAAATTTCTTTTAGTGTAACCAATCAATAAATATCGTAAATGACACCAAAATAATTGGGTGGAATCTTGTGCTCACAATTTGTGGGTCTATAAATTTTTTATTATATCAAAAATAATAAGTACAAAAGGGTGCATAAATTCCATTAAACCTTAATAGATAATAGTAGAGGGATGAAATTCAATATATTTGTATAAAATCCATTTCTAGAACTATGTGATTCATTTGGACACTCCATGATCCTCCATTATTTTATATTTTGTTGTACCATATTTTTATGTTAACACTATTCTTAAGTGTAATTCAAAAATATTGCTCTAAATTCTTTGTTGATCATTGTTCAGACTTGTTTCCATCAAATAGCATTTACAACATTGACAAAAGTCACACATTTGACACTTTCCAACTGAACAAGAGGCTACTAAAAAAGAATAGGTAACAACATTTTTTTGTCAACAAACAGAATAAAATAACACAAAAAATAGCATGAATTATATTATATATTTGAATTTTGATGGATATTTGGTAGCTAATACCTTTTAAAATCACTACCACTAACATTCACATAAATTTGAATTATTATACAAAACATCATGCCAATAAACTAGGTATTTATTATTATTTTAAAAGGACTTTACACAGATGTCTATCTTATAAACATTGTTATATCAAGTGAAATAAATTAAATTTCATAATTACACATGTGAATTACAAAATAATGTGAAACTATTGCACCTAAGCAAAAATTTGTAGCTGAGACGGGAGAGGCATTGCCAAAAAATTGAGTAGTTTAAAGCCAAATGTAGTAGCTCTTATTAAGACAAATGATGTGTTTCTACACGTGCAAAATATTGAGAGATAGTTTTGGTCAGATTGGTAAATGATACAACTTACAGATAAAAGGTCAAAATTTAAATGGTCCTAGTGAAGGACAAGAGGTTCTAACATAATTGCTTAACAATGGAGATATTTTAATATGAAATGATTTACTTAAACTACCAGTAAATAAAGGGATTGAAAATGTAGGAGCTTGAAATAGAAAGCAATGAAGAAGAATTCCATGATGAGAATATTGGCTTAGACTTTGAGTCAATGTTCACTACTAGGTCCTATTAAATATTATTAGGAATATAAAACACAAAGCAATATAATGAAATAAAGATGCAAATAAATTTTAGAAAAAAATAACAAAATAGAGATAGATATTTAACGTGGTTTACCTAATTTGGGATACTTCTACACATACATAACTAGTTCTTCTCTTATTGAATTAAACAAATGAAGGGAAAAAATTAAAAGACATCCACTACAATATCTTCTTCACCGATACATAGTGTGTTATCATGATTAAAATGCCCTCATATCAAAGTAGGGTTAAATGTTAGGGTAGAAATACACCAACATAATTTCTACTATTAGATTTGTGACCTAATAGTGAATGGTCTAGATTTACTATAAAATTACAATATATTACAATGCATTTTTCATAATTTTGTCACCCCCTTGGACCCCCATGGTGACATTAGTGGGGGATATTTTTCCCCCAACACCCCCTTGTTGCTAACTAGGAATTATAATAAGATCCAGTTCCACTAATCAACAATATTCCACTTAAAGACTAGTTTTTGTAACTCGACCACTATGAATCTTCCTTAGAATTTTATTTGACCTTTGAGCCTAGCATGTTCTTCATCTTGCTTATTATCCCTAAAGACCTATTGAATTTTTAAAAATATCTAGTTTCTCTTTTGTGACTACCTTTATTATCATATCTATAGGATTCTAACTCATATGGATATTTTCCAACTTTATTTGACCATCTACCAAAACTAAATGAATGATGTGATACCTGAGTTGTATATGTTTTGCTCTTGAGTGGAATTTTGAGTTCTTTACTAAATAAATCACACTCTAGAAATCACTATATATCCTAAAATTTTCTTGCTTTTTCCTCAACTCTTCCATGAATTGTTGCATCCATATCATCTCCTTGATTGCTTTTATAGCTGCAACATATTATGCCTCTATAGTTGACAAAGCAACTATCTTCTATAATTTTGAAATCCAATTAACTGTTGTGTCACCAATAGTGAATAAATAACCTATGGTGGATTTTTTCCATCTAAATATCCATCCATGTCTACATAAACATATCCTTGTAAGGTGACATCTAATATTTCATAGCATAATTGTCAAACAGTGGTCCCACTCAAGTACCTGAGAATCCACTAGATTACATCCTAGTGTTATTTTATTGGATTACTCATAAACTTATTGACAACTCCCACTACTTGAGAAACGTCTTGTCTATTACACACCATATCATATATTAAACTTCCAATTAATGAATAATATGACACTTTGGACATGTAATTGATTTCTTCCTAAATTTTAAGACATTGTTCCTTGATTAATTTAAAGTGCCCTCCCAAAGGTGTAATTACAAGTTTTTGCATTTGAAATATTAAACTTAACTAACACCTTTATGTACTCTTCTTTAGACAATGCTAATATTAAATTTTTATTGTCTCTTGTTATTCTCATATAAAGTATTTGCTTTGCAACACCCAAATCCTTCATTGCAAATGAATCTTATATTTTTTTGAGCTAATTTATATCATGCATATTAGACCTTGCAATAAATGTGTCATATACATGCAATTATAAGATAAGATAGATTCCCTTATATAATCTCTTAAAATAAACATATTGGTCAGAATGACATCTACTATAACCTTGTTCTATCATAAACATGTCAGATTTCAAATATCACTACCTCAGATCTTATTATAGGCCATACAAACTATTCTTTATCTTGCACACCATTTTATCCTTACATTTGAATTTATATCTCTATGGCTTATCCATATATTTTCCTCCTCCGAGTCACCATGAAGTCTTCACATCTAATTGTACATTGTGCAAATCTTCTAATGTTACCAAACTTAAAACAGTTCTTATTGAAGTCATTTTAACAATCAGAGAAAACATTTTATCCAAATATATACCTTTATTTTTTGGAAACCCCTTTACAAAATTATTGATCTTATACCTCTTTTTTCCTTCATCTTGTTCCTTCAACCTATAAACCAATTTATTCTACAATGCTTTTTTACCTATAGGGAACTGAACCAAATCCCAAGTTTGATTATATACCAAGGATTCCATTTCCACTTTCGTATCTTTCTCCCACTTATTTTTGATTTCTACTTGCATTGATTCTTCATAAATTTTTGGCTCACCACCATTAGTCAATAATAAATAATAAAGCGAAGAAAAGTATCATTCAGGGAGTCTACTTTCTCTAGTAGATCTTCTGACTATAGTTTTAGGAGTTTGAGGTACGTATTGTTGTTGTAGTTGTTGTAAATTATGATTTTTTGGCAGTTTTGGAATTTCATTTCTAGTGATTTCATCAAGTATGACATATTCTTTATTTGTCTTTTCTTGTTTCTTTCACTACAACTAATCTCTATACATGACCTTCCCATTAAAGATCACATATCTACTCCTAATGATTTAGTGATTTTTAAAATACCATAAATAGTAATCAAAATCATTAACACCATATCCAATAAAAGTACATCTCCTAGATTTTTCTTCAAGCTCAGTTCTATTTTCTTTATCTATATGGAAAAATATTTCATAACTGAAAGACATTAAACAGAAATACTCTACCTTTTTACCTGTCCACACTTCTTCTAAAATGCCACCATCTAAAGGACTTGAAGGCCCTCTATTTATTAAGTAAATAAAAGTATCCATAACATATGCCCAAAGCTTTATGGGTAACCATGCATGTAGTCTCATGCTTCTTACATGCTCCATGAGTGTGATGTTCATCCTTTCTGACATACTATTTTGTTGTGTTGTTATTAGAACCATATTATCTCTATAAATACCATGAGATGAACAATAATTATAAAATTCCTTGCTCTGGTATTCATAACCATTATCTGATTTGACAAACTTCAACTTATTTCTTGTCTCATTCTCAATCAAAGCTTTCCATTTCTTAAAAGTATAAAAAATATCATATTTTTTTTGTATGCAATAACCCATGTTTTTATAGTTGCATCATCAATAATATTAACACAATAATAAGAGCCACCAAATGATGATACATAAGCCAATCCTCATAAATCTATATGCACAAGCTCTAAATTTTCATCCTTCTTTGTCTTCCCAACTCTGAGAAATTTGAAACTCTTATATTCTTCATACACACAATGCTCAGAGAAATCCAAATCTACCTTCTTTAAATCTAGAAACAAATTCAATAGGCTAAGTCTATGGTGTCATACTATAGTATCCACTTCTATAGAAGTTAAATAAATAGTAGATTCAATAATACCATCAGATAGATAAAATGTACCTACCTTCTCTCCTTTTGCTATTACTAGTGATATTTTAGTGACCTTCCACAAATTTTATGTAAATGTTATTGTCCAACACTCACTTTCCAATTACCCTACTGAAATTAGATTTGTTCTAAATCAAGTAAATAACTTACCTAATTTATAAACCATTTGTTTCCATTCTATAATTTTATCTGTATCTTACCATTTACAACAATTTTACAAGATTCACCATCACCCAAACAAACCTATCCAAAATCACCTCAAACACAGTTTTGAAAATATTTCCTATGGGGTGTAACATGAAATGAATCTAACACCCAAGTATCATTAATATTATTTAAATAATGGATTAATTCATATTGTATCACATCCCTTACTATATTTACTTCCTAGTTTTTATCTTTTTGTCCATCTCTTTGTTTTCTTTTTTGAAACTGACAATCTTTCTTTAGGTCTCCTTTCTTCCTACAAGTCCAATACACCAATGTTCCTCTAGATTTGGATTTACTGTATTAGACTTCCCATGATTCTCTAGGCCCTTTCCTCTATCATTTTGTCTTCTCCTATTCTAAATAGTGAAATCACTACATGATGTCTCACATGTGTTTTTCTATTGCATTTCCTCATTAATAATAACAGTAATAACATCATCAAACTTTAAAGCATTTGAACTAGAGATAAAATTATTCACAACCATGACCAATCCATTTCAAATATTTGGTAATGAGAACATAATCATAAGAACCCTAACCTCATCATCAATGTTTACTTCTATAGAGCTTAACTTATATATGACCATGTTAAATTCATTTAAATGACTAGTAATAAACCCACCTTTTGACATCTTTATATTAAATAAACACTTTATAAGAAATACCTTGTCTAATGTCTTTATCACATCCATTATTGTCTTTTATTTTGAGATATTGAATTCTACTGATACTACCAGGCATAGTCATATTTTTCCTAGTGCCTTTCTATCAAGAGCCTCCCATTATTTATCCTTCACAGTCATCAAATTCTTTGTTATTATTACCAATGGTAGGAAAAGATAATTCTTATATAAATAGTCCTCCATTTGTATCTTCCATAGCTTGTAATTATATCCATTTTATTTAGGAGTATCCCCCACTAAAATAATAATGATCCAATATATTTCTAATTACCTGTGTTATTTTATCTCTAGGCATGAAGTTTGAGGCAGAAGGGGTAGAAAATTAAAAGGTCTTAATTCTTATAAAAACCTTTCACACAATGTAGAGATCATTGAGAAATTTTTAGTGTAGTTTTTGGTTTGAAATATGGAGTCCATATGCATAAGATATGGCCGGTTAAAGTTTTGGTCAAAAGTTAACATGACAAGTTAACATCAGTCAATGCTAGTCAAACTTGGTCAAAAATCAAGTGATATGGTAGATATTCGAGTGGACCAATGAAATAAGCCTCCTCATGGCACCAATCAAATCACCTTTTTCCCATTGGTAAGCCACCCATTTGTTCATTCCATATTATTTTCCAATTTTCATTGTAAATGGGAGACATCTAAAGACATCCATGTGGCATGCCCATAATATTCCATAACTTGATTTTACCCACAAAGTTCCCTAGCTAAATTACCTTTGTAAAGAAACCCTCAAAGATTCTAAAGGGCATGATGTGGGGGGATGAAAACGTGGCCTCTGATGACCAAGCATAAAGTAATTCTTTACCTTATTTAAAACTTTGGATAAAACCACCCACCAAAAATATGGGAAAAAATGATATGAACTAATCTGCAAGCTTTGAAAAAGATAAAGGGACTTGAACTTAAAAACAATTTAGCAAAAGGATAAGCCTTCGGCACTAAACCATGGGAGGAAAACAAGTATAAAAGGGTACGGGGTGTAATTTGGAAAATATATCTTGGAGATTATAAAGTGTGTTTAGCATCATATGATAGGAATTAAAGTTAGAAGAGCTAAAGTACATATATTTATGTCATCTTGGCTAAGCAGAGGACATTGATGCATAGGGTTTGGAGGATTCATTTGATATACTTAGATATTGTAAGTTTTGCATGAAGGTATTAATGGATTAGTAACATTAGAGTGGACCTTGGGATGTAGATAATTATCAAACCCTATAAATAAAGTTATGTTATTATTTTGTATTGCTTTTGTTTAATTTTTTGTATTTATAAGCAAATATTGATTAAGTTATAAATATATATATATATATTTTTAATTTATGAGAAATTGACAAAACTATTAAAAACTAATTTTAAAAGAATGTTATTTATCAAATAAATGAACATTATTTGATAATGTTAACAGATCAGTTTGGTATCAAAACTAGTAATCTACAATAGATAACAATATTTTTGGATTGCAAGTTGATTTTTTATGTTAATAAGGTCAAGATCTAAATATGGTGAAGGTGAATTGGAAGAGTATGATCTTGATATAGGTACAGATGTATAAGTCAAGAGACAACAATGGAAGGGAAATCATATTAGGAACAAGTCTTTTTCCAAACTTTTGAGAAAATTTAAAGCATCATTGAAGAGGTCTACCATGAAAGGCAAAGTCAAATTGAGTGGGAAAATAAAGGTAAAGAAGAAGAGGAAATTCCTTGGTTTTCTCAAACTCCTAGTGTAGGTGATGATAAACCATTAAAAATATCTGATTCTCTTCCCTCTTTAAACCTTAATATTGTTGTCCCCCAAAAATATCACTCATTTTTAGGACAATATTTGAACTATTTTGGTCTTCCAGACCAAAATTTATCTCTTCCATTTCCAAAATTTGTCCTAAACATTCAAATTCCTTATTTTACAAGCTTCTCAAAAAATCTACGGACTCTGCAAGCTTGAATCTATGGACTCAGCAAGAAAAGGAAAATCTATGGACTCTGCAGGCAGGTTCATTTATACAAGTTCAAAGGCTTCTGTGGGCAGTTTTAGTCAAAAGAATTAGTTTTCAACACTTAGTCATTTCCAAAGATTGGTTTAGATCCTTGGTTCAAACAAAAATCTCCATTGGCAAGCATCTGAGTGCAAAAAGAGACTTGAACCATTGAACCATTTAACCCATTGAACCACTTTGGTTCAACATCTTGGTTCAACAGGTTCAAGGTTCAATGGCAGGTTCAATCACTTTTTTTCAAAGGTGGGTTCAATCAAAGGAATGGTTCAATGGCTCAGTTCAACCAAGCAATTTAACACTTTATTTCACTCAAGTGATTAATTCCCTTTGTTTCAGCATCTTTTGGTTCAATCAAATGGTTCATCAGTTGGTTCAAAGCCTTGTTTGAAACATTGAACCAAAATTTGGTTCAACGTCTAATGGTTCAACACCAGGTTCAAAGACCTAGTTCAAAGGCAAGTTCAATGCTTAGTTCATTCAGTCGGTTCATTCATTGAACCATCAGCTTGAACCATTTTTTGGTTCAACCGATTGGTTTAACATCTTAGTTCAATGCAATGGTTCATCGCCAAATTTCAAAGGGGCAGTTCAATGCAAAAGGAAGCTTCCTGAAGGACAAGTGCCCTTATGGAGGACACTTAATCAATAAAAGCACCCTTTGGAAGGGTCATTTTCAAGGAAGCCAAAAGGTAATTCTTTCAGATTTGTTTAAGGCATTTAAAATTGGCTAAGGCATATTTCTTTTAGATTTTTGTCCGAAGGAATTCCTTCAAACAAAAAGTCTGAAAGAAATCAAAGAAGCAAATGCAGGCAAAATCCAAAGACTTGTTCAAAGATTTGGTGGAACAAATAATTCCCTATACTTTTTGTCCACTTTTTGTCCATGGGAATTTTCCTCAGGGAAATGTCTGCGAGAAACTTTCACGGGAGGAAATGTTCATGAGAGAAAGCCCAGGGATTTGTCTACAGGAACTGCCAAGGCAAAGGGCTACCGAAGGACCCTGAAGGGCAAGTGCCCTTACGGGGGACTCTCAGTGGCCAAAGTAAAGGGCTCTTTCTGACCCATTCAAGGATCATTTCTTAAGGCTAGAAAGGGAAAAGCTGAAATCCAAAAGAGGACCAAGGGGTGATGCACCCGAAGACGACAAATTCAAGACAGTGAACTAGCCATTGAGAGCACATTGATAGGCATGTAAACGTCAATTTTAAAGTCCATGAAATAGCCATTGATCCTTTGAATTTATAAACCTGAATGCATTCCTAGAATTCAAGACTAAAACTAGCAAAAAGTGAGGAAAGACAAAACAACGAATGAATCTAGGACCCGATTTAATTAACTAGAAAAGGAGGAATGATGAAGACAAGATCAGACCGCTAGGTGGACATTGAAAGTTACAATCTTTTAATTGTGTGGCTTGTTTATTTACATTGAGAAGATCAAATGGGTAAAATTCCCCAAAGTTCCATCCTATCTTCCTAACAGTTCCCAATGCATTATGATGTATTACTGTTCCCGAGTTCTCCTTGAAGTGGCTATATAACGGACCCTCTCTTATTGTAAATGGATCTCTTTTTTGACAATCTAAACGAAACTCTACCCAAATTGAGAGGCATCATTGAGACTTTGTGCTTAGTCTGTTAATCATATTTTGTTATTGGAATAAGAAAGCAAGGAACTTTTTCAGACTTTGTGCTATGATATCTTTGTTGTTGAGGAAATTATTCTTATGTATTTTTCCTTGATATATTTTTTGTTCCATTAATTTAACAAGCAAGATTAGTAAAATTAGTTAGGAAGGTGTCCTAAAGAATCAACTGTGGAGAGACTTTGTGCCCCCATATCTGCCTTCAGTGTGTTTTCTTTTCATTGCTATGTAAAGGACTTTGAGAAGACTTTGTGCCCTCATTGTCCTTCGTATATTACTCTTGAGCATTTCAGGTGGAGACTTTGTGTTGTATCTCAATTTGTTGGTTACTAGACCCTCAATTAAATTCTTCTTTTATTTCCAAGAGTATTCTTGTGGCTAGCTGAATAGTTCTTCTAAAAGAAGAGGAGTACTATCTGTCATTTCCCTTGAGTTTTTCCTTTGTTTTACACACATCATCTCTAAAGAAAGAGAGATGGATGGCTTATTCTACCCTTGAGTATTATTTTCTATTTATAGATATATATAGGATATCCATAGGGAACCTCCCCTTGATGAGAGGAGAGAGTAGTCTCCTTTTGATGTGATAAACTTACACATTTGGATGACTAATCTTCTTACTTTGGCTGATCAGACCTATTTTGTTTACCAGTACGCTGATAGACACAATATTCAACCAACAGTTTTTGGTGACTCTGCTGGTGAAATACCCATTATCCATTTATAGCCTATCCATTCACCTCCACACTAACCAGGAAAGAATGCACAATTTAAAGCCTCAAGCTTCAAACTGAAGCAAAGTTAATTTTTTTCCATTTTTGTTTCACAATCTAGCAGATTCAAGGTATACACGAATCCAAAGGGATAAAGGTATCATTGACCCTGTGTTCAAGCTAGTACAACAATGTGATTTTGATTTTTTTGCTTCACCATCTCATCTCCAATGAACCAAGAGCTTCCCTCCTACTAAAGCCAGATCTCCATTACCAGACGAAGTATCTACTTTTGCTGTTGATAAAGTTGTGCCTATAATTACCCCTTTGAGATTTGTTATCCCTCCTTTTCAAAATCCTATAATGGTAGTTCAATGTCCCTGGGGTAATGCTTTTGGTCCTCTCAATCTTACTCCTCCTCTACATGAGCTTCCACATAGTTTTAGGAAGAATTTCCCTAAATTGTATGGTGATGGCAAAGTTCATCCTGATGAACACATTGTAGCATTCAGTATAGATTGTGGAGTAATCGGAGTAGAATTTGAAGATGTAGTAGTTAGAATATTTGTTGAAACACTACAAGGTGCTATTGTAGATTGGTTTTACCATCTATAGGATCAGTCTGTAACTGATTGGAATATTCTTAAAGCTAAGTTTGAAGCTAGATTCAAATCTATAGAAGATGCACATACACTTCTGGCTCAACTTACACAGATGAATAAAGAGCCTCGTGAGCCTATGCGAGACTTCATATCTAAATTTGACAAATTGAGAAATAGAATCCCTGTAATTGCTAGACCTACAACTGAGAATCTTAAATGTTTCTTCATTAATTCTTAGTTACCATAAGTTAGTTTCCTCTTGAGATGTGCTGGTCAAATAGATCTCGTTGTAGCTCAACTTTTGGCCACTGAAGTAGAAGATGATCTCATCTTAGCAGGGAAGATAAGAAGAGATCCAAATAGAAATAGAGCTTCATCATCTTCTGAATTTGCATCTACAAGCACCACAGATCCAATGGTGCAAAAATTAACAAATGAGTTGCTTGCTCTCAAAAAGCAAATAGCTCAAGGAATGTCTTCTGCTCCTACATATAGAAGGACATTCCCAAATCAATCATATCAGGGCAATGTTGCTAGGAACCAAGGGCAACAAAATCACCTTCCTCCCCCATAAGGAAAAATTGCCCTGGAAGCTCCTCCAACCAATTCAACAATGGGATACCTTGAAGCAGAATCAGAGTTTTCTTTTCAGCCTAAATTGAATCAAGAAAATGATGCTAATATAATTGAAGACAATCAAGAAGAATCATCTAGCGACTCGCACATTGGTTTCCTAAATTACAAAGATGAACTCAAAAATAAAAGAGAAGCTTCAGATGGATCATATGTAGTGTTTACTAGATCTAAGAATCAATCAATCTAGCAATATAATAAAGAGAAGATAGAGGAACAACCTCAATCAATAATCACAATTGTTAAACATGGAACCGCTCTGCCTTTTCAATCAAAGGATCCGGTCATCACCCAAAAGGTAAATACATATGTTTCACCTTTTACTCCCAATTCACAAACAAACCCACCTCCCATCCCTTTTAAAACTCAAAAAGTTGAAGTACATTTCTCTGTACCTAGCTCAATTCAGCCATTTGACATAATTGATGATGTTAAAAAGACAAAAATATAGATGTCTAAATTTGAATACTTGCAGTCTAATCCAGATCAACTGAATAAGTTGGCTCAATATGTTAAAAATCAAACCATCCCTGTAAGACAAAAGGCTAAAAAAGTAATGCTTGACTCTCTAAAGAACACACCTATTCCAAATAATCTGATCATTACTCCTCCAGCTGCTCCTAGAAAAATAGAACCCTTCTATGTTTCCCTGTTAATCAATGGCCACAAGTTGAGTAACTGTATAATAGACTCAGGTGCATCTGACAATGTCATGCCTGCTAAAGTCATTGAGTCTCTTGCTTTCACACTGATCAAGACATTTGGAAGATGTTTCTCCATGGAGAACAAGCAAGTACCATTTTTGGGGCAAATCAAAGATGCCCAATTTGCATTCGTAGCCTTTCCAGACAAGAGGATTAAGATGACTGTCTTGGTAGCTAATGTCCCAGCATCTTATGGCATTTTGCTTGGATGAAATTTATGCAAGGATGTGGGAGGAGAATTGAACATGGATCTATCTGAGGCAAGGATCCCTATCCAAGGCATGATGAAGAGATTACTCCTTGAAAAGGAAGCAAAGTATGTAGTCACCCAGACATCAGCCCCTGAAGTTCAAATCCTTTTTGAATCCACAAGTATGGGTAACTACTTTCTATATATAGATGAAGAAGGTCCCTCTGTCTTTGATTAAGGAAAGTCTAAAGAAAAGTTAATGTCTGATGAAATTTGGACTCTGGAATTTGATGGTAGTTGTTCCTCTATTGGTTCAAGAGCTGGGATTGTCTTGATATCTCCTCAAGGAGATATGTTTCCTTCATCCTATAAATTAAAATTTAGCAACACTAAAAATATAGTTGAATATGAATCTTTGTTGCTAGGCATGAAGGCTGCTCAAGAAAGAGGCATCAAGCTTCTTCATGCCAGAGGAGATGCTTAATTAGTGGTCGGTCAAGTGAGAAATCTATATCAGACCAAGAATGAGAGGTTACACCACTACCATAACCTGGTTTGGGATTAAATTGAATATTTTGATGCTTTCAATATTTTTACCATACCCAGAGAGTCTAATGATAGAGCTAATGCACTTGCTATTTTAGGAATTCTTTTAGTTCCTCATTCAAATTTCAAAGAAGACAAGTATACCATTGAGCTGGTCTATAAACCAAGTGTTCCTAATAATGATGATCATTGGCAAATATTCAATGATGATCATCAGATCATTGCTTTCCTGGAATGAAAATACAATTTTGAATAGCTATATTTTAAAGGCAGTGAATCTCAGAAGTCTGAATCTATTTTTGAATCTAGTTCAAATATAAATGAAGAATTCCTATAGCTGAAAGGAAACAAAATTCTCAAAGGCCTGGTTTCTCTTGAGAAGCTGTTTGACAAGCATGATAGATTCATCAAACAATAACAAATAGATTCAAGTTTTTCTCAGAGATTTGACCAAGTAAATCTGACCCACAAAGAAAATACCAAGATGGTCAACATTAGTAAGTGTTGCACCCCTGAAGAAAGATTCAAGTTCACCTCTTTGCTCCGTCAATACATAGATGTCTTAGTGTATTCTTATGAAGACCTGAAGTCTCTCAGACCTGATGAAATCTGCCATCACATTCCTCTCAAGGTTGACTCAATGCCCTACAAGCAAAAATCCAGACAATACAATCCAAAAATTTTAGGTACTATTATGTCTAAGATACAAAAAATGTTAAATGCTAGAATCATCTTCCCAATCCATCATTCTACATGGATTGTGAACATAGTGCCTGTAAGGAAGAAAAATGGCAAAATCTGCATTTGTGTAGATTTCAGAAATCTGAATCAGTCATCTCTAAAAGACAATTACCCTCTACCAATCATGGACCAGGTGCTTCAAACAGTGACAGGGTCAGAGATGTTATCAATGCTAGATGGCTTCTTAGGTTATAACCAAGTTGAAGTTGGTGAAGCGGATCAACACAAGATTGCATTCACCACACCTTGGGGTACATTTTCATATAGAAGAATGCCTTTTGGTCTAATAAATGCTAGTGCTACCTTTCAGAGAGTTATGGACATGGCCTTCAAAGATGAGATTTGTAAATTCATAGTGGTATATCTTGATGACTTAATTGTCTTTTCAAATCATCAATCTGATCATGTATGCCACTTACAGCAAGTGCTAGAGTGCTGCCACCAGAATGGTATTTCCTTGAATCTTAAGAAGTCTATTTTTTGAGTAAAAGAGGGGAAACTCCTTGGACACATTGTGTCCAAAGAAGGCATAAAGATTGACTCAGATAGAGTCAAGTCTATTCAAGAGTTGAATTTGCCTACAAGTAAAAATTTTGTTCAGTCTTTCTTCAGAAAAGTGAATTTCTTATGGATATTTATCCTTGAATTTGCTGAGAAGACAAGACACATTGTGAACATGATGAAAGGGAAGACCACTTTTAGCTAGACTAAAGAAGGAAAATCAGCATTTCAGGATATCAAGACTGCCATTTCTCACGCCCCTACCTTGGTTTATCTAGATTACCACATAGATTTCATTATATATAGTTATGCATCTGAGCACACTCTTTCAATGATTCTTGTTCAACAGGACAAGGAAGGTATGGAATCCCCCATATCTTTCATGAGTTGCCCTCTCAAAACCCATGAAATGAAGTATTCAAATATAGAGAAGCACGCCTATGCGTTGGTAAAAGTAGTCAAACATTTTTGCTTCTATATTCTAAATTCACACACTACTGCCTTAGTTCCTGACACTACAGTCAAGTCTATATTAACTCAGTAGGAGTTTGGCACAAAGAGAGGTAATTAGATTGCAAAGATCCAAGAATTTGATCTGGATATCAAGATGACAAAGCTGGTCAGGGGTAAAGGCCTATGCCAATTAATGGCTGACAATAAGCCAAAAGATACACAACGTGAAGAAGCTAAAGTGGAAGATATGCCAACAGTCCTTTTTGTCTCTACTTCTAATGAATGGTACTCAGGTATTGCCTATTTTTTGACTTATGGTGAATGTCTTGCTCATTTGTCTTACAAAGAAAGGAGGACTATCAAGTTGAAAGCTGCCAATTTTGTACTTTGGGATAACGGCCTGTACAAGAGAAGAATAGATGGAGTATTCCTTCATTGTGTAGACAAAGAACATCAAACCTAGCTTTTGAAATCTTTCCATAATCTGGCCTGTGGAGGACATTTTTCTGCTCCTGTGACTGCTCACAAAATTTAGTGAGCCAGGTATTACTAGCCAATTCTTTTCCAAGATGCACATAAGTGGGTGAGAAAATGTGAAATTTGCCAGCAATTTGTTGGAAGACCCAAGTTGGCTGCCTTGCCTCTCAAGCCAGTAATCATAGAGGAAACTTTTTAGCAATGGGGACTTGATTTCATTGGGACAATAAACACATCTTCAAGTGTTGGACATGATTATGTCCTTACGACAACTAATTATTTCACCAAGTTGGTAGAAGCAATCCCAACTAAGCATGCTACTTTAGAAGTTGTATGCAACTTCCTCAAAGAGAATATCATTTCTAGGTTCGAAGTTCCACTCAAAATTATTACTGATAATGTAACTTGTTTTACCTTTAAAGAGATTATGCAATTCTATTTTCATTATGGAATTACACTCTCATTCTTCTGATTATTTTCCACAAGGGAATGGACAAGCTGTATCCAGTAATAAGAATTTGGTAACTATTATAAAAAAGATAGCATATGATAGTCAAAGGACATGGCATAAAACATTGGTTGATGCTCTATGGGCAGACAGGATCACACCAAAGAGGGCAATTGGTATGTCTCCTTTTCAACTTATTTACGGTATTAATGTTGAGATACCAATCACCTTAGAGTTATCAGCCTTGAAACTGGTGAAGGCCATTGAAGATCAAACATATGAGAGTTCTCTTGACAAAAGAATCATGTGCTTGACTCAGCTAGAGGAATAGAGAACCATGGTGATGGATAGAATTGTCGCTTATCAAAGTCTGGTAAAGAAACTCTTTGATCAGAAGGCCAGAAATCATGATTTCTAGATTGGGGATCAAGTCTTACTGTGGGACAAAAGAAGAGAACCAAAGGGGATGCACGAAAAGTTTGACTCCCTTTGGAGAGGCCCATTTATAATTCATCAACACATTGGTGAAAAAAAATTTCTATTGAAATACCAAGATGGCACACTCTTTTCTCTACCCCACAATGGGTAGCATCTGAAACACTTCAACTCATGAAGTCTCAGATCATTTCCTCTGTATATATGTATATTTGTACAATTTTAATTCTATTTTGTTTTGTTTATTTTATTTTTGTTTCCCTTTCATTTCTGGGTAGCATGACTCCAAATCCCAATGGCATACTTGAAGACACTGGAGATTCTGGATTCTACCCCTTTCAATTCTATTTGTAATTGATAGAAGTTCACCAACTGGAGCTAGATGTTGTCCCCAAAAAATATCACTCATTTTTAGGACAACATTTGAACTATTTTGGTCTTCCAGACCAAAATTTATCTCTTCCATTTCCAAAATTTGTCCTAGACATTCAAATTCCTTATTTTCCAAGCTTCTCAAAAAATCTATGGACTCTACAGGCTTGAATCTATGGACTCAGCAAGAAAAGAAAAATCTACAGACTCTGTAGGTAGGTTCATTTATATAGGTTCAAAGGCTTTTTCAGGTGGTTTCATTCAAAAGAATTAGTTTTCAACACTTAGTCTTTTCTTGGGATTGGTTCAAAGCCTTGGTTCAAATGGAAATCTCCATTGGCAAGCATTTGAGTGCAAAAAGAGACTTGAACCATTGAACCACTTTGGTTCAACATCTTGGTTCAATGGGTTCAAGGTTCAATGGTAGGTTCAATCACTTTGTTTCAAAGGTGGGTTCAACCAAAGGAATGATTCAATGGCTCGGTTCAACCAAGTGGTTTAACGCTTTATATCACTCAGGTGATTCATTCCCTTTATTTCAACATCTTTTGGTTCAATCAAATGGTTCATCAGTCGGTTCAAAGCCTTGTTTGATCCATTGAACCAAAATTTGGTTCAACATCTAATGATTCAACAATAGGTTCAAAGACATAGTTCAAAGGCAAGTTCAAAGCTTAGTTCATTCAGTTGGTTCATTCATTGAACCTTCGGCTTGAACCATTTTTTGGTTCAACCGATTGGTTCAACATCTTGGTTCAATAGAATGGTTCATCACCAAAGTTCATAGGGGTAGTTCAATGCAAAAGGAAGCTTCCTGAAGGACAAGTACGCTTGCAGAGGACACTTAATCAATAAAAGCACCCTTTGGAAGGGTCATTTTCAAGGAAGCCAAAAGGTAATTCTTTCAGATTTGTTTAAGGAATTAAAATTGGCTAAGGCATATTTCTTTTGGATTTTTGTTCGAAGCAATTCCTTCAGACAAAAAGTTTGAAAGAAATCAAAGAAGCAAACGTGGGCAAAATCTGAAGACTTGTTCAAAGATTTGGTAGACAAATAATTCTGTGGACTTTTTGTCTGTGGGAATTTTCCCCAGACTTTTTGTCTGCGGGAATTTTCCCCAAACTTTTTGTTCGCAAGAATTTTCACCAGGGAAATGTCCGTGGGAAACTTTCACATGAGGAAAAGTTCACAGGAGAAAGCCCAGGGATTTGTCTGCAGGAACTGCCAAGGCAAAGCGCTGTCAAAGGACCCCAAAGTGCAGGTGCCCTTACGGGGGACTCTCGACGGCCAAAGTAAAGGGCTCCTTCCAACCCATTCAAGGATCATTTCTTTAGGCCCAAAAGGGCAAAGCTAAAATCTAAAAGAGGACCAAGGGGTGATGCACTCGAAGACATCAAATTTAAGACAGTCTACTAGTTATTGAGAGTACATTGACGGGCATGTAAACATCAATTTTAAAGTCCATGAAGTAGCTGTTGATCCTTTGAATTTACAGACCCAAATGCATTCCCAAAATTCAAGACTAAAACTAGCAAAAAGTGAGGAAAGATAGAACAACAAATGAATCTAGGACCTGATTCAATTAACCAAAAAAGGAGGAACGATGAAGACAAGATCAGACCGCCAAGTGGACATTGAAAGTTACAATCTTTCAATTGCATGGGTTGTTTATCTACATAGAGAAGATCAAATGGGTAAAATGCTCTAAAGTTCCAACCTATCTTCCTAACAGTTCCCAACTCATTATGATGTATTACTGTTCCTAAGTTCTCCTTGAAGTGGCCATATAACGGACCCTCTCTTATTGTAAATGGATCTCTTTTTTGACAATCTGAACAAAACTCTGCCTAAATTGAGAGGCATCATTGAGACTTTGTGCTTAGTCTGTTAATCATATTTTGTTTTGGAATAAGAAATCAAGGAACTTTTTTAGCCTTTGTGCTGTGATATCTTTGTTGTTGAGGAAATTATTCTTATGTCTTTTTCCTTGATATATTTTCTATTCTGTTAATTTAACAAGTAGGATTAGTAAAATTAGTCAGGAAGGTGTCCTAAAGAATCAACTGTGGAGAGAAATTGTGCCCCCATAGCTACCTTCAGTGTGTTTTCTTTTCATTGCTATGTAAAGGACATTGAGAAGACTTTGTGCCCTCATTTTCCTTCGTATATTACTCTTGAGCATTTTAGGGGGAGACTTTGTGCTGTATCTCGATTTGCTGGTTACTAAACCCTCAATTACATTCTGCTTTTATTTCCAGGAGTATTCTTGTGGCTAGCTGAATAGTTCTTTTGAAAGAAGAGGAGTACTGTCTATCATTTCCCTTGAGTTTTTCCTTTATTTTACACATATCATCTCTGAAAAAAGAGAGATGGATGGCTTGTTCTACCCTTGAGTATTATTTTCTATTTATACACACACACACACACACACACACACACACACACACACACACACACACACACACACACACACACACATCCACAGGGAACCTCCCCTTGATGAGAGAAGAGAGCAGTCTCCTTTTGATGTGATAAAATTACACATTTGGATGACTAATCTTCCTACTTTGGTTGATCAGACCTATTTTGTTTACTAGTACGCTGATAGAAAACATATTCAACCAACAAATATTAACTTTGAGTTTCCTATATTTAATGTAGAATTGAATGCAAACAAATTAATTTATTGGATCAAGAAAATTTATGTATATTGTAAGATTTATAATATTGTAGATAAAAGAGAAAAATTCACTTATCTACAATTAGGATGGGTGGTATAACACTTATCTAGTGGGAAAATAAGTGATTAGAGGATTTGGTCAAACAAGGTAATGTTATTTCTTCTTCGAATGAATTCTTTTTTGAGTTACATAAGAAATTTTATCCTTTGGGCTACATGAAAAAAACCATGATGGATTGGAAAACTCTTAGGGAAGCTAAGGGCCAATGTGTACAAGATTATACATAGAAGTTTAGGAAGCAAGCTTTTCATTTAAATATTCCCTTACACATGTAGGAGATTTTTATGAAGTATATGGGTGGGTTACATATTTATCTATGATATCTTATACTGGTTTTAAATCCTACTAGTCTAGATTATATTTATGTACAAGATACTCACTTGGAATCTACAGGGAAAATGCTTAAAGAGATCTTTCAAAGCAAAAAATCCAAGCAATTTGAAAGCAAAGACAAAGGTTTGAAAGGAAAAGATAAGAAAAAAATGGATTATACAGTTAAAAAGGAAGATGAAAATCCATATTTTAATCATTTTAAGAAAAATCATGATGAATGTAAGTGTTGGAAATTACATCTAGAATTGAAACTGAAATGGATTAACAAAAAGAAAGGAAAAGAGAAGAAGACCAATACTGTGGTACATGATCTTGGATCAGATTTTGGTGATGAGACCAAGATCATGGATATGGGTTTACAAGGTTTAAATTGTTCCTCTTCTTCTAGAACTATTTAATCTAAGGTTGCATCTTCCTTGAAACAACAATCTATGCATGATGAGAAGAAAATAAATGAGTTTTTCCACCTTAGAGTTATTTCTAAACATACTAAAATAGAAACTCTATTTTATAATGAATCTCAAGGTAATCTAATTTAAGAGGAGGTTGTGAAGAAATTGGGACTCCAAACCAAACCACATCCTAAGACTTATCCTTTGGGATGGGTTTATGATGATGCAAAATTGTAGGTAACAAGAACTTGTAGACTCAGATTTGCCATTACTAACAAGTTCATTGATGAGGTTTATTTGAATGTTGTTCCATTAGAAATTTGTGGCATGGTTTTGGGAAGTCCTTATCTTTTCGATTGTAAATTAATCTTCTACAGAGAAGAGAATAAGTAATTGCTTGTTAAAGATGAGATTGAATATATTGTAAAAAATGTTTATAAATTCAAACAAGAATTTTGTACTCATGGTTGAAGCTAAAGAGAAAGATAATGAAAAGGCTTTTGAGAATTGTGATCTTAAACATCATAATGAATTGGTTAAAATTGTTTCTAACTATGATGATGTTTTTTAGGATCCACAGGATCTACCTCCTAAAAGAGGGGTTCAACAAGAGATATAATTAATTTGGGATGTACCTATTCCTAAAATTAGTATGTATAGATTTTCCATCATTGAAAATGAGGAAATCAAGAGGCAAGTGATGTAACTATTGGCAAAAGGAATTATTTTCCCAAGTTTATCCCCTTATGGTTCACCTATCATTTTGGTGCCTATGAAATATGGCACATGACAAATGTGTGTTGAGTTTTGTACCTTGAAGAAAACCATCATGAAATTTTTGTAACCTCTTCTTGTAATTGATGATTTATTAAATCAGTTGAAAATTGTTGTTTATTTGAGTAAGTTAGACTTAAGAAGTGATTATCATTAGGTGAGAATCAATGAAGGTGATATTTGGAAAAATGATTTTTAAATAAAATACTGTCTATTTGAATGGCTTATTATGCCTTTTGGATTATGCAATGTCATGTGTGTGATGAATGATGTTTTTAGGCCATTCATTAATGATTTTGTGATAGTCTACTTAGATGATATTCTAATTTTTAGTCAATCATGGGATGATCATGTCATTCATATTCAAAAAGTCTTAAATGCTTTGATAAAGGAGGAACTATATCTAAAGATGTATAAATGTCAGTTTAGGAAAAAATATTTAGTTTATTTGGGTTATGTTGTGGGACATGGCCAATTGAAAATTGATCCAATAAAATTTGAGGTCATTATTAACTAGCCTAAACTTAATAATGTAATAGAGGTTAGGAGCTTTCTTGGTGCATTTCAATATTGGAGAAATTTTATTAATGAATTATCATTTATTGCATCTCCTTTACATTCGTTGAATAGCATTAAGTAGGTATTTTAGTGGGGAAGCAAACTTCAAAAAGCTTTTAATAAACTAAAATAGAAAATATGTACCACTCCTACCTTATCACTTCTAGATATACAACAACCATTTGAAATTGAGACAGATGCATGTGATTACGCTATGGGGGTAGTTTTGATGAAGAAAATAAAACTAGTTTATTACCATTCATAAAACTTCACAAGTGTAGTAAGAAACTATCCTACTTATGATAAAGAATTGTATGCTTTGGTGAAGAGTGTGAAGAAATGGAAACACTATTTGATGGGCAAAGAGATATTGATTCAAACTAATCATCAGCCACTATGATATCTTCAATCATAAACCAAGATACAACAATCAAGACATTTTCGATAGATGGGATTCTTATAGTAATTTCACCTTGTGATAAGGTCTAACAAAGGTACACAAAATAAGGTTGCTGACATGCTTTCTAGACATCATATTATTGCATTAGTTCTTTTATAGAATAGTTTTTTAATGAATGAAAGTTATAAAGAACAATATATTAATGATGTTGACTTTAAGAAATTGTATGAATATTTGACAAGTGGTAAATAGGTGGGATAAGTTGATTATCATGTGTATGATGGATTCTTATATCATCTTGGCAAACTTTGTATTACACAAGATGAATGAGTACATATGGTCAAATAAGCTCATAGTTATCTATTTTTAGGTCACTTCAGGTTTGGTAAGATAGTTGCACAATTACAGAGATATTGTTATTAGCCTCATATGCAAGAATTTGTTACAAAATATATAAGGTGTTTTATTCTTTGTGCTAAAAGTAAGCCTAGAAATAGGAAATTGAGTTTATATACACCTCTCCTTGTTCCTCATAGACCTTGGGAAAGTATGTATATGTATTTTATAGTAAGTTTAGCTATGGCACAAAGGAAACACAAATTTTTCTATCATTGTGGATAGATTTACTAAAACATGTGTATTAGTTCCTTATACTAAACATATTACTTGTGAAGGGGAAACACACTTGTTTTTGTAGTATGTTTGGGTTCATTTTAAATTGCCCACATCTATTATCTCTGATCAAGATTCTTGATTTATTAGAGAATTTTGGTCAACTTTATGGGACTTGATAGACACTAAGCTAAAGAAAAGTACTACATTTCATCCATAAACCAATGGATAGATAAAGGTGGTCAATTGTATAGCAGTACATATACTCTGAGGTTATTGTATTAAACATCCTAAATTATGAGATGAACATCTATGTTATATGTAACATGATTATAATCAAGCACTACATTCTTACACACAAAATTATCCTTTTGAGACTTAGTTTGGTTATCTGCGTAAGTCACCATTAGACTTCACATTTGAGAAGGAATCAGATGTACATGAATGAGTTGATGTTGAGGACAAGAAGTTCATTTAGTAGATACAATTGGTTAAATAGACTATCAAGGATCAGTTTGATAAAAGTAGAATAAAAAATAAGGCTAGACATGATAAACATCAAATTGATCATCATTTTGAAGTTGGTGATCGAGTATGGCTTCATATCAGCAAGGAGAGGCTTATAAGTGAAAGTAAAAAGCTTAAACTAATACGACATGGTCCATTTAAAATTATGGAAAAGATTGGTAATAATGTTTTTTGATTATATTTAACACCATATACACAGATTTATTCTATTGTGAATGTTGAAAATTTGAAGTTATATGAGCATCTTATGATTCTATATTATGATGAAAGTTTTTTTATACCTTATGTTGAAGATTTTACTCTAGAGTATTTGAATGAATTTCAAGAAGATACCATTCTTGATAGGAAAATAAGGACTCCATGAAGAGGTGATGTTAAATATATTCATGTGGGTGTAAAAGGGACACATCCAGGGAAGGCTAAGTGGATGGAAATTAGAAAAGTGAGGGAGAAACAACCTCACCTCATTCCAAAATAAATCACTTTTTGAGGTCCAAAATCTCCTCAGTGAGTAGGAGTGATATAGGATGATCCCCCACTGAAATAATACCGATCCAATATCCTTCTAATTACCTATGTTATTTAGTATCTAGAATCAAAACTTGAGGTAAAAGGGGTAAAAATAAAAAGTCTCAATTCTTATTCAAACCATACACACAACATAGATATTATTAAGAGTTTTTTGACACATTTTTTATTTTGAAAAATAGAGTCTATATGCACAAGATATGGTTGATCAACATTTTTGTCAAAATTCAACAAAACAAGTCAACATCAGTCAATTTTAGTCAAACTTGGTCAACAAGAAAGTGATGTGGTAGATCAGCAAGTAGCCCAATGAAAAAGCCTCCACATGGCACCAATCGAATTACCCTTTTCCCTTTGGTAAGCCAGCGTTTTATTCATTCCATATTATTTTTCAATTTTGATTATAAATGGGAGCCATTTAAAGACAATCATGTGGCATACCCATAATATTATATAACTTTATTTTACCCATGTAATTCCCAAATGGAATTACCTTTGCAAAGAAACCCTCGAAGCTTTTAAAGGGCATGACATGGGGGGAGGAAAATGTGGCTTTTGATGACCAAGGATAAAGTATTTATCTACTTTATTTAAAACTTTGGATAGAACCACCCACCACCAATATGGGAGAAAATGATATGAACTAATTTGTAGGCTTTGACAAAGTTAAAGGGATTCGACCTTCAACCAATTTTAGCAAAAGGATAAGCCTTGGTCAATAAACCAAAGGAGGAAAACAAGTATAAAAGGGCACGGGGTGTCATTTGTTAAATTTATCTTGGAGCTTATGAAGAGTGTTTAGCTTCATATGATAGGAATTAAAGCTGGCAGAGCCAAAGTACATAGATTTATGTGATCTTGGTTAAGTAGAGGATATTGACTCATAGGGTTTTGAGGATTCATTTGATGTACTTTGATATTATAAGTTTTGCACCAAGATATTAATGGATTAGTCATGCTGGAGTAGACCTGGGGACATATACAATTATCAAATGCTATAAAAAACTTATGTTGTCATTCTCTATTACTTTTGTTAGATTTTTCCTATTTATAAGCAAAAATCCATTTACTTATAAATAGTTTTTTTTAAAATTTATGAGAAATCAAAAAAATATTAAAAATACATTTAAAAAAAAATTATTTATCAATTTATTTAAGATCATTATTTGATAACGTTAATGGATCACCATTGAACTTCTAGACCTTAAAATTGACTTCTTCTACCATTACTCCCACTCGAACAATGACCCCTCTTTTCTTGTGAGTTATCTACCAGATAAACCTTTGGCTCTGATACTAGTTGTTAGGAATATAGAATGTAAAGTAATATAATGACATAAAGATGAATGTAAATTGCAGAAAACACAACACAATAAAGACCTAGATTTAATGTGGTTCACCTAATATGGTCTACAACCACATAGAAATAGCTAGTTCTCTTATTCAATCCACCAAATGAAGGGAGAAACCTTAAATACATACACTGCAATATCTTATTAAGTCACATATTGTGTGATATTTTGATTATAAAGCCCTCATATCAAAGGAGGTTTACGTATTAGGGTAAAAATGAATGAACATAATTTTTACCATTAGATCTATAAACTAATAACGAATGGTCTAGATTTAATATGAAATTAAAATATTTTACAATGTATTTTTCATAATTTTACCACCTCCCTAGACCTCCATGGTGACCTTAGTTTGGGGGAGCTACCCCCCACACCCCTTTGTTAGGAGTTGGGAATTATAACAAGATCAAGATCTACCAACCAACAAATATGAGTGAGAGGTTAATATCAGATTACTACTTAATGAAGATTGTGAACTTGATTCATATGCTACATCTACCTTCATAGTAACACTAAAACATAAATCATTCATTGGAAAAGGTGAAAAATAATAGACTGAAAAAACAAGCTTAATTGCTACTTAAATATATGAATGTTAAAAGTTTCATATGACTAACCTGAATAAAATTTATCTCTTACTTTAAATTTTAAAAATAAATTTTGGCTTGGAAGCATTTAAATATGTAGTTCTATTTGTATCAAATGAAAAAATAGGACATTTTCTAGTGTTTTTAGAGCCAAACTCAAAAGATGGATGTTCACTATGAATAAGCCCAACTACATTTTAAGATATTTAGTTTGGGAGTTAAAAACATCACAAATCCTAAAAACAATATTGTAGCCAAAGTAAACCATCATATAAAATGTGAATAAAATTTAAAACAAAGGACACAAAAATTTATCACCACGATTTCTATTGTTGCCAGATTTAATTCACACAAATATTTATTAATATCTTGATAATACCATCAAATGCAAAATACATAGACTTCAATGTTTAGATATCAAGGGTAATTGCATCCTCACTACTCTCATAGGGCTTCCTTATACTCCTTGTATGAATTCATGCATAAGAAGATATTAGACATACTAGAAAAAAACAAAAACCCATAAACTCTAAACATTATATTATTTCCTTCTCTACCCAGAAGTATACTAAACATAGTAATAGAAAGCTTATTTATTTCATTAAAAAATCTATAAGTCATGCCTCAACAATGTTTTATTGTGATTGTTTGTTCTTATCTAATATTTATGGACCACCAAATGTATAACCAAGGTTGTCTAAAGATACTAGTGTTGAAGATGCATTTATCATTTTGATTCTCTTCTCAGAATTTACATTGATAACATTCATGTCCAATTGATATGTGGTTTTAAATTTTGCATTAACCAACTATTATTTATCAAGATTTTTGTTAGGTAAAGGTAATATCCCATTAATTTAAGTTTTTTATGTGCCATCAGACCTAATTGCATAGGCACACCATAATTTTTTGGTACATTCTCCTTAATTTGAAAATATGTAGAAACATAATTACTCTTATCCACATCTTTAGGCTTCTTGGAGGTTGATTTTAGGCCTAATTAAAATTTTAATGATAAAATGGAAATGCTTGATCCTACATTTATCATTGATAAATCAAACCCATATGGTGAAAAAAATGATGAAACATTTCTAAATGACTTTTGATGCATTCTTCAAACAACATTATATATCACATAACACATCGTCTTAAATATCTTATTATAATGAATAAAAAAAACACAGTTAGCAATGGTAAAAAATAGATTATCTATTCTGCTAGTTAACATTTTCTCAGACTATTTTTAATCAGATAAGTTATAATTGCAACAAAAATGTAGTAGACCAATTTTTTAGTGCAAATGATGTGAAGCTTCACCTCATGTCCACCTATACTAGAGTGTTTTATTTGTGTCCATATGGAAGATATAACATCCTCCACTACATTATTTGTACACTACATATGAAGGTTATAATATGGGCATGAGAAATCCTAAATAATTAATCCCCTATCCATACTTGGCAATCCTTATAGAAAAATCCATACATGAATAATTTTTTTTGAATAAGCACTTCTAGAATATGGGGTTTATGTTACTGAAGATTTGGAATAAGGATTATAATTCAATCTCTATGTGTTATTCCATGTCTTTGAAGGTGTAGTAATTATATATTTATCTTGATGATGGATATTCTTAACTAACCAACATTTTTTTTTGTTGGGAAAAAAGAGAGACTCTTCAGATAACCACTTTCACTTGATTTATAGGATGACAAAGTTAGAGGTGAAGATAATGCCCAAGTAGGTTGTACCCCCATATAAGATTTTGTAATTTCTATAGGCAAAGATGGTGTATCATCAAGAACCTACACATAAGAATATCCTAATGCAATAAATAATGATGATAAATTTATTATAAAGGAAATTAAAAATCATGTTATCATGTAGGGATGCATACATAAATGAAGGAAAGTTAATAATATTTCCAACGAGTAAGTGGTAACCTTAAAATAACTAAAATTATTGTCTTACATCTATAGACAAAGCAAGGATGGAGACATTTCCACACAAAACACTATCCCATCTATTCCCACTTTCTTCCTAAGATTTCCTTCTCTCCTCCTACCATCTATGTGCCTTATCAAATTCTTGAATTTTTAGAAAATTTCCAATATTTTCTATGCTTGTATTCTATCCATGTTATTTTGAGCTAGAGCTATCTACTACCTATGATTGTAGTAGTTTTGTCAAGTGTACATAGTTATCCCTAAAGCAATACAGATAAAATACATTGTTAAAAAAGTAATAATCAAGTTTTAAACACATTACAAAATAATGAAACATATACAATCAATATTCATAGGTGAAGATAAATATCAGCATAATTTATGAATATAGAAAATGACATGCTTTCACATTAAGTGGTAAAAAATTAAACTCATTGAGGTATTTGATACATAAGTGAGTACCTATCATGACTTGATCATGACACTAACCCATTGAAAATTTATCACCTGTAAAAAATAAAATAAAAGTTGGATTCTATCCATAATTTAAATTTTTAGTTAGGATTATGAACTTAAAATTTTGATACTATATAAATTTAGGTAGTTTTTAATGATTTTAAAAAAAACATTCATCGAGTTTTACACACATTAAGAGATGGATAAAATCTATATTAATAGGCAAATTTGTATATCACCATCATCTAGGAACATAAAAAATAACTGAAATTCAATGCTTTCACATTAGATAGTAATAATTTAAATATATCAAGGCATTTTAGACATAAGTGAAGTTCTTCCATGCCTTGATCAAGATCATTTTACATGTTTGTAAACTATTAAGCAATATAAATAAAAAATTTGTTGTTATCTAGAATTTGATTTTTTTTTTGAGTTAAGAACTTAAAATCTGGATGTTGTAGAATTTTAGGTGTTGAATAATGTTTTTAAGGATTTTATAACTCCTTCAAGTGTAAATAACTTATCAAAACCTATTTAAAATTATTTTTTGCACCTGTAGAATCATTTTATTATAGATAAAATATTCCTAGTTATCACTATCTAACCAAAGAGTAACTAAGTACATAATTGTTCAGTAATCAATGACTACGTCAAGATAGACTTAACATCTTTTATTCCTACGTAACAAATAAGTGGTACATATTAATAAATAATTAATAAGTTTATTGTATAACCAACATATTCTTACATAGCAAATACATTATGCATAACTAATTTATTTTTACATATTTGATTTACTACTACACAACTAAATAGAAATATTTATGCTTAATACATAAATGTCTCTTCCAGACTCTATTAGAGTCACCTCAAAACAATAAAAGTGTTGGATAATGATGAATTTCAATGTCCTTTTAACTTTGAGAACTTATTCTCTTGGTGAACATTGTTTTCAAGGTTCAATAACTAGAAAAAATATTCTTTAGAAAGATAAATTGCTTCCTCAACCATACCAAAATAAAATACAAAAGTTAGCACAATATTTCTAAGGAACCTCAAAGTTATTAAGTTCCCAGTTCAGATTTAACTTTAACATTTGGGTGTAAAGCAGTCATTTCTGACTCTTTAGATTTTAAAAGAAGTTTGTGTTAGGAGGACAATATTTGTATTCAAATCTACCTTTTTGACCTCATGGGGAAAGCCTAGATAGTGATGATTTTTTTGACTAAGTAAAATTGTCTACTATCCCTCACTATTTAGTATCAAGGATTATGGAAGACTTATAATAAATACCATTTTAAAGAACTAGCTTTTTTGAAATATGTTAAAACTTTAATATTCTACTAGGAAAGCTACAATCAAAGATATAAGTAGTCCACTTTATAAAATCATGAGCAAATATGAGCATCTCAATAATTATATTAATAAACACAAGTTTGGAAATAAATATCTAAATGAAATATTTACACAATGGTCAACATTTCTTACAACAGTTGTTGAGAAAATACTTGTAAAAATGACTACAACCAAAATGAGGAAAATGTTGTGAGCAAACTCCTAATCTATGCCACTTATGCCTCTACCATAGCACCATATTTTAATAAAAACAAGATGGAAAATGCATCTATTGTGTTTATCTTGAAAATTATAGATCCATGGTTGGTATACATTACAACTACATTTATAAGAATTTCATGTATTTAACCTATAGATAAGGTTTGCCTAGAAATTGAATTTATAGGCCTAGAAAATGCAACTATTTTATTTTATTTGAAAATTATGACTCCATCATTGAGAGACATTTCAACCACATTTTCAATACTTTCATGAATGGAATATATAGCTAAGATTTATCTAGAAGATGAATTGATATATGAATTCCTTGAAAACTGGAGACTATTTCAAGATTTATTTGGTAAGAAACTAATTTAGCTATCATGGAAATAATTTTTAATCACAAATAATGTTCTTGGTCACTAATCCCATGTTTTATTTTTTTATAGATAAAAGGATTGCTATTCTTTTAGATTAGCTGACAAGAATGAAAATAAATTTATCTAAATCTAACTTAAATAAGTGTCTCAATTCAATTTCCACCTCTAAATGTAATTTAACATGATTTTATTAAAGTGTGTCCACTGATTTGTCAATATGGGAACCAAAAAGTTTTTCCTTAACATTAAGTGGAAAACAAACATTCTTGACTACTACCTCAATTGACTTTGCTCCCCCTATTTCATGGGCTTATGAATTTTATAAAGTGAAATGAAAAATAATAAATTTGGAGTGGGGATCATGCCTACATTGGAAGGGAAGTTAGTGCTAGTTTTAAACTCTCACAGATTTATAGTCACCCAAAATGCACATAAATGATGTTAAACTAATAGGATGGGAAGCTATATTTACCACCGAATTAAACTCCCCTACATAGTGTATGAATGACTTAAATTTAGTTTGGCACTAGTTTTGGAAGCTTCCTAAATTCTCCTCGATATTTCCTTTGGATTTGTAAAAACTAACCCTTTTACATGGAAACTAAGGAAAATTGGTAAATAAGCTCACATGAAAAACAAATGATGTGAAATAATTCATAGAAAGAATGGAAAGTGACATAAGTGAAAATAAAGCATTGGAGATGAATCATTTTGATGCACTGATCCCAAAAGTTCTTGATTATAAAATTTGTTCTTTTCAAGATGTTTTATACCTTGCTCCTTTGAAAGTTGAGTTGAATCATTGACATTGACTATTAAACCAAAATAATATTATATGTATGTGATTGTAAATAATTAATGAGTTAGAGATTCATATCATGTTTTTATATAAAGGTAATATTAGTACAACATAGTGGTTTTTGTATTCAAGGTTTTGCCTCCTAAGAAGGCATTTGACATTATTATCATACACACATTGCAATGTTTATCTTTGTTGTAGGACATTTAAGAAGGATAGCTTATAATAAAGATTATATATAATATGTATAGAGATAGGAGATTTGGACCAATCCATATTCTCTTTGATTTCTTAAATAATTCTATATAATTATTGTATCAACATCCAGATGAAACTTAATAGCTAGTGGACCTTTTCCTAACCCTCAATGATCATACCATTATGGGAACATCACCATTACTTCAACTCTAAATCTTGAAAATAGTTCTGCCTCAATAAATGAGAATCCACTATGCAATTGACTATCCTAGGAAAGAAATAAATTTCCCTACAAAAGATTTTGTCTCCTCAAAGCAAGAAAAAAGGTGGTGTATGATCTAGATTACCACTTTAAAATTCTATCACTTAATGTTGAATTCAAACATAATATAAGTTTACTATTATCATATTTATTGTAGTTGAACCAAAAAATTATTTGTGTTCTATGTTTAAAACATTATTTTTATCATTTTATTATTTTCCAAGAGGTTCTCTCTCCTACTTAAGGACTATTTGTTTCTTTGTATGGTAGATCTAGTTCACATGTCACTCTTAACACATGGAAATTTGGGGAGGGAACCAACTCACTTTTTTCCTTTTGGTTCAGAATTTTTTTAATCCAAGGCATGCATATCATATCACATCAAAAAAACTTATTACATTCAACACTATGATGGCTAGCACTTTAGAAATAACACAGGCACCCTCTCCAATTACACACAAGGAGAGTTAACATGATAGTATTAACACCAATATATAGAAAATTAACATATTTTCTAAATAAATACATTTTTCCTTTGCATAAGCTAATTCTAACAATTATAATCTCCCCCAGATATAAAATTCAAGAACCTCTAATAGAATCTACTTTGCATATATGCCTACATAAGGATGCCAACAAATCCAATAGTGTTCCAAATGCCCTTCTCGTATTGTCCAATCATTGAGTTGTCGTCTCACAATGTATCTTTCCATTGAATAGGTTTAACAGTTATTTTATTTCATTCTAAAATAATCCATTCATGTGCTTGCAACCATAAACTCAGAGAATACACTATTCAACATTTCTCCCTTATGGGAGAGCACACAAACATCATCATTCAACTTAGTTTTTTTGGTATAAGCTTAACAACAAGACTTCGATGGGTAACTACTGAACCAGGAATTTATATTTTGGGTGATAGTCATGCTTTTCAAATTCCCTTTCATTGTTCCACCCACCAAGATTGAGTGTCATGTAATCCTTATCTTTTGTTTAGTTGTCAGGTTTAGGAAGTTTAGATCAAATTTTATCATATATAGTTCTAGACCTATAGCAGAAAAGGGATATTGTAATTCCATTTATAGTCTTCAATGTATTGTAAGCCCATATAATACATTTTAGATAATACATTATTGGAACACATCTTTAATGTATTGTAAGTCTATATAGTCTACAAAGCCTAAAAATCAATGTATTATAAGCCCAGATTCAAAACCTTATCAGACATTTCCAACAACACCACCTTTACTTAACCCACATCCCCATGTTATTGTTGTAACTAAAGCAACTAATGAGAACCCTAAAAAGCTACATACTTTTGTTACAATTGGTTTAATCAATCTAAAACCACCTATTAATTTGTATTTTAGTTTTTCCAATCATCCCATCCACCCTCAATAATCATATTGTACTGAGTATCTAATGCCCAATAACCTTATAAATTTAAACTTAGCATCAAATTGAATTGATAATTATAAAAGAGAGTATCAATAATTCAAAATTTGAATAAATGCACTAGTAGTGAAAGCTCATAAGGCACTTGATGACACATGGATGATGTAGGATGGAACCCCTTGACCTAAAAATAGCACTCTCGATCACCTTAGGGTGATCCAGGTGAGTTCACTAAAATTTTAAATATGTCTCTTAGTTTTTGAATTTCCTATGTGGGATTCAAATTTATAACCATATTTCAAGTAGGTATTCTTAGGACACACATGAGCACACAACATAAAAGATCAAAAGCTCCCATAGCTGGTTTATGTTTATCAAGAGAACCACCATGGCTATTAGCTCCATAAAAAAGATGGTTCCATGAATGCATTGGTATTATGTTCAAATTTAGAAACCATATCATTTTATGTGTTATGATATGACATGGGCTTAAATGTTTTGAATGTTGGTGGGTAAGTTCGAGTATCTGCAGTGCTCACAAATGCACCATATATTCTAAATTGAGACTATGATCACTATGTCAATAATAGTAAGGTTATTCATGAGGTAATGTGCTTCATGATGGACTCTATAGTTGGAATAAACATGTGCTTTGTTTAATTCCCATTGAGATTTGACAATATCAATTGTAATGATAGATATGCCAATTGAAACATAATCTTCTTTAATACAAGTATTAAGCTATGCTATAACTTATTTACATCTTGATCCTCTCATATTAGATCTTGGCTAATAAATATCCATATTTTGAATGAGAGACTAAAGAAAGAGTCTAGAAAAACATACCAAAGAAGTTGGACCTATATACTTTTTCTATATTATTATTATAGATAAACATGAAGGGGTTAGAAAGAATCCAAGGCCTAGTGTATGTGGGTACAAGATGTGTGTTTTAAAAACAAGCTTTGTATGGATATTGTCCTCCATCCATAGCAAATTTATTTGTATCCAAACCCATTTGCAGTTGCTTTCCCTACTTGTGCTTCTACTGCTCATGGTGTTGATGAAAGACCTTCAATGTAGATGACCATAAGAAATCTAAGCATGATGATCTAAATGATGTAGTATTCAACTTACATGAAATAAAGAGTAAGCTCAAACAATGTACTCACATGCTGAAGTTTTTTTTTTTTCATTTCATTTTTGAAGTATCAATGATCGTATTTTGAAATGCACACTAATGATCATAAAATATAAAATTAAACAACACAATAACATTCCCATATTGATCTAAAGTCAACAACATGACTCTTCTAAGAGAGGGAAAGCTGATTACAGGAATTAAATATATAAAAAGGGTTACTCAAAAAATACATCATCGTAAGCTTCTAAACATATGTAAGTAGTCCAAGATTATGAGCCTAGCATATACCACACTCCACATAGAAACCATGCTACAAAGGTGGAATTAAGTATAACTATAATGTGGTCTAAGCATAGTTAGGTGCTCAGTGCACTAAGGATCATTGTAGACCCTAAACTAACCTTTCCTTTCCTTTTTCCTTAATATCACTAAGGATCATTGTGGACCCTAAAATGACCTTTCCTTTCCTTTTTCCATAATAACAGATCTCCATGTAAATTCTATTAAAAATAAAAGGGAAAATGTTATCTCAATGACCTCTTACACTAGTTTGGGTACAAAGTACACACAAAACATGCTAAACAGTCTCATCACTATGTCACCTATATAAAAAGCATATAAAAATCCTGATAAAGTTGACCTTCCTTCCATCGAACCCCCTAATAAATATCTAAGTAAAACCCTCTGTCTAAAAGTTAGTCAATATATCTAAACATTTGACAGTTGTTCTAGACTCTAAGAATTGCATTTAGACTCCAAAATGTTCACACTTCCTTTAAGATGAAGGAAAAAACATGTTTGTCACATATAAGTTAGGGGTATATTAGAATATAAAATCCATTTGAAATAAATGATTAGTAACTCTAACCTCCATTATCTCTAGATGAGACCACCTATAGTTACTCTCAACTTCCTCCTCTCCTCCCAATGTTGTTGGTCCAAAAGGATAACCATGTCAAAAGCATTCATTTCATTTTTTCTCACAAGATACTTCAATTAATTTCCCCAATTACTAGGGTCTTAAATTTACCCCCACACATAAATGTTTTTTTGTTTCTTTCATAGTCCCATTAAGTTCATTTTAGCAATATTCCTCTAGGTGTGCATCATGGCTAAATTTGTGAGTATAGAATTTTTAAACAAAAATAAGTTTATTTGTGTATGCAAACTCGTATGAAAACACCAAACATTGGTCATTGGTGAGGCACTTAATTTTTTTTTATGGGATAATTTATGATGTCATAGACTATGATGAGTATGAAAGGTAGTGTCTAGTATCCTATAGAATCTTTTGAAAATATATTAGCCAATCTTCATTGTTCATTTTTTGAAAAATAGATTTGTATGCAAGTTGAGAGGGGTGACTTAGGGACTATATAAACTTATAGTTAAAAAATGTTCTAAGCATCAAAATATTTTGTATAGTTTAATCCTCTAGATATACTCTCAAACAATGTCCGAGTCAATGACTTGCCCATATAGATAAAGATGAACAAATTGAATAATTTGAATTGATCTAAAATTCATGGAATAGATTTAACATTTACCTATAAGCCTTCTTCACCATCATCTATGAGTTTTAGCGCATTATTCTTTACCCCCTATTCAACCCACACATTTTTATTATAATCTATCAAAAATCAACTTTTTTTGTTAATCATTTCAATTAGGATGAATTATCAGTGAAAACATATATAAACTAAAAGATAACTTAAAAAAAGAAAATTTATTCTATTAAAAGTTCCATACTTTTAAAATTTATTACACCCAACTAATCTAACATTTCCCAGGTTTTCTATCATATTTTAGAGCTTTTTCAATCTCAACTTAAAGTGCTTTCAATAGATTTGAATTGTTAGTTTGAGATTCTTCTTTAAAAGAGATTGTTTATTACTAAATATACTTTAATTACTTGCATATCCATCAAATCTAAGCTAGAGATTAAACTATCAATTCCCTATTTTTAAAAAAATAGGATTTCAATGCAATCCTATCCAAGGTACTATTGTATTGATAAACATTTAGCATGGTACACCATGGAGAGCATTCCATGAATCCATGCAATATAGATCCATCAAGAAGGTTCTAAATTTTTAATGACAATTTTATAAGCATTCGATTATATTATTTTGAATTGGAAATATTGGATAACTAATTTTCTTATGGAGTTAAGTGTAATTGAAAAAAAAATATAGTTGTCCACTAGTGTCTAGCATTCTTAGAAAATTTGGTGAAACAAAATAACCATGGAGTGAAAGGATCACAAAAGTAAAGACCATAGTAATTATACCTAGAAAATTTTCTAAGGTGAATGGATAAGTTTCTTGAATATTCTCAAAGAGAAAATAAATCATATTAAAGACACATTTTGCATTTTACTGCATCCTTTTTCCAAACCCATTTCTTGAAATTTGCCTACATTAGAGTCAATAAGAATCAAATGAAGATAGTCACCCTTTTTTAGCACAACTATCTGGATCTAGACAATATTTTTCTATCCCACTAAAAAAAATAATTATGTTTTTATTATAACTTGATGGATCCAGATAACATTTCTCTATCCCACTCCAGACAAGTTAATTTTTAGCATTACTAGTTGGTTCCAAACAGCATTTCCCTATCCCACTCAAATACAAGCTTGAACAATTGTCTTTATTATTGAATTTGATGCATCTAAAGATCTTGATAATTATGTGTCCTTTTTGTGGATGTTAAAACTTAATACAATAAACATAGTTACATTTGTAAAAAGGGTTCATTATAATGGTTATCCAATCAGTCAATGTGAAATACCTTATAGAGCTATTTAATCTATAAATATGAGATAAGAACTAAAGGAAAATATGGTTAAAATAAGACATATGTCTCTATCATTTTAAATTATGAGGATAACCATACACTGGATCTGTAAGTTAGTAAAAGTAAAGCACCTAGTAAAATAGGCTAATGTGCCCAAACCCTAGCCAATTCAAAAACAATGTGTTTCTCACTATGGTCTTCTCATATTAAACTAGTATATTTTTGGAAAGGCATTTAGATGAGAAGCATAATTTAATTTGAGAATTTCTAACCCAATAGTATTTTTGTACATCCCACAGTACCACTAAAGGTAATCTTAATCTCTATTTTCTATATAGAGGTTTAAGTTCACTTAAATGACCATAACATTATAACAAAGAACACATCACAACAAATAAGAGCTTAAGTGTCACTTTATCAATGAATATAATAATTTATATAGATACTCATATTCACATTAAATACAAACCATGTACGCTCTAACCTAGATAGTAAATTGGCTTGTGATACCTAGAAACTCTTTAAAACCAAAGTTGATAGAATATCAAGGTCAAATTATCATTTATGTGTTATTAACTTTGAATTGGCTTGTGATACCTTTTAATGATCATGTTCCATTGTTAGTCTTAATTAGACATGTAAATTAGATTAGGCCTTGCTCTCTCTCAGAGAAATGGATACATCATACAGGTATGAAGACAAGTGTACCTATTCAAATCAACATGCAAGAGAAAATGAATAATGTTAAGTCTCTATTATATATAAACATAGTTGTAAGAATATGTGGACATGAGGAGTGGGATGAGGTATTCATCCCTATACTATATTTTATTAGAGACTAGGCCAAATGCTCTTTATAGGGTTTTCAATAGTTCTTAATTCTTGATATAGATCTCATACCTAGTGTCTACAACTAATCACATTATATTATTAACGATCTATTGAAACCAAGATCATATTATAAATATGTCCTATCTTTCTCATTTCCATTTAAGTATAAATTGTATGTTTTATTTTCTTTTATTGTCAACCATACCCTATTTTGTTTCCTCAATATATAAACAACTCTCTTTCAATATCAAGTGGAACTAAAGCTACTGAAATTTATCTCTTTTATCTCTATGAAATTCGATTATAAATTAAGGCACTATGAAGTTAGAATGAACCTTCATATTCCATAGAATTTGTAATACATGAAAAGCCTATAAACACTTCCTCTAATGAAATATATCCAAGAGAAGCTATCTCCTCTAGAAATATCTATTTGTAGCATGATATAGTCCTTTCCCCAAATGGTTCACCTTAGCTGAATATTATATAGTAAATTACTTTAAGACATTTTAAAAATAACATCAAGATATATCAGATCTATATATTCAACCAGGAGAACATGACATAACCTCCTTGATATTAAACTTAAATGTCATCTAAGTAATCACCAAATATTAACTTTAAGAACCTATTATTAACATGAAATTAATTATTCAAAATTAAGAATCAACCACCAATAGCTTGATTGAATTACATTTGAAATGCTTTAAAGGCCTGAATGAAATCCACACCCTTTGAGGTTTATGATATGTTAAGAAATGGAAAAAACCCTTGTAAACATGTGCAAAACACTCTAGTACTATATGGGAAAAAATAATAATTTCAAACTCACCTGGATGATCAATTTGTAGATACGATAATTCTTATCTTAAAACACAATTTTTTTTTGTTTATTTCTTTTTCTTGTTAAGGTTTAGGGATAGTTTAGTTAAACAAATACTCAATTAATTAAATTGATACTTTTTACACTCTTATTTAGATAGAAATCATAGAGGAACCATCTAGGGAACCGGTCCCTAAAAAGGGTTGCATACCCAAATTCACAATTCACATGAAACATAGAATAAAAATAGAACTACATGCATACTACACCTTGATCCTGTTCAAAAGTAGGTATGTAGGCAGTTTGGGAAGTGAATGATGCTTCTAATATGTAGTTGAATAGGATTCGGTTTAGGTTTGTGTACTAAACAAGATTAAACTTAAATGAAAAGGGAAAGACTATTATAATAAGACCCCAGTTTAGATAAACAAAGCAAAGATAATAATTTTGTGTTATACTCGGAAGGATCTTGGTTGGATCATTGTAGCTCTTAAGGCTTTAGGCCAAATTCTAAGGTTAAATGCAAATGTTTTTAAGATGTTTTATACAAGATATTATCATAATGAACTTGGTGATTATCTAATAGAGATGAGCACTGAACAATTAGAGACTCAAGATCCAGTTGATTCTGATGAGTAAAGTCTCTGGCCAAAGCATAACCTACTCATTTGTAGATGCCTAACCCATTTAGTTAGACACTTACCCATTTGGTAAAAAAAATCCTAACCTATATACTTAGATGATTGATAATTTGGAAAATGAATTCCTAATCCATGTCATTAGATGCTTGTCTATTTGACAAAGTATATCTGATAGGATAAAGTATACCCAAATTATATTCATGGACAAACATTTAAAAAAAAACTGTTTTAGGATAGGATCTAGGAAGTGTGATATATACATTATGGTATCAAGATTTGTGGTCTCTACATAGTTAAGAACTTTTATTCTTGATATTCACTTCCTCACAACCTAGCATTCTTAGGACTCTATACTTACCAAGGTTGGCATTCTCACTTTGACACAACCTAGCACTACTTAAAAAGTTATGAGACATTTTATTGGTAACCTAATTCAATGTACCTATAAAAATAGGTTTCAAACATCACCAAAGGGGTAACCATTTAAAAATTTAGCTGGGGTTCAATTTGATAAGATGATGTTAAAGTTTCATTTACTACTTCTTCACCAGAGAATGATAACTAATTGTAGAAATAAATTTCCCTTGAGGGAAAAAAGGAAGTAATATTGTACATAAGAAATAAACATAATATTATTATTCTTAATCTATTTATCATCATAATGATTTAGACTTGATTTAAATATTTAAAACTAGATTAAAAACATAGTCATGTAGCTTAAAGTTTTCAGTGACCATTCAGATATGTTTTCAATCCACTATTGCCAAATTCATATGAGATAAGGGGAAATTGAATTTTAGATTCATCTCAAGATCCATGCATAAGAGACCTAGTCCCTTTGAAGGTCTTAAAAATCTCATCTGAAACCCCCAAAAAACCATCAAAAACCCCATCAAAAAACCCAAATCTAAAAAATCCCATAAAAAATCCTCAATTTCAGAAAGACATAACAATCAGGAAACCATTAAATTTTGGGATATCCCTAAAGATGTAATTACCTTCTCCAGTCCTCAATATTGGTAAAAATAATTTAATAGATATGTGGCCCTATAGTCTAATTTATTGAGGTTAGAAGGATCTACTCCTACATAGTTGGAAAAGTTTTGAGAAGTCATCTTAGAGCACTATAAATTCCAAAGGTCCTATGGAGTTAATGTTGTGTGTAATGTTGATGAAGAGTGGGATAAAAAGTGTAAATTCCCACTGAGTTTTGTCATAGCCTTATATCCATTAATTAGGTAAATTACACAATGGATACTCATCTACAAAAACCTAAGAATGTATGCATTTAAAGGTCTTTAACTAGTCAACCACTTAGAAAATTAGATGATCATAAGATTATTGTGTGAATATTAGACAAATACCTAGAAAATGAGGAAATGTTAAAAAAACATTAGGAATGTCGAAATTAATCATGTGAATGTTTAGATATGAGTTCATTATATTTCCCATGGTCATTCTTTTCTCCTCACTAATATCTAACATGGACTTTGGTTTCGTAGAACCCTATTAGTAGTTCACAATTTGGTTCATCGCATTCAAGATAAATTATGTCATGAAATCATTGATTATATTATTAACATCTACATCATATTTCCCATAATCCAATATGCCTTTTTCATGAGCCTTGTGAAATTCCTAAAAATCTTCAAACTTGTATTCATGGTGATGATGCAACATTGCCATTAACACCTCATCAGTCTCCATCAGAACAAATGTTACAAGACTTGATGGATTTTTTTCATTGATAAAGAAAATTTAAAAAAATGGTAATGGTCACATATGATACTAATAATTTTGAGTAACCACAATGGCCTTCACCATGGCTGACATAAAAGACAAAACATAATGAGGAGTAGTTACACAAAAACATTGGGATAATTATTTCCCTTTCTGCCCCCCAAAAGACAACATTATATTGAAAAGTTAAAAAATAAACCCAAATAGCAAAATTATATTAAAAATCTAAAAAGTAAATAAAGTGGAGGGAGGTTAGAAATGAAAATATAATTTTGTCTCTAATTATTATCTCAAAATAACCCCCTTTGTAGTAGTGTTAGTGGGAATATACAAATTCCATTGGAAATTGTTTGACACTCACCCACCTTAACCTATATAAGACACAATTAAGTGGAAACGTACCCATAGAGTTTGGAAAATTATTGTTACTTTAAAAGGCTTAAGATACCCTTCAATAGACTGATTAGTGAAAGTAGAAACTCATTGGAACTTGTCACTACACTCACAAATTGCTCACACCTCAAATGGATATAGGTGTCATTCAATCATTTGATAAGTTTTTTGCCTCCATCCCTAGGTCACCTTTCTTCCAAGCTATATATATATATATAATACTTAGATGACAAAAAGGTAACTAGCAACATACCTCAAGATATTACAAATGTTACCAACTTAAAATAACTAAACTTGAACAATAATATCTTTAGTGGATCCATTCATGTTGGAAATCAAATATTATCTAGGTTAGAAAGATTAAATTTCGCTGGATACACTTTAGAAGGAAGCATTCCAACTGAAATAGGTTAGGTACAAAGTCTTGGATGTCTAAGTTTTAGTCAAAATAAGCCATCTAGGGAAATTACTAATTATTTTGGTAAGATCAAATAGATAAGGAGACTTTTTATACATCACAACCACTTAAAAGAGATACCTACAAGTTTACAAAGATGTCCTAAATTATAACTACTTGATATCTCATAAGGACCTGAGGGGAAACATACCTAGATAATTTCTAAATAGTTTTAAAATCCTTCCATTCTATTTCAATTTGTCATGGACTTTTTTACAAGGGACCCTACCCAAACATATCAATAAAATTGTAGGTTCTCAAGTAATAGACATTTTTGGAAATCAACTTGATGGAAGGATTTTAGATGTGCTTTTAGACTATATAGCACTTAAGTATCTTAATCTATCTAATAATGCCTTTGAAGGTCCAATACCAGATGAACTTAGGAAAATAAAATATCTAGATAGTATTGATCTATCTTCAAATTTCATATCAAGTGTGATACCCACACCCATTAGAAATTTGAAAGTCCTTCATGACACTAATCTTTGTTTCAACAATCTGATAGTGCTATTCAAGAAGGAACACTTCCAAATATCACTTTTGTTTCATTATTTATTATAAATCTCATCCTCTATGGTCTAAAAAAATACTTGTTATCTACATGCCCAAAATAGGGACAAAATGAGAAAGGAAAGAATTCACTGCTTAAAACCATTATTTTATCACTTGCTAGAGTCATTGGATTTATACTATGTTCTTTTATTCTAAGTGTACTATGAAAAAAAAGGGTTCAAGAAAGCAGGTTGATCTTTCATATGTTATCTTATATAGAATGGGGAATTTAAAATTATCATATTGGGATCTTGTCATTGCAATAAATGGGTTTAATGAAACAAATTTTATTAGAGTGGATTGCTTTGGAACAGTCTATAAAGGAATTTTAAGTGATGGCATGTTAGTTGTTATCAAAGTTCACAATGTGAAAAATGAAGAAGCTGAGATGAGTTTTAAGTCAAAATGTAAGGTGTTGGGGAGGATTTTTCATAACTCAAACAACTAATCAAGGCTATGTACCTCATCACTTAGAAAACTAGGTGTGGAGTTGGTACATTAAATATGTGGGATGTATATAAACTTATTCCTTTTTTAACTCCTCATATCCTTTACTTCTAACATCATACCATGTAATAGGAATAACATGATCTTAAAATAGATTTCCTCTTATACAGACATGAGATATAAAGTTAATGACCATAAATCACTGAGACCAAAGATGTAAAAACAAAGATGCCACATACAAGGGTAAAAAAACATGGATCATGTACGACCTAATATGTGTCTATAGATAAAGAGCTATAAAAGGGTAGACAAAGGCTTAAAAAATACAAATCCATGCTAATGTCCAGATCTAGTAATAATCATAGAATTCCATAAGGCTACCAAATGACACATGCATGAGGAGACCATGATAGTCACAAAATTCAAGACTCAAAACAAAGTATATTTTGCCTTATTTTTCGACTTCCCTAAGAACATAGAAATAGGCCCCATGAACCTCTTTGATACATGATATGGCTATCAGAACAAAAATTATAAATTGATTTAAAAGAGTTTGTTTGTTATTGTCAAAATGTTAATATGTTATTATTAAGGTAGAAGTCACATCTATGTTCTGGATTTGGTCTTCTGATTGGTACTTATAATTTTTTGACAATTATCAATTACTTACTCTTAACCTGTGACAATAAGAAATTCATTTTCCATTTAGCTTTCTGTGGACCTTTAAATTTGGTTATAGATTGTGCCTTTATTAGTGTAAGTTTTGATACAAGCCAAATTTTAATTAGAACTCAATAACTTAATTATAAAATGTGTTTCAAGTGTTAATTTAACTTTAATGTCTTCAAATATATAATGATAGATTTTAGTTTAAGAAGCTTCAGATTCTTTTCTTTTTCTAAATGGAAATTTCGATGCTATATTTATAGCATCCCTACACAATCCAGTCATCATGAAAAAAATTACTCTCTATCTTGTTAGGCTTCTAGCAACCTCCATAAGAGGTG
>JARHVA010002907.1:1032500-1040000 GCA_037957365.1 Torreya grandis
CCCAAATCAATCTGACATTGAAGGTCTTAGATTGAGGGTTGAATGAAAGAAACCATAGATTGTAGGCTAGAATACACTGGTTCCAATACTAGATAGGTAACTAAAAAAAAAATTCCTATCCATTTATAAATAAAAAAGAAAAAAAATACTTTTACATAGGAAAAAATGTGTAAGTTACCAGACATAAATGGTAGTGAGTTCTCCTTCAACCAGCCATTCAGATCTACAAGATAAGACCATAATTTGGAGAAACAACATATCAACCCATGATTTGATAGATCTTATTCTCTATCTAGAAGTGTTTAAAGTCTCTATACTTAAAAATAGATAAAAGGGTATGATTTATAACGTGTCATAGACTTTTTGTACTTCTCTTTACCAATAGTTTCCACATAGGAGAGACATTTATCCCCTATCTTTCGATTTAAAACCCTCTTAGAAGTTGAGGCCTTTACAACCACATCTCCTTCTTTTACAACCACCACATGTGTTGGAAATATTGTCATTGATGTCAAAGGTTTAGCATTATTGGTGATAAAGGGCCCATTGCATTTAATGTTGTTTGTAATAAATATATCTTGGCTAATGTGAGTTAATATTTATTTAATATTAACAAATATATTTTTGGATGCATATGAGACAAAAGAAGGGCCCATGGAGAAGTCAAAGAGCCACGGGGTAAAGACAAAAGAAGGACAGGATGCATTTTCCCATGAAGAGTCATCTTGGGGAATTCCAAGAGTCACCAAGTGAAGACAAAAGAGTAAGGGTGCAATTTCTCATGAAGGGACACTTTGAGGAATACAAAAAGTCACCAAGATAAGGACAAAAGTGGGAAGGATGTTTTTGGTCATGAAGGGTCACCACATGACTTTTCAAAGGCAAGAATATGAAGGGTCATCCAAGGTTGGCACCATTTTCCATGAGGATTGAAGGGTCACAAAGGGGGAAGGCCATAGGTCATTTGGAAAGCTATAAATAAAGGCTTGAGAAGCCATTTGTAATATGAGAGATAGAGGTTATTTTGATATTGCATTATTTAGCTTAGAAGAGCATTTGTGAGAGATGAATATGATTTGTATTTTTTATATCTAGCTTAGAAGAGCAAAGGTGAGAGAGAGGAAAGAGATGTTGTAATGAACTATCATTTGTTGAGATATCAACATTAAGAGATAGTTGTGTGGTTTACATAAAGGGGTTGGTGCTCAACAAAGGGGTTGGTGCTCCTGTGGGTTGGTGCTCATGAATTGTTACTAGATTGGTGCTGAGCAAAGGGGTTGGTGCTCTTGTGGGTTGGTGCTCATGAATAGTTGTTGGGTTGGTGCTCAACAAAGGGGTTGGTGCTCCTACAAGTTGGTGCTTGCAAATATTGTTTGGGTTGGTGCTCATTCATATACTTGAGATTATTCTCTGTGTTTTTTCCCACATTGAGTTTCCACATTATATCTAGTGTCTCTCTGTTGTGTGGTGTTTACTATTTTATTTTTATTGCATATCTTGATTGTTTAATTAAGTGGAATTTGATTAAGGGAAAGTTTTATAAGATATATGATATACTGATTCACCCCCCCTCTCAGTATATTCTATACTTAACAATTGGTATTAGAGTGGGTTCCTTTTTGAAAAAGTTTTACAGCTTGAAGGTAGATCAGGAAAGCACAAGATGGCCATACATAAAGGTGCCTCTACAAGCAAAAGAATAGTTTATTAATAAGAAGAAGAGGATGAAGCTAAAGTATATATGTAAGGAGAACTCATGTGTGCCTTAGAAGAGTTGAAAGTTGTTGAAAATAAAAATTGAAGATTGAAGCGTCAGATCAAAAAAATGAAAAGGAGTCAAAGGAGTTAATTGAATGTCTAAAAGCACACATTGAAGAAGCCAAGAAGAATGAAGAGTATCTAAAAATACAATTGGAAATAGAAAGAAAAGAATGTGAAAGGTATGTTATTGAAATTGCCTCTTTAAAAGAAGAGATTGAGAAAGCAATCAATAATAAAATAGTCAATGATTCAAAATTTGAGAATAATACTAATATGATAAATAAGATATTAGAAAGTCAAAAGGCAATATCAGATAAGATAGATATTGGTTTTGAAAAGAAGAAGAGCTATATTGAAGCTCTTACAAATGAGGAAACAAGAAGGGAAGAAGTGAAGAATATAGAGGACAAAGAAGGCTGGAAGGAATAAAGCTATAAAAGGCAATTAGGTCAAAGATTCACAAATAGGTCCTATTTTTATTGTAATGGATATGGTCATAATAAATTAGAATGTAGAAAAAGAGCTAACAATCTCAACAATAAGGAAAAGGAAGGTCATGTAGAGTCAAGCAGAAGCTATAACTCTTTTGCTCCTCTATCAAGCTTTGATGAAGAGACCATAATTTGTTACAAGTGTAACAAATTCAGACACATAGCTCAGTATTGTAGAAGCATGTTCGATTCAGTCAAGAAGGCCTAGAGTTTCAGGGCTCCATTCATCAAGAAAAAGGTTTAGACATGGCAGAAGAAACAACCTGAAGGTTCTATGTTGTTCCAGACAACTTTGCATGTAAGAAATGAAGAAAAGCAATGGTTTATTGATAGTGGATGTTTGAGGCACATAACAAAAGATAAGAGCAAGTTCATAACCTTGAACAAGATCAATGGTGGCATAGTGAAATTTGGGGACAATACTACTGCCAAAATTCCTAGAAAAGGTACACTAAGTTTAGATAATGGTAGAACTAAAATTGAAAATATTTTATATGTAGAAGGTCTTAAGAATAATCTTTTGAGTGTAAGTCAAATGTGTGATCAAGGGCACACACTAAATTTTTATGCAAAAGGTTGTGAAATTAGAAGAAAATATTCAAATGTATTGGTTGCAGATGCTCAGAGAATAGGTAATAACTTATATATGCTATCAGACATCAAAGGTCAAAAATGTTGTTTGAGTCAGATTGAAGAAATTTAGCTATGGCACATGAGAATGGGGAACATAAATTTTGATAATCTTGTCAAAATATGCAAAAAGAAAGCAGTCAGGAATTTTCCAAAGATCACAAAGCCATCTAACACACTTTGTGTACCTTGTCAGCATGGGAAGCAGGCTAGAAGGTGGTTCAAAACAAAAGAGTACTCGACCACTCAGATGCTAGAGCTTGTTCACACTAATTTATGTGGACCTATGAGGACTCAAAGTACTCAAGGTGATAAATATTTCATGTTGCTTATTGATGATTTTTCACATATGACTTGGATAATGTTTTTAAAGAAAAAATTAGAAGCTTTTAGACAGTTCAAAGCATTCAAAGCATTAGTTGCGAATGAAACTAATCTGAAGATTAAGTGTCTAAGATCAGATGAAGGAGGAAAATTCATGTCAGATCAATTTATTGAGTTTTTTGAACATCATGGAATAAAGAGATAGTATTTAGCAGCCAGAACTCCACAATAAAATGGAGTAGTTGAATGGAAAAATAGAACAGTTCAGGAAATGGCAAGAACAATGCTAAATGAATCCAAGATAAAAAAAAATATTGGAGAGAGGTGGTTGGTACAACAATGAATATTCAAAATAGAGCTTTATTAAGATTCAACAGTGACAAGAATCCTTATGATCTATGGAAAGACAAACTAACAATAGTCGATTATTTTAGAGTTTTTCATAGCAAATGCTTCATAAAGAGAATCGATGAAAAACTTGGTAAGTTTGAATCAAGAGTAGATGAAGGTATATTTCTTGGTTATTCATGCAAAATTAAAGCTTATAAATGTTATAACAAAAGAACCAAGAAAATTGTTGAAAGTGCAAGTGTCAGGATAGAAGATGGAACACAGAGAATCATTGATTCAATAGACATTCCTGAAATCATTGAAGAGTAAGAATTTGAAGAATTAGATGAAGATGAGGAAAAAGAGAAGGAGAAAAAGGGAACCAAGGCTCCATCCAAATATGTTTAGAAAAATCATAATGAAAGTGACATCATCAAGGATATAAAAGAAGGAATTCTTACCAAAAGAATGATGGTAAGTGAATCTGAACAAGTTAATTTCTCCTTGTTATCTAAAATTCAGCCTAGAAATTTTTCAAAAGCTAGACATGATGAGCATTGGGTTAAGGCTATGGATGAATAATTAGATCAAATAGAAAATAATGATACTTCGAAATTAGTGCCTAGACCAAAAGATCACAATGTGACAGGAACAAAATGGGTTTATAGAAATAAGTTGAATGAAAATGGAGAAGTGACCAGAAATAAAGCAAGATTAGTATGTAAAGGATATGCTCAGATTGAGAGAATAGATTTTGAAGAAACTTTTGTACCAATGGCAAGGTTAGAGGCTATTAGAATGTTTCTTGCATATGTAGTATTTACAAATTTTAAAGTGTTTCAGATGGATGTCAAATCTACCTTCCTAAATGGGAATCTTGAAGAAGAGGTCTACATTGAGTAGCCTGAGGGGTTTATTCTCTCGAATATTAGTAACCATGTATGCATATTGAAGAAAGGATTGTATGGATTAAAAAAAGCTCCCAGAGCTTGGTATGCAAGACTTGATAAGTACCTACAAGATCAAGGATTCAAGAGAGGATTTGCTGATAGTAATCTTTACATCAAAACAGAAGGTGAGCATCAATTAATTATTGTGTTATATGTCGATGATATCATTTTTAGAGGAAATATTGAAAAGATGACAAAAGAATTTTCTTATAGAATGCAAAAACAATTTGAGATGTCTATGCTTGGTGAATTATCATTTTTCTTAGGGTTTCAAATATTTCAATCAAATAAAGGAATTTTCATATCTCAAAGTAAATATGCCAAGGAAATGTTGAAGAAGTTTGGTTTTGAGGATTGTGCACCAGTTGGCACACCTATGTGTATAGGAAATAAGGTGAGCAAGGATGAAGATTCACCTGTTTTAGATCAATCTTTTTATAGATCTATGATTGGTAGTATTTTATATTTGACAGCATAGAGACTAGACATCATGCATGCAGTAGGTATGGTTTTAAGATATCAGTCATCTCTAAGAGATAGTCATGTTCAGTTGGTGAAAAGAATATTTAAATATATCAAGGGGACATTGGATTATGGATTATGGTATCCCACAGGTAAATATTTCACTCTATTTACTTATATAGATTTAGATTGGGTTGAGTGCTTAGATGACAAAAAGAGTACAAGTGGAGGAGCTTTCTTCCTTGGTGATAGCTTAGTATCATGTCTAAGCAAGAAACAAAGCTTAGTATCACTTTCTACATCTAAAGCAAAATATATTGTAACAGTATTGTGTTGTACTCAAGTGCTTTCGACGAAGAAAAAATTGGAAGATATCAAGGTAAAGTATGATGAACCTATTTCCATTTTTTGTGATAACACAAGTGCTATAAATATTTAAAAAAATCTAGTAATGCATTCAAGAACAAAACATGTTCCCATTAGATATCACTTATTGAGAGAGTAGGTTGTAGATCAACAAGTTAAGATGGAATATATTAGTAGTACAGAGTATATTGTAGATATTTTCACAAAGACACTACCAAAAGACACATTTGAGTATTTACGAGAGAAGGTGGGAGTAATTCCCTTTACTTCCTGCCATTGAGGTTTAGCATTAGTTGAGGGGGAGCTAAGTGTTAGCTCTAGGTAGGCCCTTTGCCATTGATGTCAAAGGGGGAGAATAATAGGTACATGTATAGGGTAGAAATAAGTATGGGGAATAGGTACAGGTTGCTACAATAAGGGGGAGTTATTGTATGTTTTTAGATGACAGTATGTGCAGGTGATAGGATGTGGCAGTTTCAAGATTGAGGTTGCCATCAATGACAAAGGGGGAGATTGTTGGAAATATTGTCATTGATGTCAAAGGTTTAGCATTATTGGTGATAAAGGCCCCATTGCATTTAATGTTGTTTGTAATAGATATATCTTGGCTAATGTGAGTTAATATTTATTTAATATTAATAATTATATTTTTGGTTGCACATGAGACAAAATAAGGGCCCATGGAGAAGTCAAAGAGCCACGGGGTAAATAAAAAAGAAGGATGGGATGCATTTTCCCATGAAGAGTCATTTTGGGGAACTACAAGAGTCACCAAGTGAAGACAAAAGAGTAAGGGCACAATTTCTCATGAAGGGAAACTTTGAGGAATATGAAAAGTCACCAAGATAAGGACAAAAGTGGGAAGGACGTTTTTGGTCATGAAGGGTCACCACATGAATTTTCAAAGGCAAGAATATGAAGGGTCATCCAAGTTTGGTGCCATTTTCCATGAGTATTGAAGGGTCACAAAGGGGGAAGGCCATAGGTCATTTGGAAAGCTATAAATAAAGGCTTGAGAAGCCATTTGTAATATGAGAGATAGAGGTTATTTTGATATTATATTAACTAGCTTAGAAGATCATTTATGAGAGATGAATATGATTTGTATTTGTTATATCTAGCTTAGAAGAGAAAAGGTGAGAGAGAGGAAAGAGATGTTGTAATGAACTATCATTCGTTGAGATAGAAACATTGAGAGATAGTTGTGTGGTTGACATAAAGGGGTTGGTGCTCACGAATTATTGTTGGGTTGGTGCTCAGCAAAGGGGTTGGTGCTCTTGTGGGTTGGTGCTCATGAATTATTTCTAGGTTGGTGCTTGAAAAAGGGGTTGGTGCTCCTATGGGTTGGTGCTCACGAATAGTTGCTGGGTTGGTGCTCAGTAAAGGGGTTGGTGCTCTTACAAGTTGGTGCTTGTGAATATTGTTTAGGTTGGTGCTCATTCATATTATTGAGATTATTCTCCATAGTTTTTCCCACATTGGGTTTCCATGTTATATCTGGTGTCTCTCTCTTGTGTGGTGTTTATTGTTTTAGTTTTATTACATATCTTAAATGTTTGATTAAGTGGAATTTGATTAAGGGAAATTTTTATAAAATATATGATATACTGATTTAACCCCCCCTCTCAGTATATTTTGTGCTTAAAAACATGTGTAGTGTTATGGACCACACCACTATTATCATTAACTGATGACCCTTCCAATATCCTTGCTATCACACCATTCTTTACATATATCTAAGTCACCATCTCTACCACTACCTTATCTCTAGTCTTATCATCAACAATTAGAAACATCTCCTATACTTCCATCACACCATGACCTAAATGAGGTTCTCCATCCTCCAAATATCTAGGAAATCTATGAATCACTTCAGCTAAATTACTTTTATACTTAAGGGTTTGAGTTTCCCCTGTATCAGAACTGAAATAGCCTCCCAAATCTGCCAGTTAAAATTATTAAAATTTTATTTGTTGATGAAGGTAAATTTCTTGATTTGTTTTAAATTTAAATTTTACAATTTAAAACTTTAATTTATTAATTAGGTCATAAGACAATCACCACCCTTATTTTTCTCCTTTTTTATATCATCTTAAAACTCACTTGGTCCTTGAAATTCTAGGCTTGTGCTTTGCAAAAGAAAAAAAAATTGTTTGCAATAAGCTTTATTCATTGTTTTATAAAGA
>JARHVA010002907.1:1045000-1070000 GCA_037957365.1 Torreya grandis
TTTGGCCTACATGCAACAAGCCATGATGGATTGGTAAACTCTTAGGGAAGCTAAGGGCTAAAGTGTACAAGATTATACATAGAATTTTAGGAATCAAGCTTTGCATTTAAATATTCCTTTACACACATAGGAAATTTTTATGAAGTATATTGGTGGGTTACATAGTTATCTATGACATATAATATTGGTTTTAAATCCTACTAATCTAGATTATATTTGTGTATAAACTACTCACTTGGAATCTACTAAGAAAATTCCTAAAGAGAGATTTCCTAAGTAAAAACTCAAGCAATTTAAAAGCAAGGAGAAAGGTTTGAAAAGAAAAGGTAAGAAAAAAATGGATTACATAGTTAAAAAGGAAGATGAAAATGCATTTTGTAATCATTTCAATAAAAATCATGATGAATATAAGTGTTGGAAATTACATCCAGAATTGAAACATAAATGGTTTAACAAAAAGAAGGGAAAAGGGAAGAAAACCAATACTATGGTGCATGATCTTGGATCTGATTCTAGTGATGAGACCAAGATCATAGCCATGGGTTTACAAGGTTGGAATTTTTCCTCTTCTTCTACCACTAGTTCATCTAAGGTTGCATCTTCCTCCAAACAACAATCTATGCATTATGAGAAGAAAATAAATGAGCTTTTCCACCTTAGAGTTATTTCTAAACATACTAAAATAGACACTCTATTTTATAATGGATCTCAATCTAATCTAATTTGAGAGGAGGTTGTGAATAAATTGGGACTCCAAACTAAACCATATCCTAAGACTTATCCTTTGGGCTAGGTTTATGATGATGAAATTTTTTAGGTAACAAGAACTTGTAGTCTTAGATTTGCTATTACTATCAAGTTCATTGATGAGGTATATTTGGATGCTATTCCATTAGACATTTATGGCATGCTTTTTGTATGTTCTTATCTTTATGATTGTAAAGTAATCTTCTACAGAGAAGATAATAAGTAATTACTTGTTAAAGATGAGATTGAATATATTATTAGAGGTCATCATATGAAAACAAGTATTTCTTTGGTTACTATAGTGTAGATGAAAATGATTAAATTCAAGCAAGAATTTTGTACTCATAGTGGTCAAAGCCAAAGATATATATCATGAAAAGGCTTTTGGGAATTTTGATCCTAAACATTATAATGAATTTGTCAAAATTATTTGTAACTATGATGATGTTTTTCAGGATCCAAAGGGTCCACCTCCTATAAGAGGGGTTCAACATGAGATAAAATTATTTTAGGATGTACCTCTTTTTAACATTGGTATGTATATATTGTCCATGGTTGAAAATGAGGAAATCAAGAATCAAGTGGTGGAACTATTTGTGAAAGGAATTATTTTTCCAAGTTTATCCCCTTGTGTTTCACCTATCATTTTGGTGCCTAAGAAATATGGCACATGGTATATCTATGTTGAGTTTTGTACCTTGAATAAAACCATGGTGAAATTTTTTACCCTCTTGCTCGCATTGATGATTTACTAGATCAGTTGAAAAATATTGTTTATTTCACTAAGTTAGACTTAAGAAGTGGTTATCATCAGGTGAGAATAAATGAAGGTGATATTTGGAAAATTGTTTTCAAAATAAAATAGGGTCCATTTGAATGGCTTATTATGCCTTTTGGATTATGCAATGCAACAAATACATTCATGTGTGTGATAAATGATGTTTTTAGGCCATTCATTGATGATTTTTTGATAGTCTACTTAGATGATATTCTAATTTTGAATTAATCATGGGATGATCATGTCATTTATATTAAAAAATGCTTAGATGATTTGATAAAGGAGGAACTATATCTCAATATGTCCAAATGTGAATTTAGGAAAACATCTTTGGTTTATTTGTGTTATGTTGTGGGACATGGTCAATTTAAAATTGATCTTGTAAAATTTTAGGTCATTGTTAACTGGCCTAAACCCAATAATGTAACAGAGGTTAGGAGCTTTCTTGGTGCATTTCAATACTAAATAAAATTTATTATTGACTTCTTATTTATTACATCTCCTTTACATTATTTGACTAGAATTAAGTAGGTATTTTAGTGGGGAAACAAACATAAAAAGCTTTTGATACACTAAAATAGAAAAAATGTACGTCTCCTATCTTATCACTTATAGAAATGCAACAACCATTTGAAATTGAGATAGATGCAATCGATTACACTATGGGGATAGTTTTGATGAAGAAAATAAAACTAGTTTATTACAATTCATAAACCTTAACAAATGTATTAAGAAACTATCCTACTTATAATAGAGAATTGTACGATTTAATGAAGAATGTGTAGAAATGGAAACACTATTTGATGGGTAAAGAGACAATGATTCACACTAATCATCAACCACTACGATATATTAAATCATAATCTAAGCTACAATAATTAAGACATTTTTGATGGATGGGATTCTTGTAGTAATTTCACCTTGTGATGAGGTATAAGAAAGGTACACAAAATAAGGTTGCTGATATGCTTTCTAGACCTCATATTGTACATTCTTCCACACAAAAGTCTCCTTTTGAGACTTCTTTTGGTTATTTTCTTAAATCACCATTGGACTTCACATTTGAGAAGGAATCAGATGTAGATGGATGAGTTGATGTTGAGAAGGCCAATAAGTTCATTCAGTAGATACAATTGGTTCAATAGACTATTAGGGGTCAGTTTGAGAAAAGTAAAGAAAAATACAAGGATAGACATGATAAAAATCAAATTAATCATCATTTTTAAGTTGGTGATCAAGTATGGCTTCATATTAGTAAGGAGAGGCTTACAAGTAAAGGTAAAAATATTAAAATAATTCGATATGTTCCATTTAAAATTATGGAAAAGATTGGTAATAATGCTTTTTGATTAGATTTACCACCATATATCCCCCACTAAAATAATACTGATCCAATATCCTTCAAAGTACCTATGTTATTTAGTATCTAAAATAAAAATTTGAGGCAAAAGGGGTAAAAATAAAAGGTCTCAATTCTTATTCAAACCATCCACACAACGTAGATATCATCAAGAATTTTTTGACACATTTTTGGTTTTAAAAATAGAGTCTATATACACAAGATATGGCCGATCAATGTTTTCATCAAAATTCAACAATGCTAGTCAAACTTGGTCAAAAAGAAAGTGATGTGGTAGATCGGCATGTGGACCAATGAAAAAAGCCTCCACATGGCACCAATCGAATTACCATTTTCCCTTTGGTAAGCCAACCATTTATTCATTCCATATTATTTTCCAATTTTCATTATAAATGAGAGACATTTAAAGACATCCATGTGGCATGCCCATAATATTCCATAACTTTAATTTACCCATGTAATTACCCTACTGAATTACTTTTGTAAAGAAACCCTTGAAGCTCCTAAAGGGCACAACATGGTGGGAGGAAAATGTGGCTTTTAATGACCAAGCATAAATTATTTATCTACTTTAGTTAAAACTTTAGATAAAACCACCCACGACCAATATGGGACAAAATGATATGAACTAATTTGTAGGCTTTAACAAAGCTAAAGGGATTCAAAAATTAACCATTTTGAGAAAAAGGATAAGCCTTAACCACTAAACTATAGGAGGTAAACAAGTATAAAAGGGCACAGGGTGTCATTTGTAAAATATATCTTAGAGCTTATGAAGTGTGTTTAGTTTCATATGATAAGAATTAAAGCTAGAAGAGCCAAAGTACATATATTTATGAGATATTGATGCATAGGGTTTTGAGGATTCATTTGATGTACTTTGATATTCTAAGTTTTACATCAAGATATTAATGGATCAGTCATGTTAGAGCGGACCTGGGGACATATATAATTATAAAATCCCATAACAAACTTATGTTGTCATTCTCTATTGCTTTTGTTCAATGCTTCTTATTTATAAGTAAAAATCCATTCAGTCATAAATAGTTTTTCTTTAATTTATGATAAATCAAAAAACTATTAAAACTCTATTTTTAAATAATTTTGTTTATCAAATTATTTTTAGATCATTATTTGATAATGTTAATGGATCACCATTAAACTTCTAGACCTTAAAATTAACTTCTTTTGCCATTACTACCACTTGAATAATGAACCCTCTTTTCTTGTGAGTTTATCTACCAAATAAACCTTTGGCTTTGATACCAATTTTTAGGAATATAGAATGTAGAGTAATATAAGAAAATAAATATGAAATTAAATTGTAGAAAACACAACACAATAATGACCTAGATTTAACGTGGTTCACCCAATATGGGCTACACCCACATAGAAATAGTCAGTTCTCTTATTTAGTCCACCAAATGAAGGGAAAAGCCTTAAATACATCCACCGCAATATCCTCTTTAGTCACACATAGTGCGCTATTTTGATTACAATGCCCTCATATCAAAGGAAGTTTACATATTAGCACAAAAATGCACAAACATAATTTTTACCATTAGATCTATGACCTAATAGTGAATGGTCTAGATTTACTATGAAATTAAAATATTTTACAATATATTTTTCACAATTTTACCACCTCCCTAGACCCCCATGGTGACCTTAGTATGGGGGAGTTGTCCCCCACACCCCTTTGTTGGGAGTTGGGCATTATAATAAGATCAAGATCTACTAACCAAAAAATTTGACTGAGAGGTTAATATCAATTTACTACTTAATGAAGATTTTGAACTTGATTTAGATGCTACATCTACCTTCAAAGTGGCAATAAAACATAAATCATTCATTGGAAAAACTGAACAATAATAGACTAAAAAACCAGGCTTAGTTGTTACTTAAATATATGAATGTTAAAAGTTTCATAATGAATAACTTGAGTAACATTTCTATCTTGCTTTTAATTTTAAAAATAAATTTTGGCTTGGAAGCATCTGAATATGTAGTTATATTTGTATCAAATGAAAAGATAGGACATTTTTTGGTGTTTTTAGAGCCAAACTCAAAAGCTGGATGTTGACTAGAATAAGCCGAACTGCATTTTAAGATATTTAGTTTGGGAGTTAGCAGCATCACAAATCCTAAAAACAATATTGTAGCCATAGTAAACCATCATATACAACTTGAATGAAATTTAAAACAAAGGACACTAAAAGTTATCACCATGATTTCTATTGTTGCCAAATTTAAGTCACACAAACATTTATTAATAGCTTACTAATACCATCAAATGAAAAATACATAGACTTCAATGTTTGGATATCAAGGGTAATTGCATCCTCAATAATCTCATAGGGCTTGTGTTTTACTCCTGGTATGAATTCATACATAATAAGATATTAGACACACTAGAAAAACACAAAAACCCATAAATTCTAAACATTATATTATTTCCTTCTCTACCCAGAAGTATACTACACATAGTAATAGAAACCTTATTTATTTCAAAAAAAAAATTAGAATTCATGCCTCAACAATGTTTTGTTATGATTGTTTTTTCTTATCTAACATTTCTGGACCACCAAATGTATAACCAGGGTTGTCTAGAGATACTAGTGTTGAAGATGCATTTATTATTTTGATTTTCTTCTCAAAATTTACATTGGTAACATTCATGGTCAATTGATACGTGTTTTTATCTTTTGCATTAGCCAACTATTTTTTAGCAAGATTTTTGTTGGGTAATGGTAATATCCCATTACTTCAAGTTTTTTTATGTGCCATCAGACCCAATTGCATAGGCACACCATAATTTTTTGGTACATTCTCATTGATTTAAAAAGATGTAGAAACATAGTTACTCTTATCCACATCTTTAAGCTTCTTGGAGGTTGAGTTTAGGCCTAATTACAATTTTAATGATAAAATGGAAATGTTTGATCCTGGATTTGTCATTGATAAATCAAACCCATATTGTGAAAAAAATGATGAAAATTTTCTAAATGACTGTTGATGCATTCTTCAAACAACATTATATATCACATAACACCTCCTCTTTAATATCTAATTATAATGAAATGAAAACATTCAGTTAGTAATGGAAAAAAATAAATTATATGTTCTACTAATTAACATTTTCTTAGACTAATTTCAATTTGATAATTATAATTGCAATAAAATTATAGTAGAGAAATTGTTTAGTGCAAATGATGTGAAGATTCACATCATGTCCACCTATATAGGTATGTTGTATTTGTGTCCATATGGAAGATATATCATCCTCCACTACATTATTTGTCCACTACATATAAAGGGTATAATATGGGCATGATCAATCATAAATAATTAATCCCATATCCATACTTGCAATCCTTATACAAAAATCCATACATGAATAAAATGTTTTGAATAAGTTTTCCTAGAATATGGGGTTTATGTTAATGAATATTTGGAAAAAGGATTATAAGTCACTTTCTATGTGTTATTCCATGTCCTTCAAGGTATAGTAGTTATATAATTATATTGATGATGGATATTATTAACTGAAGAACATTTTTTTGATGTTGGGAAAAAAAAGAGACTCTTTAGATAACCACTTTCACTTGACTTATAGGATGACAAAGTTAGAGGTGAAGATAATGCCCAACTAGGCTGCAATCCCATATAAGCTTTTGTAATGTCTATAGGGAACGATGATACATTATAAATAACCTACACATAAGAATATCTTAATGTAATAAATAATGACGATAATTTTTTTATCAAGGGAATTAAAAATCATGTTGTCATATAGGCATGCATACATAAATGAAGGAAAGTCAATAATATTTCGAATGGGTAAGTGTTAACCTTAAAATAGCTAAATTATTTGTCTTACATCTATAGATAAAGCAAGGATGGAGACATTTCCACACAAAATAATATCCCATCTATTCCCACTTTCTTCCTAAGATTTCTGTCTCTCCTCCTACCATCTATGTGCATTATCAAATGTTGAATTTTTAGAAAATTTCCAATATTTTCTATGATTTTATTCTACCCATGATATTTTGAGCTAGAGCTGTCTAATACCTATGATTTTAGTATTTTTTAAAATTTTACATACTCATCCCTAAAGCAATACAAATAAAGTACATTAGTAATAAAGTAATAATAAAGTTTTACACACATTACAAAATAATGAAACATATATAATCAATATTTATAGGTGAAGGTAAACATCAACATAATTTATGAATATAGCAAATGACATGCGTTCACATTAAGTGGTAAAAATTTAAAATCCATGAAGTATGTGATAAGCAAGTGAATACCTATCATGACTTGATCATGACACTAACCCACTGAAAATTTAAATCTTGTAAACAATAAATTAAAAGCTAGATGTTATCTAGGGTTTAAATTTTTAGTCGGGATTATGAACTTAAAATTTTGATACTGTAAAAATTTAGGTAGTTGAATAATTATTTTAAATCTTTTTAAAAATGCAGCAATCAATTTTTACACACATTATAAGATGGATAAAATCCATATTAGTAGGCAAATTTGTATATCACCATCATCTAGGAACATAAAAAATAATTGAAATTCAATGCTTTCACATTATATGATAATAATTGAAAAAGATCAAGGTGTGTGAGACATAATTTAAGTTATTGCATACCTTGATCAAGATCCTTTTACATGTTTAGAAACTATTAAACAATATAAATATAAAATTGGTTGTTATCTAGAATTTGATTTTTTTAGAGTTAAGAACTTAAAATCTAGATGTTGTAGAATTTTAGGTGTTGAATAATGTTATTAAGGATTTTATAACTCCTTCAAGTGTAAATAGCTTATCACAAACTACTTCACATTATTTTTTGCACCTGTAGAGTCATTTTATTATAAATTAAATATTCCTAGTTATCACTACCTAACCAAAGAGTAACCGAGTACATAACCGATTAGTAACCAATGACTACGTCAAGATAGACTTAACATATTTTATTCCTACATAGACAATAAGTGATAAATATTTCTAAATAATTAATAAATTTATTGCATAACCAACATATTCCTACATAGCTGATACATTATGCATAATTGATTTGTTATTACGTATTTGATTTACTACTACATAACTAAATAAAAATCTCTATGCTTAATACATAAATGGCTCTTCCAGACTCTATTAGAGTCAGCTCAAAGAAATAAAAGTGTTGGATAATGATGAATTTCAATGTCCTTTTAACTTTGAGAACTTATTCTCTTGGTGAACATTGTTTCCAGGGTTCAATAACTAGAGACAATATTTTGTAGATAGATAGATTGCTTCCTCAACCACACCAAAATAAAATACAAAAGTTAGCACAATATTTCTAAATAAATTAAAAGTTATTAAGTTCCCAGTTAAGATTTAAATTTTAAATTTGGGTGTAAATCAATCATTTCTGACTCTTCAGATTTTAAAGTGAGTTTGTGTTAGGAGGAAAATAGTTGTATTCAAATCAACTCTTTTGACCTCATCGAAAAATCCTTAATAGTGATGATTTTTTTGAATAAGTAAAATTGTCTACTAGACCTCACTAGTTATTATCAAGTATTATGAAAGACTTATAATAAATACCATTTTGAAGAACTACCTTTTTTGGAATATGTTGAAACTTTAATATTCTACTAGGAAGGCTACAATCAAAGATATAAGTAGTCCACTTTATAAAATCAGTAGGTCTCAATAATTATTTATATTAATAAACACAAGTTTGAAAATAAATATGTAAATGGAATATTTACACAATGGTCAGCAATTATTACAATAGTTGTTGAGAAAATACTTGCGAAAGTGACTCCAACCAAAATTAGGGAAATGTTGTGAGTAAACTACTAATGTATGCCACTTATGCCTCTACCATAGCACCATATTTTAATGAAAAATAGATGTAAAATGAATCTATTTTGTTTAGCTTTAAAATTATAGAACCATGGTTGGTATACATTACAACTACATTTATAAGAATTTCATGTATTGAACCTATAGATAAGGTTTTCCTAGAAAATGAATTGCTAGGCCTAGAAAATGCAACTATTCTATTTAACTTTAAAATTATGGCTCCATGGTTGAGAGACATTTCAACCACATTTTCAAGACTTTCATGCATGGAATATATAGTTAATATTTTTCTAGAAGATGAATTGATATATGTATTCCTTGATAACCGAAGACTATTTCAAGATTTATTGGGTAAGAAACAAAGTTAGCTGTCATGGAAAGAATTTTTAATCACAAATAATGTTCTTGGTCACTAATCCGATGTTTTTATTTTTAATTATAGATAAAATGATTTATATTCTTTTATATTGGCCCAAAATAATGCAAATAAATGTGTCTAAATCTAATTTAAATATGTGTCTCCATTAAATTTTCATCTCTAAATCTAATTTAATAGGATTTCATTGAAGTGTGTCCACTGATTTGTCAATATTGGAACCAAAAAAATGTTTTCCTTAACATTAAGTGGAAAATAAATGTTCTTGATTACTACCTCAATTAATTGTGCTCCCCCTATTTCATGGGCTTATGAATTTTATAAACTGTAATAAGAAATAATAAAGTTGGAGTAGGGATCATGCCTACATTGGAAGGGAAGTTACCACTAGTTTTAAACTCTCACAAATTTCTAGTCACCACAAATGCACATAAAGGATGTTAAACTAATAGGATGGGAAGCTACATTTACCACCAAATTAAACTCCAATACATAGTGTATGAAAGACTTACATTGAGTTTGACACTAGTTTCAGAAGCTTCCTAATCATGTAGCTTCCTAAATTATCCTCTATATTTCTTCTGGATTGTTAAAAAATAACCCTTTCCCATGGAAACTAAGGAAAATTAGTAAATAAATTCTCATGAAAAAAAATTAATGTGAAATAATTTATAGAAAGAATCGAAGGTTACATAAGTGAACAGAAATCGTTGGAGATGAATCATGTTGATGCACTAATCCTAGAAGATCTTGATTGTAAAATTTGTTATTTCCAAGATGTTATATACCCTGCTCCTCTAAAAGTTGAGTTGAATCATTGACATTGATTATTAAACCAAATGAATATTATATGTATGTGATTGTAAATAATTGATGACTTAGAGATTCATATCATGTTTTGATATTGAGGTGATATTACTATCACATAGTGGTTTTTTTATCCAAGGTTGTGCCTCCTAAGAAGGCATTTGACATTATTGTCATACACGCATTGGAATGTTTGTCTTTATTTTAGGACACTTAATTAGGATACCTATGAATAAATATTATATATAATATGTATAGAGGTAGGAGATTTGGACTAGTCCATATTTTCTTTGATTTCTTAAATAATTCTATATAATTATTGTATCAACGTCCAGATGAAATTTGATAGCTAGTGGACCTTGTGCTAACCCTTAATGATGATACCATTAAGGGAACATCACCATTGCTTCAAATCTTAGTCTTGAAAATAGTCCCCCCTCAATAAATGAGAATCCAATATGTAATAGACTATCCTAAGAAAGAAATAAATTTCCCTACAAAAGATTTTGTCTCCTCAAAGCAAGAAAAAAGGTGGCGCATGATCTAGATTACCACTTTAAAATTATATCACTTAACATTGAATTCAAACATAATATAAGTTTACTATTATCATATTTATTGCAGTTGAACCAAACAATTGTGTGTGTTCTATGTTTAAAACATTGTTTTTCTCATTTGATTATTTTATAAGATGACATGGAGTATGGGACTCAATAATTGCCATTTGAATTTGCATGTTAGATGTGAGAGTTAAAGGATTTACCGTAGTTTTCTTAAAATTTTAGCTTTCATGGCAATATATTTCCTTTTGGGGGTGTAATAGATGCCTATCATTGAGATGAAGTTTCTCATGATGCATAACATCTAAAGAGGATTATAGGCTGTTATTTATTTGTACACAGTGTTAGTGATATTTTTAAAGGATGATATATTAAAAAACTTAATTATCAATAATCTATCAATGAAACAAATAATGATGAATCTATTGATAATACATGAATGATTATATGCCAAAAAATGGCATTCAATCCCAATTCCACATTCTATCATTACCTTTATAAAGACACCAACACCCATTGCCTATTTAGGGGATGGTTATAAGAAAAGTTCATTTGAAAATACACAAAAAATATAAATCTATAGATGGAGAAAATAACATGGACTCACTGGAAACTACCAGTCATAATTTCATGATTGTAACATTGATGACTTAAAGCTTAAATATATGCTTTAGTGATACTTGATTGAGTAATTTTCAAACATAGTGATTGAATAAGGGGGTACATTTAGATCTACATGAGAATATCTTGACCTTGAGACTAAATATTTGGAGGAACTAGAGGCTCTTGGAATTACATAATAACTTTGTACTAGATATGTTAGCTTACAAGGTTGAAAAATGGTCTTCATTGAGCATTGTTTATACAAATAGATTTCCTATAGGAATCATTAAGTTTGATATGTTAAAAGAGGTGTTATTATTGAATGCTTATGTTATCCTTTGTTTCCTATAGGATCTACCATATTTAACTCCAAAGTTGTGGTTGTACTAAAAAAAACAATTCTTCCCCACCAAAGAGTTGGAAGTTAGGACATACAGTAAAGCCAAGGTTCTGAAGGTTACAATGGAGTAAAATCATTTGTTTCTTGTTGGTTGGGAATTAAACCCACCAAAATTTTATGAGGGTCTACAAGCTATGGGTTGTGCATTTACCCTCAAGGCCATAAGTTTGAGCCAAGATTATGCTTTAATTTAGAAAATGATCTAAGAGTTTATTACATTTAAAAAAACAACACAAGGTCCTTAAATAGAAAATTGTTTTTCATAGACTACATAATATTCTAAGATTTTTTGATACATTCCCAGTATATTTTAAAAAAAAACAACATTTCAGCTTTCCTTCTAGTTAGAATTTTAAACTGGTGTACACTACTTTAAGTTAATATGTGGACTATGTCTTGACTCAACGATAGACATATTATATAAGTTAAAAATAAGTTGAATCAATGATAGTTTTATTAGATGAAATGAATTTTAAATAGGTCTACACCTAGGACAAGCCTTTAAAAAAATTCAAAGTGAATACTCAAACATGTTTGGGTTTTAAACAATTTCAAATAAAGACAAATGTGTTCAATAAAGCTTTCTTTACGTAGTCAAAATCTGATGAGGACACCTATAGATTCATATAATGATTTTGTATTTTTATTATGATTTTTACATTCTCTTGGAATCTAAAATACTAAGGAAGATGTGGAGACATGAGAAAAAGAATAGGAGGATCAATTATCATCTTTGTTTAGCTAAAGGACATCAAATTTAGGGGGTTCTTTACGAGAAACTAGAGCAACTTCTATTTTGTTCTATTTATATCATGTGTTAGTAACTATAGGTGTTTTGGTAAGATTCTAATTGAGGGAAGAGGTATATATTTAAACTCTTCCAAATTTATCTCCAAATTCAATGCACACACTTAGATGATTAAAATAAGAAGTAGAGGGACAATAGAGCTGGTTTAGCTTTCTTAATTTTTATGGTTGTGCTCGTGGTTCATCAGTTAGATAAGGTTTTTTTTCCTACACCAGGTGATGATATATTTGTGTTTATTGAGTGGACATCATCATCAAATCCATAAAATTTATTAAAAATAATTTTTCCATCAGAGGTTTTCTCTCCTACATAAGGACTATTTGTTTCTTTGTATAGTAGATCTAGTTCACATGGCACTCTTAGCACATGGCAATTTGGGGAGGGAACCAACTCAATTTTTTCCTTTTAGTTCACAATTTTTTTAATCCAAGGCATGCACATCATATCACATCAAAAAATATTATTACATTAAACACTATGATGGCTGGCACTTTAGAAATAACATATGCTCCCTCTCCAATTACACATAAGGAGAGTTAACGTGATAGTATTAACACCAATATATAAGGAATTAACATATTTTATAAATACATACATTTTTCCTATGGATAAGTTCATTTTAAAAACCTCAATCTCCCCTAGATTTAAAATTCAAGAACCTCCATTAAAATCTACTTTGCATTTGTGCCTACATAAGGATGCCAACAAATCCAATAGTGTTCCAAATGCCCTTCTCGTATTGTCCAATCATTGAGATATGATCTCACAACGTATCTTTCCATTGAATAAGTATAATAGTTATTTTATTTATTCTAAAATAATACATTCATGTGATTTCAACCCTAAACTCAGAGAATACCCTATTCAACATTTATCCCTTATGGGAGAACACACAAACATCATCATTCAACTTTTTTTTTTTGTATAAGCTTAACAACAAGACTTCGATGGGTAATTACTAAATAAAGAATTTATATTTTATGTGATATTCATGATTTTAAAATTCCCTTACATTGGTTCATCCACCAAGATTGAGTATCATGTAATCCTTATCTTTTGATTAGTTGTCAAGCTTAGGAAGTTTAGATCAAAGTTTATCATATATATTTCTTGACATATAGCAAAAAAGGAATACTGTAATTCCATTTATAGTCTTCAATGTAGTGTAATCCCATATAATACATTATTGTAACACATATTTAATGTATTTTAGGTCTATATAGTCTACAAAGCCTGGAAATCAATGTATTATAAGCCCAAATTCAAAACCTTATCAGACATTTCTAACAACACCACCCTTACTTAACCCAAATCCCCATGCTATTTTTGTAACTAAAGAAACTAACGACAAACCTAAAAAACTACATAATTTTGTTACAATTGGTTGAATCAATCTAAAACCACCTATTAAATTTTATTTTAGTTTTTCCAATCATCCCATCCACCCTCAATAATCATATTGTACTAAGTATCTAATTCCCTATAACCCTTATAAACATTAACTTAGCATTTAATTGAATTGATAATTATTTAAAGAGTATGAGTAATTCAAAATATATATAAATGTGCTAGTATTAAAATCTCAGAAGGCACCTGATGACACATGGATGATGTAGGATGGAACCCCTTAACCTAAAAATAACACTCTTGATCACCCTAAGATTATCCAGGTGAGCCACTAAAATTTTAATTACATCTCTTATTTTTTGAATTTCATATGTGGGTTTCAAATTTATAACCCCATTTCAAGCAGGTTTCCTTAGGACACACATGAGCACACAACATAAAATATCACAAGCTCCCATGACTAGTTTATGCTTATTGAGAGAGCCACCCTAGCTACTAGCACCATAAAAAAATGGTTCCATGAATTCATTGGTATTATTTTCCAATCTAGGAACCCTATCATTTTATGTGTTATGATATGACATGGGCTTAAATGTTTTAAATGTTGGTAGGTAGGTTCAAGTATTTGCAATGCTCACAAATGTACCATATATTCTGAATTTAGACTGTGATCACTATGTCAATAATAGTAAGGTTATTCATGAGGCAATGTGCTTCATGATGGATCCTCTGCTTGGTAGAAATGTTTGGTATGTTCAATTCCCATTGAGATTTGACAGTATCAATTGTAGTGATAGATATGCCAATCGAAACACAATCTTCTTTGATGTAAGTAGTGAGCTATACTATAACTTATTTATGTCTTGATCCTCTTGTATTAGATCTTAGTTAATGAATATCCATATTTTGATTGAGAGACTTAAGAAAGGGTCTAGAAAAACATACCAAGGAAGTTGGACCTATATAATTTTTCTATATTTTATTACAGATAAACATAAAGGGGTTAGAAAGAATCCAAGGTCCAATGTATGTGGGTACAAGATGTGTGTATTATGAATAAGCCTTGTATGGATATTGTCCTCTATCCATATAAAATTAATTTGTAGCCAAACCTAGTTGTAGTTTCTTTCCCTGCTTGTGCTTCTACTAATCATGGTGTCAACCAAAGACATGAATGTAGATGAGCATAATAAATCTAAGCATGATGATCTAAATGCTATAGTATTCAACCTACATGAAATAGAGAGCAAGCTCAGATAATGTACTCACATGATGAAGTTTTTATTTTTTCATTTTTGGAGTACCAATGATCATATTTTAAAATTCACATTGATGATCACACATGATACAATTAAATAACAAATCAGTAACATTCCCCTATTGATCTAAAGTCAACAACATGACTCTTCTAAGAGAGGGAAAGCTAATGCTAGGAATTAAATATATAAAAAGGGTTTCTCAAAAAATACATCATCCTAAGATTCTAAACATATGTAAGCAATCCAACATTATGAGCCTAGCATATACCACACTCCACATATAAACCATGCTACAAATGTTAAATTAAATACAACTACAATGTAGTGAAAGCATAGTTATGTGCTCAGTGCATTGAGGATCATTGTGGACCTTAAAATGACCTTTCCTTTCCTTTTTTCTTAATAACACTAAGGATCATTATGGACCCTAAAATGACCTTTCCTTTATTTTTTCCATAATAACAAATTTCCAAGTAAATGGTATGAAAAATAAAATGGGATAATCTTATCTCAATGACCTCTTATAGTAATTTAAGTACAAAGTACACCCAAAACATGCTAAACAATCTGATCACTATGTCACCTATAGAAAAAGGATATACAAATCCTGATTTGCCTGACCTTCCTTCCATAGAAACCCTTGATAAATAGCTAAGTAAAACCCTCAGTCTAAAAGTTAGTCAATATATATAACCATTTGACATCCCCTCCAGAATCCAGGCACTGCATTTCAAACTCCAAAATATTCACACTTCATTTAGCATGAAGGAAGAAACATATTTGTCACATAGAAGTTGGGGGTATATCAAAATATCAAAGATGTTTAAAATAAATGATTATTAAGTCTAACCTCCATTATCTCTAGATGAGACCACCTATAGTTCCTCTCAACTTCCTTCTCTCCTCCCAATGTTATTGGTCCAAATGGACAACCATGTCAAAAGCATTCATTTCATTTTTTATCAGAAGATACTTCAATTCCTATCCCCAATTACTAGGGTCTTAAATTTACCCCCACACATAAATGTTTTTCTATTTATTTCATATTCCCCTTAAGTTCATTTTATAAATACTCATCTAGGTGTGCATCATGCCTAGTAGATATTTATTAAACACAAATAAGTTTATTTGTGTATGCAAACTCATACCAAAAAACCAAACATTGGTCATTGGTGAGGCACTTAGATTTTTTTTATGGGATAATTTATGATGTCATAGACTATTATGAGTATGTAAGGTAGCATCTAATATCTTAGAGAATCTTTTGAAAATCTATTATCTATTCTTTAGTGTTCATTTAAAAAAAAATAGATTTGAACGCAAGTTGAGAGGGGTGACTTAGGGACTAGATAAACATATAGTTCAAAAATGTTCTAAGCATCAAATATTTTTTTATATTTTAATCCTCTAGATATAATCTCAAATAATGTTTGAGTCAATGACTTGCCCATATAAACAAAGATGAACAAATCAAATAATTTGAATTGATCTAAAATTCATGGAATAGATTTAACATTTACCTATAAGCCTTCCTCACCATCATCTATGAGTTTTAGCACATTATTATTTACCCCCTATTCCACCCACAAATTTTTTATAATCTGTCAAAAATTAATTTTTCTAATCATTGCAATCAGGATGAGTGATCAGTCACAACATACATAAACTAAAGGACAACTTATAAAAAAGTAAAATTTATTCTATTAAAAGTTCCATACTTATAAAAGTTATTAATCCCAACTAATCTAACGATTCCCAAGTTTTTTCCCATATTTTAGAGCTTTTTCAATCTCAACTTAAAGTGATTTCAATAAATATGACTCGTTAGTTTGAGATTCTTATTTAAAAGAGATTGTTTACTGCTAAATATACTTTAATTACTTACATATCCATCAAATTTGAGTTAGAGATTAAACTATCAATTCTTTGTGCTTAAATAAATAGGCTTTCAATGTAATCCTATCCAAGGTACTATTGTATTGATAAACATTTAGCATGGTACACCATGGAGAGTATTCCATGAATCCATGTAATACAGATCCATCAAAAGGGTTCTAATTTTTTAATGACAATTTTTTAAGCATTTGATTATATTATTTTGAATTGGAAATAATAGAGAATTGATTTTCTTATGGAATTAAGTGTAATTGATAAAAAATAACAAAATATAGCTATCCACCAGTGTCTAGCATTCTCAAAAACTTTTTTGAAACAAAATACCCATGGAGAGAAAAGATGACAACATTAAAGACCATAGTAATTATACCTAGAAACTTTTCTAAGGTGAATGGATAAGTTTCTTGAATATTATCAAAGAGAAAATAAATCATATTAAAGACACATTTTGCATTGTACTACATCCTTTTTCCAATCCCATTTCTTGAAATCTGCCTACATTAGAGTCATTAAGACTCAAATGAAGATAGTCACCCCTTTTCAGCACAACTAGCTAGATCTAGACCATATTTATCTATCCCACTAAAAAAATTAATTATGTTTTTATTATAACTTTCTATATGTAGATTACATTTCACTATCCCACTCCAAACAAATTAATTTTTAGCATTGCTAGTTGGCTCCAAACAACAATTCCCTGTCCCACTCAAATGTAGGCTTGAAAAATTGTCTTGATTTTTGAATTTGATGCATCTAAAGATCCTAAAAATTATGTGTCATTTTTATGGATGTTAAAACTTAATATGATAAACATAGTTACATTTGTTAAAAGGGGTTCAGTATAAGGGTTATCCAATTAGTCAATGTGAAAAACCTTATAGAGCCATTTAAACTATAAATATGAGATAAGAACTGAAGCAAAATATAGTTAAAATCAAACAGAGGTCTCTATCATTTTAAATTATGAGAATAAGCATACACTAAATCTATAAGTTAGAAAAAGTAAAACACCTAGTAAAATATGCTAATGTGCCCAAACCCTAGCCAATTCAAAAATAATGTGTTTCTCACTATGGTCTTCTCATATTAAACTAGTATATTTGTGGAAAGGCATTTAGATGAGAAGCATCATTTAATTTGATAATTTCTAACTCAATGGTATTTTTATACATCTCACAATACCACTAAAGGTAATCTCAATCTTTATTTTCTATACGGAGGTTTAAGTTCACTTAAATGACCATAACATTATAACAAAGCACACATCACAACCAATAAGAGCTTAAGTGTGACATTATCAATGAACATAATAATTTATATAGATACTCATATTCACATAAAATGCAAACCATGTACACTCTGACCTAGATAGTAAAAATAAGCTAGACATATAATATTTCTCTTTTATAACACATTGAAACAATTTAAAACTAATGTTGATAGAATAACAAGGTTAAATTATAGTTTATGTATTATTAACTTTAATTTGGCTTTTGATACCTTGTAATGACCATGTTCCATTTTTAGTTTTAATTAGACATATAAATTAGATTATGCGTTACTCTCACTTAGAGAAGTGGATACATCATACATGTACGAAGACAAGTGTACCTATTCAAATCAATATGCAAGAGAAAATGAATAATGTTAAGTCTCTATTAAATATAAACATAGTTGCAAGAATATTTGGACACAATGAGTGGGATGAGGTCCTCATCCCTATACTAGATTTATTTGTGACTAGGCTGAATTCTCTTTATGGGGTGTTCAATAGTTATTAATTATTGACATAGATTACATACCTAGTGCCTATAACCAATCACATTATATTAATGATCTTTCCAAACCAAGATCATATTATTAATATGTTCTATCTTACATGTTTCTATTTGTATATATTTCATGTTTGATTTTATTTTATTGTCAACCTTACCCTATTTTATTTCCTCAATATATAAACAACTCTCTTTAAATATCAAGTGGTACTAAAGATACTAAATTTTATCTCTATTATCCCTATGGAATTTGATGATCAATTAAGGCACTATAAAGTTAAAAAAAAACCTTAATATTCCACATAATTTATAATAGATGAAAAGCCTACAAACACTTCCTCTAATGAAATAAATCCAAGAGAAGCTTTATCCTCTAGTAATATCTATTTGTAGCATGATATAGTCCTTTCCCCAAATGGGTCGCCTTAGAAGATATTATATAGTAAATTACTGTAAGACATTTTTAAAATAACATCAAGATATATCAAATCTATATATTCAACTAGGAGAACATGACATAACCTCCTTGATAGTAAATTTAATGTCATCTAACTAAGTAATCACCAACTATTAACTTTAATAACCTATTATTAACATGAAATTAATTATTCAAAATGAAGAATCAACCACCAATAGCTTGATAGAATTACATTTGGAATGATTTAAAGTCCCACATGAAGACCTTGTAAAGATATATAAAATAATCTAGTACTATATGGGAAAAAAATTATAATTTCAAACTCACTTGGATGATCAATTTGTAGAGACCACAATTCGTATCCTAAAACACAATTTTTTTTTTGTTTATTTATTTTTCTTGTTAAGGTTTAGGGATAGTCTAGTTAAAAAAGTACTTGGTTACTTAAAATGATACTTTTTATGCTCTTATTTGGGTAACAATCATAGAGGAACCATCTAGGGAATTGGGCCCTAGAAAGGGATACATACCCTGATTCACAGTTCATATGAAACTTAGAATAGAAAATAGAACTACATGCATAATACATCTTGATCCTATTTGAAAGTAGGTATGTAGGTAGTTTGGGAAGTGAATGATGCTTCTAATATGTAGTTAAATAGGATGGGGTTTGGGGTTGTCGAAACAAGATTAAAGTTAAATAAAAAGGGCAAGACTATTATAATAAGACCCTAGTTTAGATAAATAAAACAAAGATAAGAATTATATGTTATACTCAAAAGTATCTCAGTTGGAGCATCATCGTTCTCGAGGCTTTAAGCTAAATTCTAAGGCAAAATAAAACTTTTTATTATATGTTATATACATTCTACTGTCATGATGACCCTGGTGCTTATCTAGTAGAGATGAGTAGTGAACAATGAGTGACTCAAGATCTGGTTGATTCTAATGAGTCAAGTCTCTAGCCATAGCATAACCTACTCATGTGTAGATGCCTAATCAATTTAGTTAGATGCTTGCCCATTTGGAAAAAGAATGCCTAACTTATATGGCTAGATGCTTGCCCATTTCACAAAGGAATGCCTAATCCATATGGTTAGATGATTGTTTGTTTGACAAAGGATATCCTATAAGATAAAGTATGCCCAAGTTATATTCACGAATAAACATTAAAAATATATATGTGTTTTAGGATCAGATCTAGGATGTGTGATCTTGACATTGTGGTATTAGGATTTGTGGTCTCTACACAATTAGTCACTTTTATTCTTGATATTCACTTCCTCACAACCTAGCATTCTTAGGACTCTATACATACCAAGGTTGGTATTCTCACTTTGAAATAACCTAGCACAACTTAAAATGTTATGAGACATTTTAGTGGTAGCCTAATTCAATGTACCTATGAAAATAGGTTTCAAAATGAAACAAAGGGGTAACCATTTCAAAATTTATCTGGGGTTCAATTTGATAAGATGATGTTAAATTTTCATTTACTTCTTTACCAGAGAATGATAACTAATTGTAAAAATAAATTTCCCTTGAGGGAAAAAGGGAACTAATATTTTACATAAGAAATAAACATCATATTATTCTTCTTAATCTATGTATCATCGTAATGCTTCAGACTTGCTTTAAATATTGAAAATTACATTAACAACATAGTCATGTAGCTTAAAGTTTTCACTAACCATTTAGATATGTTTTCAATCCACTATTACCAGATTCATATGAGATAAGGGGAAATTGAATGTTATATTCAACTCAAGATCCATGCATAAGAGACTTGGTCCCTTTTAAGATCTTAAAAATCTCATCTTAAACCTCCAAAAAAACCATCAAAAATCCCATCAAAAAACCCAAATCTAAAAAAATCCCATAAAAAACCCTCGATTTCCAAAAAAAATACCAATCAAGAAATCATTAAATTTTAGGATGTCCTTCAAGATAGAATCACCTTCTCTAGTCCTCGATATTGGAAAAAATAATTTAATGGATATGTGGCCCTATAGTTTTATTTGTTAATATTAGAAGGATCTACTCTTACATAGTTGGAAAAGTTGTGAGAAGTCATCTTAGAGCACTGTAAATTCCAAAGGTCCTATGGAGTTAATGCTGATGAAGAGTGGGATCAAAAGTGTAAATTCCCATCGAGTTTTGTCATAAACTTATCTCCATCAATTAGGTAAATTATTGAATGGATACTCATCTATGGAAACCTAAGAATGCATGCATTTAAAGGTCTTTAACCTGTTAATGACTTGGGAAATTAGATGATTAAAAGATTATTGTATGAATATTAGATAAATACCTAGAAAATGAGGAACTTTTATGAAAACATTATGTAGATCAAAGTTAGTCCTATGAATATTTAGATATACATTCATTATATTTCCCATGGTCATTCCTTTCCCCTCACTAACATCTAACATGGTCTTTGGTTTCTTATAAGCATGGTAGTAGTTCACAATTTGGATCATCACATTCAAGATAAAGTATGCCATGCAATAATTTATGATATTATTAACATCTGCATCATATTTCCCATAATCTAATATGCCTTTTTCATGAGCCTTGTGAAATGCCTACCAATCTTCAAGCATACATTTATGGAGATGATGCCACACTACTATTAACACCTCATCAGTCTCCATCAGAATGAATGTTACAAGACTTGATGGATTTTTTTGGTTGATAAATAAATGTTTAGCAAATGGTAATGGTCACATATGCTAATACTAATTTTGAGCACCCACAATGGCCTTCACCATGGCTGATAGAGAAGATAAAACATAATGAAGAATAGTTGCACAAAAAATTGGGATAATTAATTCCCTTTCTACCCCCCAAAAGACAACATTATATTGAAAAGTTTAAAAAAAAAAACCCATAAGCCAAAATTATATTAAAAATTTAAAAAATAAATAAAGTGGACATAGGTCAGAAATGAAAGTATAATTTTGTCTCTAATTATTATCTCAAAATAACCCCCTTTGTAGTAGTTTTAGTGGGAATACACCAAATTCCATTGGAAATTGTTTGAGACTCAACCACCTTAACCTATTTAAGACCCAATTAAGTGGAAAGGTACCCATAGAGTTTGGAATTTTTTTGTTACTTTAAAATTTTTAACATACCCTTCAATGAACTGATTAGTGATAGTAGAAACTCATTGTAACTTGTCACTACCCTCACAAATAGCTCACACCTCAACTGGCTATAAGTGTCATTCAATCATTTGATAAGTGTTTTGCCTCCATCCCTAGGTCACCTTTATTTTATGCTATCTATATTATACTTAGATGACAAAAATATAACTATAAGCATACCTCAAGAGATTACAAATATTACCAACTTAACATAACTAAACTTGAGAAACAATCTCTTTACTGGATCCATTCTTGTTGGAAATTATATATTATTTAGGTTGGAAAGATTGACTTTAGCTTGAAACACTTTAGAAGGAAGCATTTCAATTGAAATAGGTTAGGTACAAAGTCTTGGATGTATAAGTGTTAGTTAGAATAAGCCATCTAGGAAAATTCCTAATTCTCTTGGTAAGCTCCAATAGATAAGGAGACTTTTTATTCATCACAACCACTTCTTAGAAGAGATCCCTGTAAGTTTATAGAGATGTCCCAATTTAGAACTCCCGATATCTTATAATGACTTGAGGGGAAACATATCTAGAGAAGTTCTAACTAATTTAACAAGCCTTCGATTATATTTTAATTTTTCATGCAATTTTTTACAAGGTCCCCTGCCCAAACATATTAGTAAAATTGCAAGTTCTCAAGTAATAGACATTTTTGGAAATCATCTTGATGGAAGGATTCTAGGTGTGTTATCAAACTATATAGCACTTAAGTATCTTAATATATTTAATAATGCCTTTGAAGGTCCAATACTAGATGCACTTGGGAAAATAAAATATCTAGAGAGTATTGATCTTTCTTCAAATTTCATATCAGGTGCGATAACCACATCCCTTATAAATTTGAAAGTCCTTCGTGACACTAATCTTTGTTTCAACAATATGATAGTTCTATTCAAGAAGAAGGAATTATTCCAAATATCACTTTTGTTTCCTTATTTATTAGAAATATTGACCTCTATGGTCTAAAAAAATACTTTTTATCTGCATGCCTAAAATAGGGACAAAGTAAGCAAGGAAAGAATTCACTGCTTAAAAACATTATTTTATCACTTGTCGGAGTCATTGCATTTATACTATGTTCTTTCATTCTAGGTGTACTATGAAAAAAAAGGGTTTAAGCAAGTACGTTGATCTTTCACACATTATCTTATATAGAATGGGGAATTGAAAATTATCATATCAAGATCTTGTCATTATGACAAATGGGTTTAATGAAATAAATTTTATCAAAGTGGGTAGCTTTGGAATAGTCTATAAAGGAATTTTAAGGGATGTAAGATTAGTTGTTTCCAAAGTTAAAAATGTGAAAAATGAATAAGTTGAGATGAGTTTTAATTCAGAATGCAAGGTGTTTGGGAAGATTCTACATGACTAAAAAAACTAAGCAAGGTTATGCACGTCATCACTCAAAAAACTAGGTGTGGAGATGGTACATTAAATATGTGGGATGTATATAAAGTTATTACTTTTTTAACTCCTCATATCCTTTGCTTCTAACATCGTACCATGTAATAGGAATAACATGATCTTGCAGTAGATCCCCTCTTATTATAGACATGAGATATAAAGGTAATGACCCTAAATCACTGAGACCAAAGAGATAAAAACATAGATGCCACATACAAGGACAAAGAAAACATGGATCATGCACATCCTTATAGGAGTCTACAGATAAAGAGATATTAAAGGATAAACAAAGGCTTAAAAAATGAAAATCCATGCTAATGCTGGGATCCAATAATAATTATATAATTCCATAAGGCTACCAAATGACACATGCATGAGGAGACCACGACAATACCAAGATGCAACACTCAAACAAAGTATATTTTGCCTTATTTTTGGACTACCCTAAGAAAATATCAATAGGCCCCATGAACCTCTTTGATACATGTTATGGCTATCAGAAAAAATATAATTTTATTTAATAGAGTTTGTTTGCTATTGGTAAACTGTTAATCTATTATTACTAAGGTAGAAGTCCCATCTAAGTTTTGGCTTTGGTATTTTGATTGGTACATAGAATTTAGTGATAATTATCAATTACTTACGCTTAACATATGACAATAAGAAATTAATTTACCATTTATCTTTAAATGGAACTTTAATTTGGTTATAGATTATGCCTTTATCAGTGGAAGTTTTGATATAAGCCAACTTTTAATTAGAACTCAATAACTTAATTATAAAATGTGTTTTAGGTGCTAATTTAACTTTAATGTATTCAAAAATATAATGTTAGATTTTAGTCTAAGAAGCTTTAGATTATTTTATTTTTGTAAATGGAAATTCTAATGCTATATTTATAGCATCCTTGCACCATCCAGTCATCATGAAAAAAGTTACTCTATATCCTGCTAGGCTTCTAGCAGCTTCCACAAGAGGTGCATGCTTAATTACTAAGATGTAGTTAATATAACTAGTTCTTTTTTGAAATCAACTTTGATTTTAACTTTGATGTTGGAATCAGGTCCTTCATTCTCCTATATGCACATTTGAAGGTAGGGATAGTATGGTATACTCTACTCTAAAGGATATATCTTCCAAAAATCTCTAACAACTCAATGATATTGTCATATTTTAATTTAAATCACTTTAAGCGGAGCTAATGAATCTATTTCTTTAGAGGTTTTTTAAAGTGATTTAATTTATGACCTCCTTAATTTATTAAACAAACACTTGGAAGAATTTGATGTCTCCATGGTATTGACAACCTTAAAATGTATGCATTTTTAGCGACCAATGGTTTGTTTTTAGTTTGATATTTTTTATATATTAAATATTCAAGCCACTAAAATATTGATGGAACATTCTAAATGCCACACTATTTT
>JARHVA010002907.1:1075000-1307500 GCA_037957365.1 Torreya grandis
TCAGAATGAGGGTTGAATGAAGGAAACCATAGTTCATAGGCCAGAACACACTGGTTCAAAGACCAGATAGGTTGTTGAAATAAAAAAGTCCTATCCACTTCTAAATTAAAAAGAGAAATGAAAAATAATTTTACCTAGGAAAAATGTGTAGGTTACCATCCATAACTGATAGTGAGTTCTCCTTCAACCAGTCATTCAGATCTATAAGAGAAGGCCATAATTTGGAGAAATGACATATCAACCCATGGTTTGATAGATCTTATTCTCTATCTAAAAGTGTTTAAAGTTGTTCTCCTTCAAAAGAGACACAGGGGTATGATTAAAAAGGTTTGATAGACTTGTTCTAATTCTCCTTACCAATAGTCACTGCATAGGAGGGACATTTATCCCCTATCTATCGATTCAAATCCCTCTCAAAATTGGAGGCCTTTTCTACCACATCTGTTTCTTTTACCACAACAACATGTGTAGAGTTGTGGACCACAAAAATATTATTATTAACTGATGACCCTTCCAATATCCTTGCTATCACACCATTCTTTAACTATATTTGATTTACCATCTCTACCACCACCCTATCTCTATTCTTATCATTAGCAGCCAAAAACATATCCTGTACTTCCATGGAACCATGCTCTGAATTAGGTCCTCCCTCCTTCTCCAAATATATAGGTACTCTATGAACCTATTCAATTAAATTCCATATAGACTTAAGGGTTTTAGTCACCCTTATATCAGAATTGAAACAACCTCCCAAATCTACTAGTTAAAATTTTTACAATTTTATTTGTTGATGAGGGTAAATTTCTTCATTTGTTTTAAATTTAACTTTTTATAATTTAAAAATTTATTTGATTAATTGGGTCATATGACCATCACCACCCTTATTTTTTTTAAATAATTTACTTTTTGAATTTTGAGGTAATAATGTCATTTTTCTGTTTAAAAAAATATTTCAGCATTATTGAATCTCTTAAGTTGTCTTTCCTAGAGCTCTTTTAGTGCTCTAGATATTGTTAAAAATCAATTTTAATTAGACAAAAAAGTGTCCCAAATAAATTTATTACCTATATTTGAATTCAATTATGATAAAAATTAAACATATTTACTGGTGATGTTCAAAACAACTCCATACAATTTTGTGTATTAAGTTCATCAAATACAACTCTAATATCTTTGAGACCTTGCTAATCAACCTTGAAATAGGTTCTTTTTAATGGAAAACTCTCAAACTTTAATATGAAGATAACTCAATATTTTTTTATTGAAAATTGTATTTTCATTAATATAATAAGATATAATACATCACTAATCATAAAAAAAAATATAGGTGGAAAAGTCACATTTTTAATAAACCAAACAAGCTAAAAATGTTTTGGATAGAATAAAGTTCAAAATAGGCCATCAATTAGATAAACACCACGGTCAAGTTAGAAAAGTTGCACGTAAATTAAAAAAAAGGGAAAGAAAAGAGCATAAATAATAAGGAAAACATTAAGTAGTAATAATGAACATGGCATCAGGTAAAGGTGGAGGAAGTAACAAATAATGATGGTTCCTCCCACCCCCCTAAGCTAGGGGGTCTTCATCAACCTGAAAGGGATTCCCAACCATCAGTCTGCTAGTTAATTTCAATATCATTTTATTACTTGAGATCTTATTTGAAACAACAAATGGCCAATACAAACTATAGGAACATATCCTACAAAGAAGGCCTCCAAACCTCTCCACCCCTATTGAATCTGTTACCCTGTCAAATCCATAAAGAAGAGATGGCTAGTGAGAATGAGGAGAATCACTCCTCCTCAAAAATACTTTTCACAATCAAAAATGAAAAAATAAAAGTGGTAGCACTAATAGTATGTTTTTAGTTCTTTCATGATTATAAATCTTAAATATATACTTTCTCACTCACAATTTAGCTATTTCCTTAGTGAGTGTATGTGTGTAACGAAATATCAAGGTTATTAATTGTTCCTTATGGTAAAAAATTATATAATTTTCATCAACATCAAATGTATTTTGGAAATAAAAATGTACATACTAAAAGTGTTATTGAAATAATATTACATTCATGAAACATTCTTGGGTGGTTACCATTCTCTAAACTTTGTATACCTAAGGCAATGGATTGTTTATAGTTAGATTTAAAATTTCACATCCAATCTAGGTGGATAGGTTGTTTACATGTAAAATCAATGTGACAAAGTCAAATATTTTATCGACTATTATCAAACATATGTTATAATTACGTTCCTTGTATTCTATCATTTTAATTTTAATTGTCATAAATTTATAGAAAAAAAAATCTCAATTTCATCTGATTATTTTGGTTTGCTATTTGATAAAATTTGTTGTAATTACATTTAATGTAGATATATATAGGTACCAAGGTTTTAGAGGTCATCTATTAAATATATAAAACACAAAAAAAGGTTACAAAGTAATCCAGTATGTCATTTTTGTAGACAATACAAAGGTCAACAAAAAATACGCTAAACCATAAACACCAAAGAACCAAGAAATAAATCAAAATACAAATTTTCAAAAACATTCTTGGCTATATGATCCACAACCAATAGTAACAACTACAAAACCAAAAAATAAGAGCACACTAACTACTCTAAGAGTATAATGATGTTTAATGTAGTACGTCCTAGGCCATTCACATATTCCTTCAATATCTCTAGTTACCCACATTTTAATGAAAAAGACCCACCACACACCCTTCTGAGGGAGCCCAGAGCCACTTGTTACCTCGTACAAACACCTATGACTGATGGAGAGGAACAAATGCTATCAAGATGCCAGTGTATAGCTATTATGAACACATGTAAAAGGGCATGAGGAATCCATTAAGGATCTAACCACCAACCTCAAAATACTATTTTTTCTAGGAATTTAACCACCTCAACATGCTCTTAGGAATATCATGAAGCCTTTCATGTTTCTAGCTTAGGAATGGGTTTTTTGACAAGTACCACTAGGGTAGGGGGATGAAACTCTCATGTTGAGATGAAAGAAGGTGAAAATGACTTTGAAAATTTTACAAATAGCCCAAAAGGGACACTACATTGGTTTCTAGTGTCCTAAAAACTAAACTGGTGACCATCCCCATACCATCAGAGCTAGAGAAAGGAAAATTTGTAAAAGGCACTGAATTTACTATAGAAATATCTTCTTTAAATCCCATTATATATATAGGAGCCACAAATAATTCCAAAAATTTCATAAAAAGTTATTTGTCTATCATCAACACAAGGATATTATTTGCAAACATGGTAGCCACAACCAAATTAACCCTACTTCTTGGGTTGTTACAAAGAAAATTATCCCCAAGAATGCTTTATATGGCTTACATTATTTTATATGAGGTGATCAAAACTATATTTTTTAGATTGGTCCTAAAGAATTCCCCTCAAAATGTAATTTATCTCCCAAGTCCTTTGCCTAAGAATATGAACATACCCAATACTTCAACCACTACCCTCTCCATCACCCTCATGACAAAATCTAGAAGTTGACACCTTAAAAACTAGGCTGGGATTTCAATTCTAACTAGGAGACACCTTGAGAGAACCATATTTTTTTATGAAACCTCTTGGCTCTTTAATAACACACCACTACTCCATTTAGACTCAAAAAGCTCATATATTCATTCTTACATACCAACACCCTCACCATGAGCCACTAACAAAACCAATCAAAAAAAAAGATGATCCTCCCTTAACACACGTAAAAGAGAAAGGCATTAAATACCTAATTTGATGTTTGATGTTCCTTCAAAGTCATCTCATGATTTATTAAGATTATCAATCCTCATGACTTCAAATTGATCAATAATTTATTGATCAAAGAAGTGTACTATGACATTAGATTCATGATAGTAATGCTTACAATCCCATTTCATAAAAGGATTCCAAAGAAGTCCAGGCCTTTTCAATTATATTTGCCACTTTTTGAGAATTTGAGGCTTTCTTGTGTAAGGCTAGCATCATTATCTATGAGTCCCCTTCAATCTTTAATTTTTAAATTCCACACCAAATTACCATATCAAGACTTGCCAACAAGGCTTGAGGTTCTAATTAATTTTTTATCGCATCCACAAGTTTCATGGAAGGGATGTCTGAATAAGATACCCACTATCCTATTATAAGATCATGAGCATGTGAGGCTCTAAGATTGCCCCTATAATCACCATCAAAGTTATTTTAAAACCATCCCACCACCATAATGTGTTATCTTTTCTTATTTTCTCTTATTGAAGACACTAATGACCCATTAACAAGAGAAGATAATACAAGATTCCATTTGGTGCACATTCTCATGTCCCATACCAAGAGCTTAGTAGTTATCATTTTAATTGAGATAGAAAAACCTCAGATATGATGATGATCATACTTTGAGAACTTTTAAAAGTGGTATTTCCTTACCTTTAAAGATACACTAATTTATTTCCTTCCAAATTAATAAAATCAGAGTAGTAGGACTCACCTGCCACAACCAATACAAATAATTTTTGATATCCCCAATAGGATAAGAAGAGAATGCGCTGAATAGGGAATAAGGCCTAGCCCAGGATAACTCACACTTATAACACAACCAATACCAAAAAAAAATAGTAAAGTGATAATCAAATAAAATATGACTAACCAATTCTTCCATTTTTTTGCATAAACAACAACTAGAAGGGCCATTAAAATATATTTGCCACTTTTTAAGAATTTGAGGCTTTCTTGTGTAAGGCTAGCATCATAATCTGTGAGTCCCCTTCAATATTTAATTTTTAAATTCCACACCAAATTACCATATCAATACTTTCCATGAAGTCTTGAGGTTCAAATTCATTATTTATCCCATCCACAAGTTTCATGGAACGGATGTCTGAATAAGATACCCACTATCCTCTTATAAGATAATGTGCATGTGAGGCTCTAAGATTGCCCCTATAATCATCATAAAAGTTATTTTAAAACCATCCCACCACCATAATGTGTTATATTTTCTTTTTTTCTCTTATTGAAGACACCAATGACCCATTAACAAGAGGAGATAATACAAGAGTCCATTTGATGCACATTCTCATGTCCCATACCAAGAACTTAGCAGTTATCATTTTAATTGAGCTAGAACAACCTCAGATATGGTGATCATCATCACTTTAAGAACTTTTAAAAGTGGTATTTCCTTACCTTTAAAGATAAACTAATTTATTTCCTTCCAAACTAACCAAATCAGAGTAGTAGGACTCACCTGCCACAACCAATACAAATAATTTTTGATATCCCCAATAGGATAAGAAGAGAATGCACTGAATAGGGAATAAGGCCCAGCCTAAGATAACTCACACTTATAACACAACCAATACCAAAGCCAAATATTAAAGAGATAATCAAATAAAATATGACTAACCAATTCTTCCATTTTTTTGCATAAACAATAACTAGAATGGCCAAAATAATTGATTTTACAAAACCTATCTAAGTTGAGTATATGATTATAAAATTACAACCATGTAAAGGCACTTATTTTTTGAATAAAATCTTTACCCTATAATAATGAATGGGCCCTAAAAATTAAGTCATCTAGAACCTCAACCATATAGTAACCAAACCCACAAATATTTTCTAGACTTGGCTCCTATCCAATGTAGTGTGTCATATTTGTAGTTAAGGAAAAGTATGAGCTTTATAAGATAATAAACAAGATTTTTACACTAATATTCATTGATATCTAAGTTCTCAAAGTTTTTTTAGGACCAAGACGATATGTACCTTAGTTTGCACCAGATCTAACAAGTCCACCACTAAAACACTCCAAGCCTCAACCAAATTGGGAAGATTAGATATCAGCTTATCCCCATTCTAGGAATCATCTTAAAAGTTAGTGAGTCTATCATTGTTAATAGTCCCAGAGATTTTTTTTTTTTTTTTGAAAATAGAGGGGTAACAACTTTATTAAAACCAAGAATACCAAAGTACAAAATAGCCTGAGGCCAACACCTCAGGAATTAACAAAAACATGAAAAACCACAAGGACAATCAAATTACGCTCCAATACCAATCTCATCCTCCACAATAATCCTTTCCAAATTCTAGTGAAGTGCATAGGGCATCTGCTCCCACCCATCAAACTTTTGGCGTACAAATTCTTCTGATCCCCATCTAGCCAGGCAATTGGCCACCCTATTCCATTCCCTAAGAATATGGGCAAAAATCATAGAATCCATACAAGAACTAACCTGAAGAATCTGCTAAACAATCAAAGACAACTGCCAGCACACATCAGAGGTTTTCTTCTTAAGAAGCAAATTAACCAAAACTTGAGAGTCAACCTCACAGATCACTTTCCTCCACCCTAAATCATAAGCTCTCCTTAAAGCATGTAAAATTGCATAGACTTCCATCCATTTGACTGTCTGCACTCCTTTGTTACTTGCAAAAATCAAAACCACTGAACTAGTACAATCGCTGTTGAGATCGCCTATCCCAATCGAGCCAAGATTCCCATGAGATGACCCATCTATATTAAGTTTCAAAAAACTAGCAGGAGGTGGCATCAATTTCGCCATCCTTTGAACTCTTTGTTTCACCTATCTACCTCTCCTAACACATGCTAAGATCAGAGAAACTCCCTGAATGCCCAACCTCCCTACAATCTCAGCATCACTCTTAGCTAGTGGTAGGGTAATCTCACTCTTAACCCCAACAGTTTCTTGGACCATGCCCATAATTCTAATCCAAACTTGCTGAATTCCCAAATTTTCTCCTCAAAAAATCTTATGATTTCTTTCAAGCCAGACTTGCCATAAAAGGAAAATGGGACCAACATACCATACCTCTTGGAAAAATGAAGCTGGTGAGGGCAGTCTACCCAATCAAGCCCAAAAATTAGCCAAGGAGGATGCATGGATGCATTGACATTTCCATGCTGCCCACCAAAAATGCCATAGTTGCATTGAGAAGGGGCATCGAAAGAATAAATGTTGAGAATCCTCCTCCTCACTGCGACATAAGGCACACCTCGAAGGGCCTGCAAATCCCCTCTTTCAGATATTATCCCACATCAAGCATTTATTCCAAGCCAAGGTCTAGGTGAAATAGTTACACTTCAGCCAAGAGAAACTATTCCATACTTTTTTCCACCAAGGAACTTCCATCCCACCATCCAGTTACTAAGAGATCAATGCTTGGTACCCTGAAGACACCATGTAAGAACCCTTCGAATTGGGGGCCCATGCTAGAACATCCCTTTCCAAAAGGGCACTACAATTGCATCTAGCAAGAATGGAATGGAGTTTAGTGCACTCCACTTCCAATCCCCTAATCAGCCATTCCTCTAGTGATTTCTACCTCACCGTCATCCCCTGTCCTTGACGGGAAAACTCCTTGAAATCACCCATCCTAAACCAGCTGGGTTCACCAAATCTTTGCGCTAATATATTTAACTAAGGATATTGATTGGCTAGGGGAAAAAAACCATTCCAAGAGTCTTGCCAAAACCATGCTTACATCCCATCTTTACATATCCAGAACAAACCATGCTTAATGGGCTCAGCCCCTTTCTTAAGCTTAGAGCAAATTGCTGACCCCTTCCCTATCAAACTATGCTGAGGAGTATCACTCTAAGGAACCCCTACCAAATACTTTTGGGATAAGATTCTAGCCCACAATTAGTTTGGTTCAACACATCTCCAATATAGTTTCACAGCCAAAGCCGTACCAGAGAGTAGCGATTGTCTTAATCCAAGACCTCCCAGCCTTTTTGGACTACAAACTGTCTCCCATTTTATGAGACTCCATTTAGTTGCTACTAAATTGCTGGCCCAAAGAAATTGCCTTGCTAAGGAGTCAAGCTCTCTCATAAAACACACCAGTGCAACCTGAACCATACACTTGTATATAGGGAGTGCTTACACAATTGATTGAAGTAGCTGAACCCTACCAATAAAGGACAACTAGCGGTGAGTCCAATGATTAACCTTAGCATGAAATTTGTCTAGAAAGCCCTACCACGTCTCCCTAGATTGTCTCCCGATCAAGATGGGGATGCCAAGATAAAGTAGAGGAAGACTTCCAATTTGGAACCTGAATAAATTACCAATTCTCCATTGAATCGAAACAGGGGTGTTGAAAAAATAAATTGAAGACTTACCCTCATTAATTAGCTGTCCTGACGCCTCAAGATAAACATCCAAATCTCTGCGCATATTAGACGCCTCTCTCTCATGCCCATCAAAGCTGCATCATCTATAAACTATAGGTGTGAGAGTGCTGGGAAACCTCAACCCCATTACCATCCCTGAATATGTCCCCCTTCTAGATTCCTTTTGATCAGCTGACCCAGCCCTTCAACCAGAAGAAGAAACAGATAAGTGGAGATGGGATCACCTTGCCGAAGGCCACAAGAAGCTCCAAATAAATTAGAATGCTCCCTGTTAATCAAAATTGAGAAGGAGGTCAAATTCACACAGCTCATGACCCAACGAATCCAATCCTCACTAAATCCAAAAGCACTCAAAACCTTTTTAAGGAAGGACCACTAGACTCTATCATAAGCTTTACTCATATCCAACTTAATGAACATGGCCTTTTCTTTTGACTTGGACATTAAATGAATCACCTCAGTAGCCACCATAATGCCATCCAAGATTTTCCACCCTTCCACAAATCCACTTTGCTCTTTGAAAATAAACAAAGTCAGCCACCTTTTCAATCTTTTTGCAATCAACTTGGAGATAATTTTATAAATCACAATACAGAGGGAAATGGGATGAAATTGACTTAGCCGATTAACTCCCTCCCCCATAGGGATAAGAGCGAGGAAAGTCAAATTCAAAGCCCTGAGCATCTGCTTATTCATCTGAGATTTGTGAATAATAGCCAAGAGATCAGCTTTTATAATGTCCCAAAACTCTTGGAAAAATTCAATCAAAAATCCATTCAACCTAGGCACTTTACCTTTTTGCATCTAGAAAACTATCCTCTCTACCTCCTCCATAGAAATGGCACTCATAAGATGCTCATTCATCTCCCTAGAGACCAAAGAGGGAATACATGAAAGAACATGGGTCTCAGCCACCAAATCCCCCTGCACTTCCTCCCAAAATAAAGAAGCAAAGTATAGTTCTGCCTCATTACAAATACCCTAGGTGGAATGAATGGTCTCCCCCCTATCCATCACCAATGAGGAAATAGTATTACCATGTTGCTTGACTTTCACTGAGTTGAAGAAGAATGCAGTATTCCTATCCCCCTCCTGAAGCCAAACATTCTGCGCTTTATGCTTCTAGAAGATTTCCTCCCTCAACTCCCATTCCTCTACAACTTTAAGAGCTTTAGCCTCCTCTCTTAATAGAATTTCAGATGTCCCCTCTTCCCTAATCATCTAGGTCACTACATTCAAATGTGTTTGTGCCACATTTTTCTCCTCCTGAATGTTTCTTAAATATTGTATGTTCTAGCACTTGAGCTAATATTTGACAAATTGTAAGAGCTTGGAAAAAGTATACATAGTAGTTCCAAATCCTAGTCTACCCCTTCTCCACCATTTAGTCATCCTCTAAGGCATCCTGGCTAATGAAATAGTGAGCTTAATGGGCCAATGATATGAGCCCCACCATTCAAGTATCTCAGAGCTGGAAGATCATGACCCCCCACCCAAAAACATGATACTATAAAACAGTCAAGGCGCTTGGCAATACTGCTGTCCCCAACCTTTTATTGTTCCACGTGAATCGGCCATTGTTGGGCTTAATGTCAATAAGATTAAGGGCTGAGATATTGTCTCTAAGCAAAATGGAAGAGGGATTTATTTTCATATTACCTCCTCATTTCTCTGATAAATCTAGAATGGCATTAAAATCTCTAGCAATAATCCAAGGCAAATAAGGAGACAAACTACACACCTCGTGAATATTGTTTCATACCTCGAGCTTACCTCAAAAATCCATCAGAGCATAGACATTAAAGAAAATAATAGATTCCCCTAATTTAATGCACCAAGAAACCATAGATAAGGAGGATCTGAATGAAATCCAAGACACTGACTAGATGTTACATGGGTTCCATAAGCATGCCACACCCCCTGAGGATCCCTGGGCTCCAACGCACTGACAGTGGCCTTACCTCCATATCTTAGGTGACATAGTCATCATACAATCAATAGAAAATTTAGTCACCTAAAAAAAGAGAACATCCAAAGAATGCCTACGAACTAATTCCCAAACATCTTTTTATTTGGGGCCGCTATTCAAGCCCCTTGCATTCCAAGAGATAACGATCATTTGGGAGGAGTCAAGAAATGGGTGTCTAGGGTCTTAACCAATCCTAACTCCACTAAGTTCTCCCCAATCATCTTAATCCTCTCCAGGTCCTTTTTACACCGTATCTTAGCATTTTTCTCTGAAGCCCCTTTCTTCCCATCCTTCTAATGGATGCCCAGATGAGAGGTAACTTTCCCTCTTTTGTCTGATTCTACTACCACAGCACGTATCATAGGCTCTACTTCCTCTACACCTTGCCCCATACCCACATTTATCTCCTTTGCCACCTACGCTCTCATCTATCCATCCATGAGCATGGGCATAGTGAATTCTTCTAGAATAAAACACAGAGTCTTGGCAGTGCCAATCACCAATTCTGAATCCAACTCAGGGTGATCAGTAGTGCTCATATCCAAAATAATTACTTGATGCCCCAACTCATCTAAGATCTCAAACCTTTTAAATGGATCCTCCTCTTGTCATTCACTTAAAGTTATTTTTTGTCCTCTGCTACGGGTTTGGGTTTTTACCTGAACAAAGCCCTCAGCATCCTTATTCTCCCCTATTACAGGCTTCTTCCCTTTGTCAATACTAGGCATGGAACTAGAGGGAGGCATAGTATGCTACTCCAATGGCTTAGCTTTTGGACATCTTCACACTAGATGGGGATATTCATGGCAAAGGCGGCATCTGAATGGAAGAGTCTCATAGTCTAGTTGTTGTACCTAGGAATATGAACCTGCACTCATCTCTACTACATCTGGCAATGGTTTACTTAAATTAATTTCTACGCAAATACGAGAAAAGATCATCACCTTCTTACTCAAGGTTTGTGTAGAAGATCCAACAAGTCTTCTGAGCATTGATGCCAGCATATGAAGCACGTCCTCATGACAGTATTCTATTGGGAATCTAGGCAACCACACCCACACTGGCCTTTATTAGGAAGCTCCTCAGAGGGGTTAAAGCCTACATGCCATGGTTTTATGAATAATCCCACCTAGTTATAAAAATAAGGCCCCCCTTCAAAAACCCTATTCTGATCAGCCGTGTAGATAAATATCACCATGAAGTAGTTGTTTGCAAGCGTTGTGACTTCCATTTCACCCTCTGGTTCCCATACTCATCGAGCCCAGCTCTCCAGGAATTGAAGGGAAACTTTTAAACCTAAGAACTTACAAAATAAGGAATGATTAGAATAGTATTCTACATCCTCAGTAATCATTTCAAAGGGAATTACCAGTTTTGGTCATTCTTTACATTTCTCAAGACATCCATTAACCTTCATGATCCTGGATCCTCTAGGTAGATTCAAATCCTTAGCATCTATATTCTAAGAAAAGAGTTCATTCTCATACCCCTGTAAATCCTATCCTAGAAAATTCATGCCCACCACTTCACTAAAACTGAAACTAGCACCAATCTTAGAAGGCATACTCCTAGCCATGACTACGCCTGCCTTATTGTTCTCTCCAACTGTGAGTTCTTTCCAGCCATCACCATTGTCTCCTTCATGATGGACTGACCAAGGGCTACGCGTAGCTCAAAGCACAAAAATAGAATAATTTTTTTAGTAGAATAAGTAGCCAAAGCTATAAAACCCCAACCCCTACTACTAGTCGATGCCCTTTCCCTTCCTTCACAACGACTCTCACAACAATAAACGAGCTAGAGCATGGCTGCCCTAGCTCGTCGACATACATCAGTCCATTAGCATTTTCAAATCCAAACCTCTACCAAAATTAATCTTGAGGCAAAGTACCATTTAATTTACAATCATTATAATAGTCCAAGAGAAATTATTCATAAGTAGAGGTCTATATTTAATTTAAAAAATCCAAAAGTGATAACATATAGGGGGATTTAAATAAAGACAATATTCACTAGATTTTATACACTCAGATATTTACAACTCAAAAACCTACACTAAAGAGAATTTAGATTTGAAATCATCCCCCATAAAAAATTAGCTCCTAGAGACAAAATTTGAAATCCCAAAATTTTAACCCCAACACTTCCCATCTTCCTCACCTTGAAAACCTTATTCCATTTCAATAAGGGAATCTTATTTTACTCAAAGGAACCCTGCCATAAAAAACCCTTTATTATTTTATTTAGTAGCATTACCACTTGGTTGGGTAATTAAAAAATATAAAAATAGTAAATTGGGAGAGAACTAAAGATATACTTGATTAAGCTTTGACATACCATTTAAAGAAAACCTCTTTCCTTGCTAGGAATCCAAATGAGTCTTAAATGAATTAACCAATCCCAACCAATGTGATACTTTCCCTACACCAGTAAAGAGAGGAACACCTACATATTTAGTAGGAAATTTACCAATATTAAATTTGATAAGAAAAGAGATAGCCTACTGAATCTACTCAGAATAAATGATGAAGTATATTTTCTAATTTTATTTCATTCAACATCTACCTAGATGTTGCCTCATATTTGGATAGAGTATTATTAAATGTTTGAGATTCATTGATTGAGTATTTATAAATATAGAAGTGTCATCCAAAAAAAATTTATGAGTGAGGATTTCCAAACCATTCTATAACTTTAATCACTCTCACTTAGGCCTCTACCTTAGCCTGCTTCAATACCTGCCCCAAAGCCTCTGTCATTAGGATGAAAAGAAAGAGAGACATAGGATCCCCCTAGCTAAGGCTACTAAAATCTTTGAAAAAACTTGACGAAATACCATTAACCAAGATAGAGGATTTAGGTCTAGACACACAACTGAAGACCTAATCATACCATCTCTTGAAAAAGCTAAATTGCTCCATAACTTTGATTAAGAATCATCAATTCACTCTAGCATGAATATGCCTTAAAAATATCAATATTTATCATTTAACCTTTCCAATAATAATGTGAAAACATACACATTATTTCATGAGAAATGATAATACCTTCTTGAATGTTCTTACCTAAAACAAACCCTTCTTACTCATCTAAAATCAAAGAATCTAAAATAGGCTTGAGTCTAGTAGATATAGCTTTTGAGATAATATTATATACTATATTAGAAAGGGAGAGAAGGGAAAATTCCAAAAAAGACACTAGTGAATCACCTTTAATAAGTAAGGAGATAAAAGTGACATTGATATTCAGTGAGAGATTATTTCTTCTTCGATATTCTTCCACTATATTCAACACATCCTCACCTAATGTCTCATATGAAGCCTAAAAAACGCCAATAGAAACACATGGAGTCATGGGGCTTTGTCCTTTCCCATAGTTAACACCATCATTCACACTTCCTCCAAAGTGAAGGGAGCTATAAGCTTGTAATTTTGTTTAGGAGACACCAAAATGGAGATGGAGGCTATATTGTCTCTTTAGGCCAAGAGATTATAAACCATTTAAAAATTAACTAAATTATGAAATAAATTTACTTCTTCCAAATGAATCTTTTCTTGTGATTATATCACCAATCCTTTATTAGATAGAATATTTAAAATGTAGGGAACACTTCTCTTGATTCCAAATGAATTATTAAAGAAGGCAAAATTATGATCTCTTTCTTTGACCCATCAATCTCTAGATTTATAATTCCAATGAATTTATTCATGTATAAGTATTTTATCATAATCAACAAGAAACCACTTCTTTGAGTCATATGAAGTAGTATTTATCCGAACACAAAAAAACCACCTTATTCAAATTTGCCAAATCAACATCCACATGGGTATTCTCTTAAAAATGTTATAAAAATAGGTACCATTCCACTATTTAAGATAAACATTTGATAAAATTTACTTTCTTAAAAATCCTAAACAACTATGATCCCAACATAATAAGACTATTTTCACATTAAAAATTCACTAGGGTCAAAAGGGAGGTATCGTAGAACCAAATTTTTTCAAATTTGAAGGGACAAAACTTCAGTGGACTATCCACTACAATGTTGAAATCAATGGGGAAATGATATGAAATAGATATTGGAAAAAAAATACTTTTAGAAATCCTATTTTATGAAAACCAAATTCAAGAAACCAAAAATGATCAAGATGATCCACAATGTTGCAACACACCTTTTTTTATTCCAACTAAAATACACCTAATTAGGCCTTACATAAATCAATTAATTCTAAGAAATAAAATTACATAAATCTAAGTGATAATGTGTTAGCCGTACTTACCCTCCCAATTTCTCAAAGGAAGGCTAAAGGGTATTGATGTCTCCATCCAAAACCACTTTTTAATAAGGAAATTTGAAAAACATTAGATAAATTATTACATAATTGAAGTTTTAGCATAGACTCATTTACATCATACACATTAAAAAATAAAAAAAATCATATAACAGGAAAAGCCAGAGACATGACGTAATTTTCAGTTAGATCCAAAACCTAACATCTCTACAAATAATGGAGACCAGAGGATTGCTAAACCCCATGAAGCCCTATAATCTTCAACTGAGGAATTGCTCCATATAATCTATCTGGTCTCCATTAGACTTGAGGCTTTTATCCTGCTCATATTAATCTCTTGAATCAATAACACTTAAAGAGTCTCTGAAAATAGGAGATGCTTCACCAAGCACCTCTTGTTAGGGGTATTCATACCCTTAACATTATAGTAAAGGAGATTCATAAGGAAGGAGAGGGGACTCCACCCCCAATTTATTAGGATAATAATTTATGAAAAGTTTTGTATTTACTTTCTGATACTTACCCATCAACTCAATCCCTAGCCAATCTCTTCCCTGTCTTCTTACGTAGACCCCAATTAGGTTGAAAAATAACTCTGGGACTAGAAAATCATTATAATTTCCATTGAATTCAAATATTCATCTGAGTCTTCTTCCTCCACTTATGATCCTTTGTTAGGATCCTTTGTGCTTACACCCTTTTGAAGATCTTCTTTATTGGGATTTTTTGCAAAAACTATTTCCCTTATCTCCTATAAGGGGTACTGAAGGAGAGACTTGATCACATGAGACTAATCAAAAATGAATTCATAGACTTTTAACATTAAATATAGAGACATTGTTTCCCCTTTATCCAATTTCTCTAGTAAGGCCTCAATTTTTACAAGTTTTATAATATGACCTCATAGAACATGTATGATATTCCTTTACTACTCATTTCTCTTCTCTATCCGCTTGACATAAAACACTTTAGATTTAAACCTATTCAGATTTGAGTCCAAAGGATCATCCTTAAACCTCCTTAGTTGGATCTCCTCCTTTTATTTTTTTTGGAGATAAAAACGTCAAATTTCTGCATTGAAGAAAACTCTAGAGGGGTTAGGAACCATTTTCCAAACCTATTTCAAGGAGACCAAAGTAGGGACTATTCACAAAGGAAAATTATTCCAAAATTTAAGCATATGACCTTGGTGTTTACACTTGAAGTATATGAAACAAATATTTTTTATATCAAATAATTGTTTCCAATATTTCCCCCAAGTTTTGATAAGGATACTTTCAAGTATTTTGAGACAAGATTCATAGAAAACATAAACCTCACATAGGAAGCCAAAACAACCTTCTCTAAAATAAGATCTAATTCATTAAAATCCCTTTATAGATTACCAAGAGTAATAAGACAATTGTGTCCCAAATATTCCATATGTAGCCCATAAAACTAGATCCACATTAGAAATCTTCCATGTTGAGCAAAAAAATGTCAAATTTGGGTTACCAATGTTGTATCTAGAAACCCACACCTCCTAGAGTCCAAAAACTATGATATGAAATTTTGTCCTTAAAATCTAGATAAGAAAAAATTACAATGAAGAATCCTTTAGGAAAAAATATAACCTCAATTTAATACCCCCAATGATCCTTAACCCAAGATTCAATCTCACTAATCTCTGGCCAGTTGCTTATATACTTACTAATTAGGGATCCATCCTCTAATGTTAAAATGTTAAGTGAAAAAGATCTGGATCCCACATTAGGTCTTTGGCTTGGCTGATCCAAAGGCCATATATTGATCTAAAAATAAATTCATCTATATTGTATGTATATTCCCAATCTGACCTTTTGAAATCTACTTTCTCTCTAATACGAAGTGGAATTATGTTGGATTCTAATGCTACCTATGCCATTACTCCAAACCCTTCACCAATAGATCATATTTTTAGACCTAACTTGCTTAAGTTTACTTATTTTAATCTACTCTTTCCTTTATCAAGCCTACTATAGAACCTAGTTAGTCCCTAGCCTCATGAATCTCTTATACTAGGGCACAATGATCATCTTTTTATGTGTGGTGAACCACCCCCAGAGAGAAGAAAAGAGTTTTTTTTGGCTTCTTACCTTGATCATGCACCATAGTTCACTCTAGATCCAATATCCTTAAAAATTTGGGTAGCATTATTTATTTAATCATATCTAGAACTAAATGTGAAGAGTAGTCCTAGCCATGGACTGTGGACTTGTCTCATCACATTAAACACATGTGTCAAGACACATAACAACCCTTGTTACATTAACATTGATTCGACAAGTTCACTACATCAGGTACCCTCATGATTAACCTACTGAATCATTGTGTGTGAATGGAAATATAGTGGTGGTTAGCCTGTGAAATAGACCCAAAGATATGCCACTTCTAACACTCATCTCACACACCAATAGGTTATCCTTGACATGTCCAATTGGGTACCATTTTTTTTAACCAAAGCCAAAAGTGACTATGAATAGTTGTCCTATTCATAAAATCTTGACTTACCTCATCACATTGAACATTGGTTTCAATCCACATACGAAAATCCATCACATTAGACACTAATTTGACTAATTCATGACATTGAGCACCCTCACAACTGATCCATTAGAGCTTAGTGTGGGAATGATTCTATAGAGGTGGTCAGCCTAGATAATGGACCTAATACCTCCAACTTAAAACACTCCACTGACATACCATTAGGTTATCCATGACAGGTCTAAAATTTTATTTATTATGTTCATAGGCATTTTATAATTGTAGTTGGAGGTTGTAAAAGACTATAATGTGTGTAATATGTTAAAAATTGATAATCATTTTAAATATAATGTTTATTTTATTATTACATGAGACTTTCAATCTTAAATTTAATATTTATATTAATTTTATTAGAGATAGGAGTTCCTTTTTATTTGGAAAGAGTTTTTTATTCTAAAAAAGTTGTGTGAGACATACTTCTTCATACTAGGAATTTTGTACATTCTACAAAGCAATAGTTTAATGCTTAGTTTTTTTCAATAAATAAATTCATTTATACATAAATATAGAATTAAGCTTTTTTGATCCATTATTTATTAAGAAAAGTAATTAAATGAAAATATTATTAAGTATCAAAAATTAATATTTTAAAAATAATTAATTGCACTTTTGATATTTTTCTAAATGTTTAAAGCATTGGTGTAGAAACAAAGTTAGAAATATGTGAAGGTCTTGAAAATATATATAGTAGTTGAGTATGTTTCCATTGAATTCTTAAAAAATTTCAAATAGAATGAAATTAAAAAGTTATTTATTATTAAATATATAATACAAAAAACTAATTTTGATGAAAAAAATAATCAAATAGTAATGGAGATGAGAATATGTATATTAAATTTAAATAATTTATCAAATTATTATTAGGGTAAAGTCATATTTGGTAACAACTATTTATTTTTTAGAAACTGCTCGTAATGAGTAAACTCTTTTTATAAACCTCTAGTAATGACTATTTTTAATGGGGATTTGTAGTAGTGTTTGGTTCTACTATTCCACATCATTATTTATCCTAGTGAATAATCATAGAAGGTGATCTAAAATGTTGAGTTTAAAAAAATCTAGAAAAACATTGACACATTTTTTTACCATAAGAGCTTTATGTAATAATAATTTCTATGAAAGCGTTAAACATTTGTATTTATTCATATAATTTTTATAAAAAATAGTGGTTAACTAATAATATACATTAAATTAATAAAATAAGATAATTATAATAGTTTTCCTATATGTAGATGACTTAATTTTTATTGGAAATAGAAATTTATAAATTGAAAAGTTCAATTCGATAATGAAAATTAAGTTTGAGATGATGAATTTGATGTTAATGAATTATTTTTTTGATATTAAGGTGAATCAAAGAAATGATGGAATATCTTTATGTCAAGCCAAGTGTTCAAATGATATATTGAATAAGTTTAAATTATTATATATTATACCAACAAAAAAACTAGATTTAGTAGGTTAAAACCCAAGCAAATATGATTGTAGTAGCAATGTGGGAATTATTTTTTATAAAATATTGATTTGAAATGTATGTATTTAATAGTTACAAGGCTTGATATTATGTATGCCATGAATTTAATATCTATATTTACAAAAACTCCAATAGGGAGTCCTGTTTAAGTTAGAAAGAGAATTTTAAGATATATCAATGGGACTAAGAACTATGATGGCTTATATGCACCAAAAAATGATCTCAATCTAATTATAGATACATAGATAATGATTGGGTAGAAAATACTAATGATAGGAAGAACACATCTAGTTTTGTGTTTCATTTCATCTCAAGGGAAGTTTCATGAGATTATAAAAAATAAACAATTATCACTCTTTCTCTAGTTGACATTGAGTATGTGGATACAAATTTAGATTTTTTTTAGGAAATTTGGATGAGAAAGTTTCAACATAATTAATTTAGTAACAAAATGAAGCAACAAAAAATAATTCTGATACTATGTATACCCTAGCTTTTTTGAAAAACTTGGTATTCCATATAAGGACAAAAGATATTGACATAAGGTACCATTTTATAATGGAATTGGTTAGAAATGAAGAGATAAATATTGAATTTTACAAGGAAAAAAATTAGTTTCTAAATATTTTTTGAAGAAAAGCTAGAAAAAGCTAGTTTAAAAAAAATGAAGTAAGTTGAAATGTAATAGCTTTGAGAAAGTCAAATTTGAACGAGGGTATTAGAAATCAAACTTTCATCTTTTTCATAATGTCACCAAATAAGTTAAAATTTAATTGAAGACAAATAAATTCAATATAGACATTAAGAATATAGATAAAATTATAATAAATTTCAAATTATTTTTTAATTAAAAAATATTTAATAAGTTCTAGGATATATATAAAACAATTTTTTTTGTTAAAATTGATTTCTATAAATGTTTGAAAAAAATGGTGCTTACACACACACACACACACACACACACACACACACACACACACACACACACACACACATAATATTTTGGATATAATTTTCTAGCATATAAGAATCAATAAAAACTTTCATCGACATCTATTTTATAACATTATAATTATTCAATAAAATTATATTTTACTTTTTTAAAGTGAGATTTTAAGTTTAACACAGGGTGCGTAGCCATTACTCCATGCTTATAGTAGTTATAAAAATGAAATAGATAAATGGCATAAAAGTGATGTCATTTATAGATAACTACATCAATGACATCACTAAATGACATCACTTTTTCCTGGATGCTTTCCTCAGAGTTGAAGGGACTATGATGTGATAAATAGATAAATAGATGAAAGTGATGTCATTTATATGTAGCATATTGTGTAGCCAAAAGATAAAAATTGTAAATGAGAATTTTGAATTCTTATTGAATTGTCCTTGTCAAGTGCATTTTTGTAAGCTCATCTAAAATATGTAATTATTATCTTATATATATAGGGTAAAAAATGGTCATACACTCATCAAATTTAATATGTTAGATTATTGATAGGATTCATTTTTAATTGAAAAAAACTTGTAAAACATGATTGTATGTGTATCTTAAAATTGGTATAATTGGCATGATTGAAGCATTATTATTTAGATTAATTACATTTAATTTGACATTTATGTTCTACATAACTAAAATTTGTTACCAATGATATGATTTCTCTCACATGCAATATAAAAATTTCAGCCAAATAATTAATGTAATATTACATGTTATAATAATCAGTATATAATACTAAGCATATATAAATATATGTAATTTTATAATAATATGAAACAATGTTTATATAATTAATATAATCATAATATATTTATTATTAATTTATATTATTTTATATATCTTGTAATATTATATTATACTATAGTGATTATTTATAATTAAATATAATATATTATTATTGAATATATATCATATAAAAATATAAAATATATGATTTGTATAACATTATTACCTTTATCTATACATAAACTCCTCGATGTATGCCCTAGTAAATTATAATAATGATTAAGGTATGATATCATATTAGCATGTATAACATAATAAAAATATATTTTTGTTTCACTTTTGAAAATGTGTGTGGTTGTCTTTGGCTATGGAATTGTCTTTGAAGAGGTGGAATTGGATGTGGAAGATAAATAATTTGAGTATGTTATGGATTTAACCATCCATCACATCATAGTCCCTTCAACTCTGAGGAAAGCATCAAGGATGTTGGTCGAGGTTAGCGAAGGGAAATTTAAGCCCTAAGTAGATAATTAACATGGGTACCATCATCGTATATTCACTACATTCTCTTCATGATTAGGATTCATGATAATAGTGGAATGGTGACACATATGACACATATTTGAAGTATACATTTTAATAAAAGTGTTTACTTAAAAATTAAATGAAATTAATAGTTATATAATTTTTACTTAATAATAGTTTAAGAGAGTTAAACATAATTTAATTTTCATATGTAGAAATATTGGAAAGCTATACACATATTTTAATTTTAATTTTTTTAATATATCAATTCAAAATCTATATTTTCAATTAGTTATTTATATAAATAAAAATTAATAATAACATGATCTTATTAATTAATTAGGTCCTTTCTTCTAATTAAAATTTAAAATTAAATATACTTATCAATTCAAATCTTACTGACACCCTATTCTCTTAAAACCCTATTAAATAATTTAAAGTTAAAAAAATAAAAATAATAAAAACCTAATACTTATCCAAATAATTTTGTTATGTATATCTATTGCAGGAAAAGCTACTTATAAAAAAATAATTGTTTACTAAATTTTTAATCTTTAAACATTTAAAATATGTTGAAATTGTTGACACTAATAATATACACTAAAAATAATTTCATGCTTTCCTAAATTATCACATCATAGACGCCATTTAAATCATCTCATTCACTTTACCTACATAAATCCATGTCAATTACTACTTAAAATAGAACTCATAATACTATATTCTACCTTCTAGAATAGGGAATTAGTACATAGGGCATTATAATAGTATAGTCAAGTATGAAATCAATACGACATTAGTAAGTATTATGTTATTTCTATTGTTAACTCATTGGAGATATTACTGATTAGTTAGGGAATAATCATTCATTTAATGCATAATATTTTTAATAGTTTGTGTAATTAGGATATGCTACATATAATTCATTGAATTCAAAATTAATTCAATGTCAGATACTACTTTAAACAAAACTCACACTCTTATACTCTACCTCCTAAAATAGGACATTTATGGTATTTTTAACTGCTTGAACCCCTAATGGTATGCTTATTTTAGAATCTTAACATGTTTTATACTTAAACATACATGGTGCATCTATATTTTATTATTGAGCTCATGCTGATGGTGGCTATAACTATACTTGATTGTATATCCACAACATGGGCCAAAATTCTAAACATTAAAATTCCTTTACATTATAAAACTATAATACAAAGGTATATGGTTATAATTCATATTTATGTAGCATATGCAAAAATGATTATGCATTTAATTCATATGCATTCCCTGAATTATAAGTATGATATCTTAGTTAAACTAACTATTCAATAAATTATGTATTACATAAATGACTATTCTCTAATTAATCATAAATTCCTTAAAACAGTGAAAAATACAGTCAACATAAAATAAACCCAAATGTATTACACAATATAAAATGATATTCGCTTCTAATATGTTGAACTAATATCATGCTCAAATGTTGGGGATTCAACAATGGAGAAAATGCAATTCATTGTAGCTAACCAATCTATAGAATAAAATTCCTTCCCAAGGATGCTCCAACAGTTCATGATTCTAGGATAAGGTAACGGTGAATAGGCTCATGCACATGTAGAAAACATAATGGAAAATAAGGACTGGTATAGTATTTGAATATAGGAAAGATACAAAAGTAACAAATCAACATTCAACATATATTAACTTTTTATTTTTCAACTAGCATTTTGCTTATCCCCTAACATTTACCTTAACCATTATTATTATCCTATAACATTGTCCTTTACCTTAACCATTATCATTTGCCTCAACCATTATTGTTTTCCTTAATCATTATTGTTTACACTAATGTGTTATTAATGGATGTTATCCCAACCATGAAAGTTGCACATTGATTGATTTGGTGGGCCCCATGGACATGCCATCCAAATATGTGAACACTTCTACTGGTTAAGGTGCTCTAAATTTATATGCAAGTACCAGAAAAATATTTCAATTATTTTGAGTACCCCTCTTCATTAGGGTTTATAACATAAAATTATATACTTAAAATATTAATTCATAATTTAGAGGTTATAATGACCAGTGTTACTTGTAATTTAAGAAAAAGAGTTTCCTTTGAATTCCCAAACATAATTTCAATATAATATTTTCAAATGAGGAGGTAGTATAAGATGATGATGTAACAAAATAAAGGTCATAGAGAAGGCACAAGAATAAAAAAAACCTCCACATACTCACTCCTATTACATATTATCAACCTCCTTCAAATTATCCAACGTTCTTAGAATTGTCAATTACCTCTTGTAATATATTTTACACACATGGTGAAAGGTGACTATGAATTAAAGTGTAGTATAAAAGGAAATAGATACATGTAAGTGTACATTTAACCCCCGCCCATACCCATGAATTTTAAATGAAATACAAAAAATATCTCATTTTCATGTTATTATGCCACTATTTTGAGATGGGAATTAATTACAATGATGGGATAGATGCATAAAAATACACATAATTTTATTATCAATTTTACTATTAGAGAGATGCCTAGGTTTGGTTTCGGTATAAATAAGGCCTGTTACAATACCCAATACGAGTGGGCTTAGGGTATTCTCGAGCACGTTCACATCCTATTATTTGTACCATGAGCAGAGAACTATAGTCATGTCATAGTATTATCCCCTTTCCCCTTAGTAACATCTTAGTAATTAAAATTTTATTCATGCATATCCTACTTCCATAATTACTTAAATTCATCATATATAAATTTAATTTAATAAATAAAATTACATTATATACAATATTTATTATTTGATAGGGTGAAATGCAGGCTTTGGGAGGATCTAAAACTTAATACACAAGATATAACAACAAGGATTGAATGAGATGCCTCAAAAGTTTACCCATGAGGAATGAAAATACCAAAAAATAGATAAACAAAGCATACCAAAATAGACACACTGACCAACAACCAAAATAAAGAACAAAGCAATTTTTGTAAGTCCTTTGTTTCCATGAGATAACCATGTAACTTATATAAAATAGCCACCCTCCTAGGAGGAATAAAAATAATCAAACCACCAATAAAATATTCAAATAAATAATATAGCCATAATACATGACATTCCACCTTAAACTAAGAAACAACGACTTTGATAACTCAGTTCACATCTTACCTTGTACAAAATGTTTGTGTAGTCCCCCTAAATGGGGGGACCTATTGAAAGACTAGATCTCAAGTTTTCTAATTATTTTCTTCTTCTAAACTTTTTTCACACCCCATTGTATTCCATAGGTTATGTGTCTATTGAAATGGATATTTAAATTTATTTAAATGGCTATGGTTTATCTTTTTTTGAACCAACAATCTTAGATTCTACCCTTGGTATTTCTATATGAGAATTCACTTTCTTGGCTAAAGTTTATGTTGGTTTTTAGTTATACACCTCTTACACTTATCCTTACACACTTGAATAAAATGAAAAACAAAGATGATAAAGCCATTACAATGTCATTGTATCTAGGGAAGGGTTTTCCATCAAAATTAGACCAAATGTATAAAATGATTGAGAGGCACCTACAAAGGGTATGGTCAGCTCATTGCTACTTTTGGATCTACCTAAACCAAGCTAAAAATACCTATGGAGTATCTTTTTGACATGAATAGATTCTTCAATTCAATCTCCATGAGGATTATTAGTACAAAGAGACATAAATATGAAAAGAAAATAACCAAACTTGCTCACTCCACCTAGGAAGGGTTGTCACACAGAATGAACAAATGGTCTAGGCTAGATACAAGCTATTGAAGATAGATATAAAAGTGACAATAATATTCATTAGAAAGAATCTTCAACAACACATGGGACTAATAAATGATTTCAATTTTGGGATTTAAATAGTAAAACATAGGCACATGTTAAATATATAATGTTTACACATCTATAGGTAAACAACACTTAAGATATGCAAAGGGCTTATTATTTTTAGGGTAGGATAGGGTAGGATGAATTAGATGATAATAAAGAGGAAGGGCTCATGGTGTGCTGGTAGGTTTCAAACAATAGGGATTATTTCAACATTCATGACATTATTTATTGTAAAGATGTAGAAAAATGACTAACAAGTTAAGGGCAACTACTAAGAGTAATTTACAGTTGTTGGTTCTAATGCGGTGCAAATACCCAAATTATAATGAAACCCTAGAACACACACTAAAACTATAATATCATATACTTTTTCCCATTGAATCCATAAACCTAAGGTGCCCTAAAAAGTTATTCAACAACATATTCCCAAACACAATGTAGAAAGGGATTTATAATCTAGATTTAAGCCCAAGATGATAATGAGTAATGAGAATAGAACAAGATGTCCAATCAACAACATTTTTAAAACAAATCACTACATTTCATCAAAAGGAAATATTAATAACCACTAATATTTTCCATTAACTTGAAAGAAAATCCTACATACATCATTATTTCAAAATACTACCATGGGGCAAACATGGTGGATTTGTTCCATGTTTGACAGAGGATACATATAGAGATGCTCTTAGAGCTTGCTAATGGATCTAAAGCTACCACCACATTAGCAAGAGTGGAAAAATACACACAATAGTGATCCCAAAATGTGGAAGAGACTATACTTAGAATTACAAAGACTAGAAATAAAGACCCCCATAATAACCAACATAATTGCCAACCAACCTCTAAAATAGAAGATAAGCCTTATATTTATACATTTTTACCCATTTCAAATCTATAATTTCCAAAATCCCACCAAGATGCTCGTATTTGGAAAATATTCCTTGTCACACCTAAAATATTCATTGAATTGTAAGGAAAATGACCATTACGACTACCTCTACAAGGAATAATGATAATTTTGAGAATATCTTTTGATCTCTAGGTGGGAGATGCCTTTCACAAAAGCTAGAAAATAAATATTCATTTAAAGAGCCAAATAGACTTTGTCCTCATGCACAACTACTTGGAGATACTTTTTTATTAATCAATGATAAATCTTGAATCTTTTGGATAATTATTTTTCTCTTGTGCATGATAAAGAAAGACCATTACCTTGTGATGATGGATTGAGAATGTTTTTGATTCATGGATACTTGAAGATATTCCTTGGAGTGGCTCACCTTGATCTTGTAAAATTATAATATCTTTCCCATAGAGGAGCATAGTCAAGCAAAGTAAATGAAAAATGCAAAAACTAGGTTATATTTTATTTTTTCCTTTTAAAAAGTCTACTCTCATTCATGTTATCGATCTAATATATGCATGATAAATTATGAACCATTGATTTTATTGGTCACTCCCTGATGACTTAACACTTATCCTCCTCACATCTCCTTGAAGGATCTGGGACTGCTTTGACTCTTTGCTTGCCATTATATTTTGCTTGGGTGGGTGAACATGCTCCATCAAATCATGATTCAAGGGGTGAAATGTTATTGGATACTATCTATACTCAACCCCAAGATTTTTCCATTTGTAAACTCTATGAGCTTTATGTTTCCCTTTCAATAGACTTTATTACATTGAGCACTATCATTCCATGTGGTAGCAACTCTCTAGATCTTGGGCCCCATTGAAATGTCAACTATCTATTTACATCATTAGAGATTCATAACATGATTAAAATTTTAATCATTCCCTACAAGGTTGACACTTGACACACCTACATTGGTCTTGGGTTCTTTTGACTCATTTAGCTTTGATAATACACCATTTGATCATCCTACTCTATGTTAACACACAATGTATATTTTCCTCCATTTGAACTAAAATGGCTACTTTATAGGGCCTAAAATTAATGCTCACATTACTATCTTGGAACATTTGAATCCCAATGGCTACCTTTTGTAACTTAAAGTTGACATCTGTGTGCCTATCAATGATGTCCATGAGCCCATCACATATGCAAATTAGAAATTTCATCAAGACTTTGCTTATCAAATCTTTTGTCTTCAACATTCCTGCTTTCATCACCATAATTATCCCATAACAATTGTTACAGGATTTTATCTTTAACACTTTTTCTCCTTGGCCCTTTGCTTATTGAGAAAATTATTTTAGACATTTTGTCTGAAACAATTTCCCCAAAGAAATTGACCTTTGCATTTTTCCCACAAAACTTGAGTTTTTGGTATTTTGTCATCATTGGGATAATTGTTTTAGACATTTTATTTGAAATAATTTCACTACAGAAAATAAACTTGGAATTTTATACAAAGAAATTGAGCTTATAGTTTTGTCAAACGAATTTAGACTTTTATCAAGATTTTTGTGCTAGAAAAATGCTTGAAGGGTAACTACCCTTCAGCCTTTTTATGATGGATAAAATGTTTGAAAAAAATAATGACTTTACATTTTTTTTGAAGGAATTTGGACATTTCTATTAGGGTTTTTTTTTCCATGGGAAAAATTCTTGAAGGTTAAGTACCCTTAAGAATTTTTATCATGGACAAAAAATTCAAAACAATTGGACCTTACACTTTTTTTAAAGGAATTGGACTTTTCTTTCAGGGTGCAAGTGCCCTTCAAATTTTTTACCATAGACAAAAAATTGAAAACAACTAGACCTTACACTTTTCATGAAGGAATTGGACTTAGCTATTTTACTGAAGAAATTAGACCTTTGAACTTTTTCCAAACGGTATGTGCCCTTCAGATTTTTATGCACAAACATTTTGGCCAAAATAAAATAAAACTCTGCATTTATTTTGGGTTTTTTTGCATGGGAAAAATGCTCTAAAGGCAAGTTCCCTTCAGATATTTTTTCATGAACAAAATATCCAAAATAAATGATCCTTTGGCTTTTTTTCAAACTACTTATCCCGATGCAAATGGGACTTGGCCAAGACATTAAATTCAATCTATGTTTTTATAGCAGAGAAAGTGTCTAATCGAAATAAGTATTTATAATTTTTGTCTGAGACAAAAAACCTAAAGACCTATTCCCTTTGGAGATTATGTTCATTCAAAAATCCCAAAAATATCTAAGGGGAAGATACATTTGACAAGTAAAGACCAAATTAGGACTTAGATAATTTTCACATAAACTTGACCTTTGAAATGAACATTTTAAAAGTCATAATTTGGATAACGATTTGGGAATTTACATTTGACAAGGGCCCAATTACTTCAATGAAAATTTGGGAACTAAAAAGACCTATGGGGTATCTTAATCACATAGAGATATTATAGAAGTCAATCTCCATGGGGATTATTGGCACATAGAGACAAAAATCTAACTAGAAACACAACCAAACTCACTCACTCCACCCGAGAAGGGTTGTCGTACAGAATGAGCAAATGTTTTAGGATAGATACAAGGTACTAAAGATATATATAAAAGTGACTTCAATCTTCATTTAAAAGAATCTCCAACAACATAAGAGTTGAATAAAATATTTTAATGTTAGGCTTTAAAGCATAAAATGCAGACACATATTAAATACATAATGTTTATGCATCTATATTAAAATAACACTTAATATATGAAAATGGCATATTATTTGTAGGGTAGGATAAGGTAGGAGGAGTTATGATAATAAAGAGGAAGGGTATAGAGGTGTGCTAGTAGTTTTCAAACAACATGGATTCTTTTTGTATTCAAGGCATTATTTATTAAAAAGATGAATAAAAATGACTAACATGTTAAGGGGAACTACCTAGAGTAATTTGCAGCTATTGGTGCCAATGAGATGAAAATACCCATATGATCTTGAAACCTTAAAACATACACTAAAACTAGAATCTCATATACTTTTTCCCATTACATCTATAAACCTAGGGTGACCTAACAAATTATTCAATAACACAATCCCAAACATAATGTAGGAAGGGATTTAAAATCTAAATTTTAGCCCAAGATGAAAACCAATAATAAGCATAGAACAAGATTTTTAGTCAACAACATTTTCAAAACACATCACTACACTTCATCAAAAGTAAATAGTAAGAACCACAAATATTTATCATTAACTTGAAATAAAATCGTACATACATCATTGTCTCAAAATGTTTCCATGGGGATAGGCATGGTGGATTTGCTCCATGTTGGATAGGGAGACATATAGAGATGCTCTCAGAGCTTGTTAATGGCTATATAATTTCAACCACCTTAGCAAGAGGGTGAAAATACACATAGTAGTGATCGTAAAATGTGGAAGAGCATATACTTAGAATGATAAATACTAGAAACAATGCCTCCCACAATGACAGACACAATGGCCAACCAACCTCTCAAATAGAATAAAAACCTTTTATTTATACATTTTTACCCATTTAAAATTTACAAGTGTGAAATTCCTACCAAGATTCTCCTAGATGGAAAAAATTCATTGCCATGCTTGAAATCTTCATGGAATTGTAAGGAAAATTATTGTTACAACTACTTCTATAAGGAATGATGATGATTTGGAGCATATATTTATCTCTGGGTGGGAGATGCCTTCCAAATGAGTTGGAAAGAGAATATTCATGTGAGGAGCCAAACAAACTTTGTCTTCATGTGCCACTTCCTAAAGATGCTTTTCTATTAATCGATGGCATATTTAGAATCTTATGGACAACTATATTTCTCTTATGTGTGCTAATGAAAGCCCATTACCATGTGATAATGGCTTGAGAATGTTATTGATTCATGTATTTTTTAAGACCTTCCTTAGAGAGGCCCACCTTGACCTTGTAAACCTATAATATCATTCCCATAGATGATCTTGATCAAGAAAAAATAGATGAAGAATGTAAAACTTAGGTTATATTTCCTTTTTCCCTTTTTAAAAATCTTCTCTCATTCACATCATCTATCTGTGGGATGCACAATCTACCATGAACCATTTATTTACTTGGTCACTCACCGATAGTTTGACACTAGGCCTCCTCATATCTCCTTGAAGGATCTTTGACTACTTTGGCTCTTTATTTACCATCAAATTTTGATTAGGTGGGAAATCATGCTTCATCAGATAATGATATGAGGGGTGGAATGTAATTGGATACTATCTACACCTATCCATAAGATTGTGGCATTTGTCAGCGCCACAAGCTTTCTTTGTCCCTTTTAAATAAACTCTATTACATTGAATGCTATCATGCTATGTGCTAGTATCTCGCTAGATCTTAAGTCCCATTGAACTATCAATTTTTTGCTCATATTTTTGGACCTTTTGAACATGCTCAAACTTTTAATCATGCACTATGAGCTCAACACTTGTCATTCCTGTGTTGGTCTTGGGTTCCTTTGACTCATTCAGCTTTGGTCATATATAGTCTGATCATCCTACTCAAGTTAATGCATACCATATATTTGCTTCTATTTGAACTAGAATGGTTACATTAAAAGGCCTAAAATAGATGCTCACATGACTATCATGGAACATTTGAACCCCAATGGCTACCTTCTATGTCTTAAATTTCATGTTCATATGCCTGTTAATGACATTTGCGAGCCTATCACCTATGAAAATTTAGAAATTTTATTAGGAATTTGCTTATCAGAGATTTTGTCTTCAACATTGCTAATTTCATTAGCATAATTTTCCCATTATAATTATTTGAAACTTTTGTCTTTGACACTTCTACTCCTAGGCCCTTTGTTTATCAAGAGAATTGTTTTAGACAATTTGTCTGAAACAATTTTCCTGAACAAAATGACCTTTGCATTTTTCCCACAAAACATGAGTCTTTGGAATTTTGTCATTGTTGGGACAATTGTTTTGGACATTTTATCTGAAACAATTTTATGGTAGAAATTGAATTTGGCATTTTCTTAGAAGAAATTGCGCCTACACTTTTGCCAAAGGAATTTGGACTTTTGTCAGGCTTTTTATGAGGGTGAAATGCATGAAGAGCAAGTGCTCCTCAGGATTTTTATCGTAGACAAAATGTATGAAAAAAATAAGGACTTTACATTTTTTTTGAAGGAATTTGGACTTTTATTTTAGGTATTTTTTTTATAGGAAAAATGTTTGAAGGGCACGTGCCCTTCGGATTTATTTTTGTAGACAAAAAACTTAAACAATTGGACCTTACACTTTTTATGAAGGAATTGGACTTTTCTTTTGGGATTTTTTAGCATGGGAAAAATGCCAAAATGGAAATTTCCCTTCAAATTTTTTTCCTTGTACAAAAAAACCAGAATGATTGGACCTTACACTTTTCCTGAAGGAATTAGACTTAGCTCTTTTACCAAAGAAATTAGACCTTTACACTTTTATTGAAGGGTAAGTGACATTTAGATTTTTTTGTAGAAATTTTTTGGCTGAAATAAAATAAAAATCTAAATTTATTTTGAGTTTTTTGTGTGGGAAAAATTCCTAAGGGTAGGTGTCCTTTAGATGTTTTTCCATAGAAAAAATGTCTGAAAGAAATGATCCTTTGGATTTTTTTCGAAAGACTTAGCCCGATACAAATGGGAATTGGCCAAGACTTTGAATTCTTTTGGATTTTTTGTAGTAGATAAAATGTTTGATGGAAATAAGTCTTTCAAATTTTAATCTAAGACAAAAATACCTATAAACCTTTTCCTTTCAGATATTGTGTTCATGCAAATAGCCCAAAAAATTCTAAGGGGAAGATACATTCACCAAGAAAAGACCAAATTATGTCTTAGCCAATTTTCACATGAACTTGACCTTTGACATGAACATTTTGAAAGAAATAATTTGGCTAAGGATTTGGGAATTAATATTTGAAATGGGCCTAATTTATTTAGTACAATTTTCAGCACTAACACTAGTTCTCAACAAGGGATGCATAACCCCTATAGGTGTGCAAAGAACCCTAGAACATAAGACCAAGTGCTAATATATTGGGATATAGAGTCAAGAGTTAAAAATTTTTAGAAAACATTCATGAAGGCTCAAAAAAAATTGTAGATTTATAAAAATATTCAGGTAGATCTAAAAAAAAACAAATGATAGAAACAGGAAAGGAAAATTTTAAAATAAGGCCCAAAGTAGAGGGGAAAAAAATAAATAGGACAAAGAAATAAAACACTATACAATATGTACACAATTGTAAGATCACTCAAGGAAATGTTTCAGAAGGTTACCATTAACTAACAACTTTAGAATTCTACCAACCCTTAATCTCTATAACTTTTCTAGTAGATTGGTGTCCAAGATAAAGTAAACCAATCCCTACACATGATTAAATACTATTGCTAGGCTATAATAGGATGACAAGTCAAAACAAATCATCTTTTCATGATCTCAAATTTAGATAAGACCATGGTAAAAGATCTTGGTACCTTTTTAGTATCTATAAATAAGCTTATTTCTCAGTTGTAACCAAGTAAGTACCAAGAAAGAGTGAACCAAGATCAACAATGTCATTTGTGCACTCAAATTACTACTAAAAAGAAAAAGAAAATAATTCATCCTTAGGGGCATAAAAGATAACCCCATATTCACTCAATGTCATTCTCCAAATAACACTTTTATTTTCAAACCCAACATCAAGAACAACCATTTCTTCAACAATATCCATATTCCCAACACATCTACCTAATGCTACATCCATGTATAACACTTTTTTCAAAGCATACTTTGGATCTTTGATTACGTCATGATTCAGTAACTCATTTAATTATATTATACTATCATCACAAGTAAAATCATATGTTGTGACCCTCTTGACTACACTCTAAAACTAATCAGTAGTAGTAGCAGTCATCATTTTCATGGAGGCAAAGAAATCACATTTGGGACTTTGATAATTGAACATAAAAATCTCATATTCGGCTGACACATAATATTGATAATATGCATATTTATCACTTGGTTCAGTAGTATCACATAAGGGATGTGGGAGGAATCACTTGTCACACCAATCAATGTCAAGATCAAAATTCACAACATTTACTTTGGTATTTAATAGATCAAGGACTTCCATTCTAGCCTCCAAATTTGCCTCCTTCATATTTGAAGAATGCTTAGGGGTGACACATGTTGTTTTGATGAGTCATCTTTGAAGGAGGATATAAATCCTTCCATATTTGTAGGAATTAAAACAATTAAAGTTGAAACTTAATAAAGATATTCAGAAAAGGCACTGATCTTCCTTGAAACTAGATGGTAAAAATATAGTCGCCACTAGAATCAAAATTCTAGAATATCAAAATTAATGCACTTATTTTGATACATGCTTAAATTAAACTTCTGATGAGATACAATTTAAAGACACTAAAATTTTTAGAATATAGTTCAAAATGGAAAATATACCTTCCAACATTAAATATTAACAACTTTTTGTAATAAACACAACAAAAGTTAAATTTTCAAATCTCAAATATTCTTGGCACATCCTTAGTGGTGTGTTATGAAGTTGATGACTAAGATAGTCAAATAAGTGTAGTAATAACATATAACTTTACAAGATGAAATACTTATCGCTCTCTACAATAGTCCCTAGCAACACACAAGCAACCAATATTTTAGTATAGTCCCTGTTAATGATGCTAGTTGAGTGTTGGTTCCAAGTTTTACATCTCATACACTTAGACTTGCACACTTGAATAAAATGGCAAACAAAGATGAAAAAACCATTAAAATTTTGTATCTAGGGAAGGGGTTTTCACCAATATTAGACCAAATGTATAAAATGAGTGAGAGGCACCAACAAAGGGTATGGTCAGCTCCCTACTACTTTTGGCTATATCTAAACCAAGGTGAGAGGATATATGGGGTAACTTAGTCACATGGAGAGAGTCTAGAATTCAATATCCATGGGGATTATTAGCACATAGAGACATAAATATGAATAGAACACAACCAAACTTGCTCACTCCACTAGGGAAGGGTTGTCACAAGGAATGAGAAAATGTTTTAGGCTAGATAAGATCTACTGAAGATAGATTTAAAAGTGACTACAATCTTCATTCAAAAGAATCTTCAACGACATAGGGGCTGAGTAAAAGATTACAATGCTAGGCTTCAAAAAAAAAATGTAGACATGTTAAATATATAATGTTTATGCATCTACATGTAAATAACACTTAAGATATGCAAAGGGTGTATTCTTTATAGGGTTAGATAGGGTAGGATGAGTTAGATGATAATAAAGAAGAAGTGCATGGTGGTTTGCTAGTAGTTTTCAAATAGTAGGGATTATTTTAGCATTCATGACATTATTTATTACAAAGATGTGAAAAAATGACTAACAAGTTAAGGGGAACTACCAATATTAATTTGAAACTATTGATGCCAATGAGATGCAAATACCCAAATGATCTTCAAACCCTAAGACATATACTAAAACTAGAATCTCATATACTTTTTTCCATTGAATCCATAAACCTAGGGTTCCCTAACAAGTTATTCAATAACATATTCCCAAACATAATGTAGAAAGGAATTTATAATCTAGATTTAAGCCCAAGATGACAACCAATAATGAGCATAGAACAAGATTTCCAATAAACAACATTCACAAAACATATCACAACACTTCATCAAAAGGAAATATTAAGAACCATAAATATTTTCCAGTAACTTGAAAGCAAATCCTACATACATCATTATTTCAAAATTTTACCATGGGGACAAGCATGGTGTATTTTCTCCATGTTCAACATGGGAGAATTATAGATATGCTCTCAAATATTGATAATGGCTATTTAACTTCAACCACCTTAGCAAGAGAGGAAAAATACACATAATAGTAATCCTAAAATGTGGAAGAGCCTATAATTATAATGACAAAGACTATAAATAATGGCTCCTAGAGTAACCAACACAATGGCCAACCAACCTCTAGAATATAAGACAAGACTAATATTTTTACATTTTTTACCCATTTCAAATCTTCAAGTGCCAAATTCTTACCAAGATTCTCCTAGAAATAAAATATTCCTTGGCATGCTTGAAATCTTCATGGAATGATACGTAAAATTACTATTATAACTATCTTTATAAGGAGTAATGATGATTTGGAGAATATATTTTGATCACTAGGTGGGAGATGCCTTTCAAATGAGCTAGAAAGAGAACATTCATTTGAGGAACCAAACATACTTTGTCCTCATGTACAACTGCTTGGAGATTCTTTTCTATTAGTTGATGGCAAACAAGAAATATTTTAGATAGTTAACATTCTCTATGAATGCTAAATAAATCCCATTAACTTGTCATAATGGCTTGATAATATTCTTGATTTATGGCTACTTGAAGATCTTCCTTGGAGTAGCCCACCTTGATATTGTAAAGCTGTAATATCTTTCCCATAGAGGATCTCAATCAAACAAAGAAAATGAAAAATGAAAAACTTAGGTTATATTTTATGTTTCCCTTTTAAAAAGTTTGATCTCATTCATGTCATCAATATGTTAGATGCATGATCGATAGTGAACCATTGATTTACTTGGTTATTCATCGTGGTCTTCACACTTGTTGTCCTTACATCTCCCTAGAGGATCTTGGACTACTTCAAATCTTTGATTACCATCAAATTTTACTTAGGTAGGTGAATGCACTCCATTAGATCATGATCTAAGGGGTAGAACATCATTGGCTACTTTTTTTACTCAGCCCTGAAGTTGTGCCATTTTGTAGCCCCATGGGATTGTTATGTCCCTTTCAAAAAAACTATATTACATTGAGTGATATCATTCTATATGGTAGTAACTCACTAGATCTCGATCCCATTAAACTATCAACTATTTAATCACACCATTGGAGCTTTAGACCATGATCAAACTTTTAATCATTCCCTAAAAGCTCAACACTTATCATACCTAGGCTGATCTTAGGTTCCTTTGAATCATTCAACCTTGATTAAAAACTATTCAATCATCCTTCTCTGTGTTAATGCACACCATAGATTTGCCTCCATTTTAACTCAAATGAATACTTTATGGGTCCTAAAATTGATTCTATTATGACTATCTCAGAATATTTAAACCCCAAAAACTACCTTCTATGGGTTAAAGTTGACATCCATGTGCCTGTCAATAACATCTACAAGCCTGTCACCTATGCAAATTCAAAAATTTCATTAGCACTTTAAGTATCAAATATTTTATCTTTGACATTCCTACATTCATTGACATTATTATCTGATAATAATTGTTATGGTAATTTATATTTATAACTTCTACTCATAGGCCCTTTGTTTATCAAGATAATTATTTCAAAAAAAATTGTTCAAAATAATTCCCTCGAAGAAATTAGCCTTTGCATTTTTCTTGAAAAATTTGACTCTTTAGCATTTTGTCATCATCAGGATAATTTTTTTAGAGATTTTGTTTGAAACAATTTCACTGTAGAAATTGAACTTGGTATTTTCTTTGAAGAAATTGAGCTTACACTTATGGAGAAGGAATTTAGACTTTTAATGTGCTTTTTATGTAGGAAACATACCTGAAAAGCAAGTTCCCTTTAGAATTTTTATAGTAGATAAAATGTCTAAAAAAATAAGGACTTTACAACATTTTCAAAGGAATTTAGATTTTTCTTTCAAGTTTTTTTGATGTAGTCAAAATGTCCAAAGCGCAAGTTAGTTCCCTTTAGACTTTTTTTTGTGGATAAAAAATCAAAAACATATTGACCTTACACTTTTCTCAAAGGAATTAGACTTTACTTTCAGGGTTTTTTGAACTAGAAAAATACCTGAAGGGAAGTTCCCTTTAGAATTCTTGTCATGGACAAAAAAACCAAAACAACTAGACCTCAAACTTCTCTCAAACGAAATGGACTTATATCTTTTTTCAAAAAAATTGGACCTTTGCATTTTTGATGAAGGGTAAGTACCCTTCAAATTTTTTTGCACAAACATTTTGGTTGAAATAAAATAAAGTAAAACTCTGCATTTATTTCAAGATCTTTATGTAGGAAAAATACCCAAAGTACATGTTCCCTTCAAACTTTTTACCATGGATAAAATGTCCAAAAGAAATGACGCTTACAATTTTTTGCTAAATACTTAGCCTGATACAAATGCGACTTGGCCAAGCCATTGAATTCCTTCAAAAATTTTATAGTGGACAAATTTTTTGATGGAAATAAGTCTTTATACTTTTTATCTAAGACAAAAAAACCCAAAGATGCCATTTGAGTGCTGGTTCCTAGTTGTAAACTTGGTACACTCATCTTTTCACACTTGAAGAAAATGACAAATAAAGATGAAAAGTTGTTTGAATGTCATTATAGCTAGGGAAGGGTTTTGCATCAAGATTACAATGAATGTAAAAAATGACTAAGAGGCACCTATAAAGGGTATGGTTATCTCCATGTTACTTTTGGCTTTACCTGAACCATGGTTAGAGGACCTATGGGGTAGCTTTCCCACATGGATAGATTCTATAATTCAATACCCATGAGGATTATTCACATAGAGAGATATAAATTTTACTAAAACACAACCAAACTAACTCATTCCACTTAGGAATGGTTATCACATGGAATGAGAAAATGTTCTAGGCCAAATATAAGCTACTAAAGATAGATATAAAATTGACTTCAATCTTCATTTGAAGGAATCTTTAAAAACATAAGGGATGAATAAAAGATTGTAATGCTAGGCTTCAAAGCAGAAAATGTAGACACATGTTAAATATATAATGTTTATGCATCTATGGGAAAATAACACTTAAGATATGAAAAGGGCATATTATTTATAGGGTAGGACAAGATAGGATGAGTTAGATGATAATAAAGAGGAAGAGTATGGTGGTGTGTTGGTAGTTTTGAAACAATAGGGATTCTTTCAGCATTCATGACATTATTTATTGTAAATATGCATAAAAATGACTAACAAGTTAAGGGGAACTTGTAGGAGTAATTTACAGCTATTGGTACCAATGATATGAAAATACCTAAATGATATGAAAAACCTATAACATACACTAAAAATTGAATCTCATATAATATTTCCCATTGAATCCATAAACCTTGGGTGACCTAACAAGTTGTTCAACAACACATTCCCAAACATAATGTAGAAAGGGATTTATAATATAGATATAAGCCCAAGATGAAAACTAGTAATGAGCATAGAACAAGATGTCCAATCAACAACATTTTCAAAACACATCACTACACTTCATCAAAAGGAAATACTAAGAACCACAAACATTTTCCATTAAATTGAAAGAAAATCCAACATGCATCATTGTTTCAAAATGCTGCCATGGGGACAAGCATGGTGGATTTGCTCCATGTTGGATGAGGAATATAGATGATCTAAGAGCTTGCTAATGGCTATAAAGCTACAACCACTAAGACTAAAAATAATGAGCCCCATAATTTCCAACATAATGGCCAACCAACCTCTCAAATAGAAGGAAAGTTTCTATTTCTACAAATTTTACCCATTTCAAATCTGCAAGTGCTAAATTCCCACCATGATGATCCTAGCTATAAAAAAATCTTTACCATGCTTGAAATATTCATGGAATTGTAGGGAAAATGACTGTTACAACTACCTCTACAAGGAATAATGATTATTTTTAGTATATCTTTTGATCTTTTGTTTGAGGATCCAAATAAACTCTATCCTCATGTGAAGCTACCTAGAGATGGTTTTTTGTTAATTGATGGAAAACTAGAATCTTATAGATATTTACCTTCTCCTATGCTTTCCAAATAAATCCCATTACCTTGTGATGATGTCTTGAGAATGTTATTGATTCATGGATGCTTGAAGATCTTTCTTGGAGTGTCCTGCATTGATCTTGTAAACTTGCAATATCTTTCCCATAGAGGAGCTCGATCAAACAAAAATAATGAAGAATGTAAAAGTTAGGTTATTTTTCCCTTTTCCCTTTTGAAAATTTTGATCTCATTCATATTATCGATCTATTGGATTCACAATTGATTGATTGATTTTCTTGGTCACTCACCTAGGGCTTGACACTTGTCCTACTTGCATCTCCCTAGAGGATCTTGGACTACTTCAATTCTTTGCTTTCCATTAGATTTTACATGGGTAGGAAAATGTGCTCTATTGAATCATGATCTGAGGGGTGGAGTTTCTTTGGTTACTATCTGAATTTAACCTTGAATTTGTGCCATTTGGTAGCCTCGCATGATTTTTGTGTCCATTTAAAATAAGCTATATTACATTGAGCACTATCATGCCATTTGGAAGTAGCTCACTATATCTCAAGCCCCATTGAACTATCAACTATCTACTCACATTATTATACCTTTAGAACATGCTCAAACTTTTAATCATGCCTTATGAGCTTGACACTTGTCATGACTATGCTAGTCCTGGGTTCCTTTGACTCATTCAACTTTGGTCATACACCCTTTGATCATCCTACTCTACATTTATGTGCACCATAGATTTGCCTCAATTTGAACTCAAATGGATACTTTATAGGGATTAAAATTGATGCTTGTATGACTATCTTGGAACATTTGAACCCCAACAACTACCTTTTGTAGCTTAAAATTGATGTCTGTATGCCTGTCAATGATGTTTGTGAGTTTTTCATCTATGTAAATTCAAAAATTTCACCAGAACTTTGCTTATCAAATCTTTTATCTTTGTTATTCATTTTTCATCAACATAATTTTCCCATAATAATTATTGTGGGATTTTGTGTTTGGCACTTATACCCCCAGGACCTTTATTTATCAAGAGAATTTTTTTGGACATTTTATCTGAAGTAATTTCCCTAAAAAAATCAGCCTTTTCATTTTTCCTGAAAAACTTGAGTCTTTAGAATTTTGTCATTGTCGAGACAATTGTTTTGAACATTTTATCTGAAACAATTTTTCCTCAAAAATTGAACTTGGAATTTTTTTAAAGAAATTGATCTTACACATTTATCAAAGGAATTTGGAATTTTGTTAATCTTTTTGTATGTGTAAAATAACCGAAGGGAAATTTCCCTTTAGACTTTTGGACGTGAACAAAATTTCCAAAACAAATAAATTATTTAGATTTGTTCAAAAGAATTTGGACTTTTCTTTCAGTATTTTTTTCCATGGGAAAAATGCTTGAAGGGAAAGTGCTCTTTAGACTTTAGCCTATGGACAACAAATTTGAAACAACTAGATCTTACACTTTTCCCAAAGGAATTGGACTTTTTCTTTTGGGATTTTACACCATGAGAAAAATGACCAAAGGGTAAGTTCCGTTCAAGATTTTTTCATGGACAAAAAATATGAAACAAATAGACCTTACACTTTTCCCAAGGGAATTGGACTTAGATCTTTTACCAAAGAAATCAGAGGTGTTCACTTTTACTGAAGGGTAAGTGCCCTTCATATTTTTTTGCATAAACAATTTAGCCAAAATAAAATAAAACTATGTATTTATTTTAATCTTTTTACATGGGAAAAATGCATGAAGTGCAAATGCCCTTCAAACAATTTACCATGGACAAAATGTTTGAAATAAATGACCCTTCATATTTTTTATGAAACACTTAGCCCAATGCAAATGGGAATTAGCCAAGACATTGAACTTTGTTTTTAGACTTTTTATAGTAGACAAAATGTTTGATGGAAATAATTCTTTAGACTTTTTATCGGAGACAAAAAAATTGAAGACTTATTCGTTGGACATTGTTTTTGCACAAGAAACCATAAAAAGTCTAAGGAGAAGATACATTTTCCAAGAAAAGAATAAATTAGGACATAACCAATTTTCACATGAACTTGACCTTTGACATGAAAATTTTGAAATAAAGAATTTGTCTAAGGACTTGGGCATTTATATTTGATAAAGGCTCAATTGCTTCATTAAAATTTTAGGCACTAATAGTTTAAATAGGGGTTTCCAACACTGAGTCTGACACCCTTTCATCTAGAGTAAATGGGTCCTAATAGAATCATCCTTTGAGAGGGGAAAACCTAAAGGGTATTCATCTTGAGTAGGATATTTAGGCTATTCTAAATCCAATTTTGATTCTTCATGCTTAAGGTTGAGAGCATTCCTAGTGGGTTGGGTGGGGTAGAATTCTATCCACCGAGAATTTTTCTTCTTTTTCCTTTGGTAGAAGCAGTCTTTGGTCAAATAACCTTTGTTAAACTAACTACAGTAGAAGAATAATGGGCCTTAATAATTAGGTGGTTTTGAACATGAGAGGTCACATACTTTTAGGACAATTTTTTCATAGAGATACTTTGAGGTGTCTATATTAATTAATATTCTAGCAAGGTTGGTGTGAGAAAAGGAAGTGGTATCTGGGTGCATTTGTAAAAACTTATAATAAAATTTATAATACAAAATTACAATATCATTGAGTTTTCATAAATTTGACTTTTGGCTATGGAATTTCTTAGTCAGGATGAGTGTGAATACAAATTCCACTTGTGGATTATATATGTATATGTTTCTTCTCTTATATGTATAAGTGTCTTATATCTATTAATCACTTTATGGAAGTGCCTTGTTGCTGATTTGGTTACTATTATGGCTAACTTATAAAAATTTATCACATTTACCAACATGTATGCCTAGCGTTTTGGGTCTTACCTTTTAGGGGGGAAACATATGGAGAACTTGACTAGGACTACATTGAAAGATACCATTTCCCAGACGTTTCTTTCTCCACATATTTATAAAAATATATGGAACACAAAATGTAATATTTATATCCAATTTTCCATTCATTATTTATCCATAATAGATACATATTATAGAGATGTCATAGAGGTTCAAATACCAAGCACATTAAAAAAAATTAATTCATAACATATATTAATAATGTCATATTTTCTAATTTTCAGAATAATTCAATAATCAGTGTTTCAATGTTAAATGTAAAACCTGATTGATCCACCCTCCCTTATTATTGAATATGAAGATATTCTTATAATTATTTAAACATGCTCAAATATATAGAGAAACAAATAATTTATTGCCATTTAATTTTGAGTTCACTGCCATAAGTATTACATCTTTTGTTTAAGATCAACTAGGTACTATACATAACATAGATTCACTAATGTCACACAACCTTCACTCATCCTATAATATTAATAAACACAATAAATAGTTTAATATCCCATAAAGTGCATAATGCAAGTATAAATTCAATTTTTGGATATATATTTTTGTGTTCATCATTTTTAGTTTATATGAAAAAATGGAAGCAGTAAAAAAATTAGGGAGTTATTTGGGAGATATTCAGAGCACTAGATGTCTATGGGCTTTGATGGTTTCCCATTGATTTCATACCCCTGATTTGTCTAATGTAAGTGAGAGTTATTCCTATTGTGAAAACACATTTACAATGCCAATTCAAGCTTTCCATCCACCCTTTGGGTGGTTTTTCACCTTACTTATATTAAATGGCCACCACCACCCCTTATGAATCATTTGATGTAAGTATTTTTGGTAGGAACAAGATAAGTGATGGCACAAAAATAAATTTATAGGTTTGTCCTGAAGGTCTATGAGTTATTAATTATAACTCTAATGTTACTTTACTATATATGGTTCTAGATTTACTAGAGTTTGATAAATCTAGTCATTATTTTGAAAATGTTACCCTACTTGCTAACTTTGTGGGTCAAGTTCCTATAGAGAGCCTTTTGATGCATTGGGTTCAAAACCATTATAAAATCCATGGGGTGAAATTGAAAGGAGTCTAAAACATCACTAAGGGTTTCTTCCTATTTTGTTTCATAAATCTTGATAATTACAAAGGTATTTTTAACCATGGTCCATGGTTTATTCACAGTGATCTAGTTGTTTTGTCCCATTATACTTGATATTTTCAAGTCTTAGAATAACCTAAAATTAAAATCCTAGTATGGGTATAATTTTCAAGCTTACCTCTTCCTCTGTGGAATTTTTTTGACCAACATTATCAAGATTTTGTGCTATTCTATCATCCATGAATAATAAAATTTCTATGTATTGCGACCTTTGATAAAGATATTTATAGATATATACCTCACCAAAGATATCAAACAATTCATCGATATTCAAGTGTGAAATAATTTATTCTCTCAACATGTGCTCTATATTAACCTTTTAAACACTTGTTTTTTATCCTAGGCTTTGAATCACATGATTAAAGATTGTCCTCTAGTTATCCCCACTTCTTTGGTCCTTCAATTCAAAATTCGATCTAAGTTAAAACCCAACCTTATAATGGGTGGAAAATGGTTTATAATATGAAAAATAATGTTTCCTGTAGCAATGTTATACTCTAATGAACTATATAATGGACCACAGAGGGGGGTAAATGCTCAGCCTCTATCAATAAATCACCCATGTCTTCATAACTTAAACCCACACCTACCATTTCTAGGTCCCCATAGGTGGTCACCTAGTTTAAGTCTTCCTCATCTACCTCTCTTATAACTATTTAGACATAACCCCCTTTAGGGGTGAATGATTCAGATTTAGATCAATGGATTATATTATTAAATCATAAGGTTATTTTATGTCACTCACATAGTCCCTTTCCCTTTGTAGATGAATATTATGTGTGAAACAAAAGGAAACCACTAAAGCATGGAGACTTTTCCCTTAAAAATTTGGCTATAAACTAGTTTGCATCCCTCTCAGACGTCATAAAGGGGAATGATATAAACTTATATGATTACGAATGCCAGATTATTCTTATAATGCTAAAGGACTCACTGATTTAACTCATAAGTATATGGTTAGGAATAATCATCTTTATTTTTCTCAAACGAAAGTATTATACATGTAAGAAGTCAAAAATTTTGGGATTTTACTACAATCTGGAGCTCACACTATCTGACATGAGGCCTTTTATTAGGCTACTTATCATGAGTTTGGATATGGGGGAATTGTCACCCTTCTATTACCTAACCTATCTCAAAATATTATTTCTTGGGGTCTCGAGCCCACCCACTAGGTAGTTTGGACTCTTTTTGAATTTAGTCATAGTATCATTGGCCTTGTTAGCTTATATGCCTATAATGATGTTGTGAAAGGTACCTTACTGTAGATATGGTTGGTTGATTCCCTTCCAGATGTGCATTATATTATTTATGGTGACTTTAACATGATTAAATATATGGAATACAAATAAGGTCATCTTCCCATGAGATGGTGCATAAGATAAAGGAAATGTTGGTTTTGCATGATAAATAAACTTGGGTTTCTTGACCCAAACCATCATTTAAGGAGAGATTAAAATTATTTGTGGTTGATATTGAAAAATTCATGTCAAGGATAAGATTGAGTCATCAAACATCTTGAGGATACCTTGTTTGCTAGATAATATGGTTTTTTATTGGATTTTATTCATGGTCAACTTGTGTATGGGATTATAGAATTTTTCTTATTTGATCATCATCCCATTTTATTATGAATAGAATGGACCTATCCTTAGGTTAAACCAAAGGGTTCTCAGTTTTACCTCAACACTACCCATCTCAAACATGAATAGATTATTGATCATATCATCATAATTGGGAACCTTGCTCCTAGACCCATAGAGGTCATAGTTTGGATTGAGTGGTGTTGTGCATCTCGTACCACTTATTTCCTATGGGATTTTGGAAAATAAATGGATCTCTTCTTGTAGTCCTTTCACAATGCTACAATATGTGAATACTTAGGGTTTCATAGGAATTAGAAGTTGGGCCTTGAAAATCTCATTTTTAGACTCAATTTTCCATGTAGAGACCTATAATATAAGTTGTTGAGGCTTATATGGCTATAGGAGATCAAAATTTAAAATAAATTCATTGGTTGAAGGTAGAAGATAAAGTGAAAAGGAATTTTTTTTCTCCTTTAGTCAATACAAGCTTCAAATAAAATTGAATCAATTATAGGTGTTTCAAATAGGTTTACCAAATCACTTGATATCTTGCAAACCTTTGTACATCATTACCATGGTGTTTTTTGTTGCAACTTTCATCCAATGCTCATGAAGTTACCCTCTCTCAATTCCTTACCTTTATCCTGTATAAGCTTTCATAAACATGGAGAGTTAATTGAAATAGACTTCTTAGTATCAATGAACTTAAAGAAGACGTTATACAAATGACCTTTTATAAATATCTAGGTAATGATGGTTTCCCCTATGAATTTTATCAAACCATTTGGGATAAAGTTGGGCCTGATCTTCATAGAGCATATTATAAAGCTATCATGATCAATTATTTAAGTCCTCTAATAAATTCGGGTAACATAAAATTCATTTCCAAGGTAGGATATCCCAAGGTAATTAACAACTAGAGACCCATAATTTTTCTTGATGTTTCCTACAAAATTATACCTAAATAATTAGCTCTCAAAATCAAAAACTTACTTCCATTAATTGTGAAAAGTGAAAAAACATTCTTAATTTACAATAGATATATTATGGATAATTTTATTAATGTTTGGGAAGGAATGAAATGTGTTAGAAAATCTAACCAAAAGGAATTGTTCATAAAGATTTATTTTTATAAATCTTATGATCAGATTGAATGGCTTTTTATCGTAGATATGCTTTAGGCTATAAGGTTTTGTCCCAAGTTTGTTCGCACCATCAATATGTTGTTTTTAGACATTGGGTTTTATATTACCATAAATGTATCCTAATATAAATAATTAGAGTTACATTAATACATTATATAGCGTTACCCCCTTGATTATTTGCTTTATGTTTTCTCTATAGAAAGATTTAGTTATTTTTTGGCCAATTATGCTTCCAAGGGTCTGATCAAGAGAATCATTTTTCCTATTTCATATCACTATTTGATTAATGGATTTTTTTATTATTATTCATTCCTCAATTTATAGGAGGATAAGGACTTAGTCAATCATTCCATGGAATGTTTAGATATATTATATCTTTCATCTAGGTCATCTATTCAATGGTGCAAGACTCAGTGTTATCATTAATCCCTATCACATAAACCTCCTTGGTTGGAGGGATATATGTGGAAATGGAGCCCTCCTAGAGTATATTTTAAATTCTTAGGCATTATATTTTCTTTCGTATCTTCTCCTATAAAATTATGGTCTTATGTGGTTCAAAGAGTTGAGAAAAAATCTCCTTTTGAATCATTAAGTCTTTGAATTTGGTTGATAAATTCTATATTTATTATAAGGTGATCATTTCTACTCATGTGTATTATTAGTCTCATTGGGATACCTCAAATGCCTCTTATGTTAAGCTTGAAAATATTCTTTGAGACTTTCTCTAGGTTAATTTTGAGTGTCACAAGTGTTTTCATCTATCTATTGTCACCTTAGAGAATTTGCTGGGATGGGAATCATAGACATCAAGATTCAGGGGCTCATTCTGGGATTAAATGGATTCTTAAAAGCTTAGAAGGTGATGAAGCCTAGAAAATTATGCTGAATTACTACATCTCTCAAGGTTGACCTCTTAGTAGAAAATCATAACAAGGAATTAGATTTCACAATGCGCTTATCTCATTTTTGATAGTTAAAGTAAGGGAAATTTTGTCATTTAGAGTATTGTGAAGGCCTTAGAAAAAATCAAAACCCACCTCATTTAGGTGGGGGATGGGTTTAAAAGCAATCTTTCTCTAAACTCTTAGTCATTATGGTGGTCTATCTAGTCAAACTTCCACAATGTGCCTTTCACAACAATCCCTTAGATCAAAAGCTTGAGAATGTTTAAAAAAATTATTCTTAGAGTTATTGATCTCTTTTTTAAGGAATCTAAGGACTAGCTTCCTTGGCCTATGCTAAAATCTAAGTTCCATCTTAATATAAAAGATGTAAAATCTATTTTAGAATTAAAAAGTTTAATACCTAATGAATAATAATAAAAAATTAGAGTTTCCTCTCTTACATCATAGTGAAGGACTATTGTTGGCACACAACCACACCATTTAATCTCTACTCTCTTTGATTAGGTTATAATTTGATTTCCCCTCAGCATATTGATATTGATGCCCTCAATCATTGATGGTCTCTCTAATATCCCCATTAGATTTGGGATCAGAGATTTGATAATATCTAGGAGGCATGTGTTGATCCAAAAAATGCCATTTTCTCTAGTGTATCCTATACTAAGGTCTACTTATGGGTGTTATAAATCTCACATGCCTAACTTGTCATCACTTAGAAACTATCAAGCATATCTTTTTATTTTCCTTCACGTCAAATTAACTTGGAGATGGATTCATACCCTTTTAAAACCCTTCAGGCCTAAAAATTTCTATTGGAAAATGGATCTCTTGAGGGCTCTACGCTATTTCATGCATGATATAATATATTATGGTAGAGTTTTCATAATGATATTTTATTTCAAATTTTAAAATCTAGAAATCAAGCATGTTTAATAATGAATCTATCGAGAAAATATTTTATGTAACTAATAAATATATTAAGAGTAGTAATGTTACCCTTTTGATACATATTTTATAGATAAATTTTTGCTCAAGCTTCACCATCTACAACTCCTCTTGGACCATTGGGGGAATATTGTTTGTGCGGTTAGCTATGAGCCTTATGATCCCCCTCCTTACCACTCCTCTCTTGGGGGTAATGGGTATGAGGGGAGGACTCATTGATCTTGCAGTTAGAGGTGTTGAAGTTTGAGGATCTCTTCTCCTTGTTCTCATTGGCCATATCCTCTTCAAGGATTTGATAGAGGGAATATAATTAGTGGAGGTGGTGGTAATAGAGACCCCCTCCATAGTATAAATTCCCATGGTTGGAATTGGCTATCTCTGATTACAACCAATATTCTAAGGTGAAACATGATTTTGAATCTAAGTATCAGGCTGATGGATGGGACCCCATCCTAGTTGATAAAGACCCCCGAGACTAAGATGGCTAGGGAGGTAAGCCTTAGGAGCCTCTGCATCCACCTCATATGCCATCCTCTATGTTCATAGATGTTTTTTTATTTTTTTCCTTATTATTTTTTAAATTTCATTCCCTTTTTTATTTATATGCACTTGAATTATTTTTAATATGGTTCTTGGTCAATCTATGGCCTCTTATGGACTTATACTTCTCCTAAGTCTACATTAACTTGGTATAGTTTTTGGGTTGAGACTTTTACACCCATTTTTTTTCATTATTATTGTTTTAATATTATTTTTTATTAAATTAATGTATTTTCACTTTTAAATTAAAAAAATAAAGGGCATAAGGTAAATAAAAGTGCAACTCTACATTTCAACTCCTATAAAAAAGAAAGTCATTATGCTTAAACCCATCACCTAATCTGTAACATGAAAAATTATAAAATATCAATCTAAAATTATTCCTTAGGGTCATTATTGAAAACATTATTTCTTTGATTAAATTAAGTTTGATATGAAGACTACATAAAGGACAAATCTACTACCATCTTCACACTTCAAGGATTCTTTTTTGAAACTAGATTTACACTCAATCAATACAACTTAAAATTATATATAAATGACTATTAAAAAATAAAATAATGGGTTTGAGGTGGGTAAGTGATATTTTGAAATAACTTTACTATAGTTTGTTATGTCATAATCTATACTATCTTTATCTTGATTAATATGTATATTTAATTTTAAAAAGAATCTTGAAACAATGCCATACAATTAATATAATCACACCATCTATTATATAATATAGTATAAAACTACATAATAATAAAATATTATTTTCAAAACTAATAAATATTATAATAAGTGAATATATTAAGTGTTCAATAGTTTCAAGAGCAATCAACACTTAACTCCCCATGAGTATGTAAATTTGATATTTTGATAACCAATGAGGAGGTAGAGAATCATCTAGGTGCTTTATTTCCAACCACAAATTAGCTATCCTCCTCATACCTACCCACTTGGAGTGGCCCTTCTATTTGTGAAGGGGAAGATAATATTGATGCAAACATCAAGAACTAATAAAGACTAATGTGAAAGTGAAATCACTTATAAATGTATCAGTTATATAGATCATGGATAATCATATATAAAATATTACATCACCCATACATGTCAACTAAAAGGTATAGTGTGCAAATAATGTACATATAACATTTCTTTTACCAAATCATTTTTATAGATTTAATACTTCAAAGGGAGCTAGATCATAGTCCATACTATTAATATTTTTTAATATAACATAGATTCAATATTAATTGATGATGGTTGACTTATGCGGAGGCACCATGCATGTCACTCATCATCCATTAAGGAAAATGTTGACTAATTTGCATAAACCTCAAAAACATCATTCAAAAGGAATTCACACCAAATAGCCCTAATGATATGTACAAATTAGAATGTTAATTTTTAAATATTTTTAGCAATTACTAAAATCATAAGCCTAATTAATAGGATAAACCATTCCCCAAAACTCATATACAATTCATCATCCAAGCGATACACCCTAAAGTTTAAATCAGATGACCCAAAACATAGAATTCTTATGATATATAAATCTAATATAGTATTTAAGTGCATTGTGTACTTAGAAAATGAAAACAAAGTTTCAATTTGTGATACAACCTAGATGTGTATCCAAACCTCATAAAAATGTGTATAGTATTATCATACATTAGATTTATTTTAAAGAAAAATAAATGATACTAACACATTTCATGACTTTAATCTTAATATAATACTCAATAAAGCATAATGATCATTATTTAACATGTCTCAAATTATAGACTTCTCATTACATGCTAATAAGAGAATGGCAGTCGCTAAAAAATTTAGAACTACATGTCTCACATAATGACCTTAATGAAAATATAACTAGTATAAAACAAATTCAACACTTTTTTCATAATCTATATAATTTTTTTATCCTTTAATTTTATATCTTTGATGAACTATCTTAAATGTTTCTAACATCACACATCTAACCTTTAATTTTTAAAAGGTAATGATACTCTATAGTAAAAGGAATGGTCCTTCTTCAATCCTTCTCATTTTAATTTATTGTGCACTCCTTGTTATAATAAGATGTCATGGATCTAAATTATGTTAAAAAAATTTATTTAAATTTCTTTCCTTTTTAATTAAATTACACTCACCAACTTATCATGACACTTAATATGAATATACCTTTTCTTATGAGTATAGATTTATTTAAGAATAATCTTCATCTTCATCTTCATTTTAATACATTTCTAAAAACATGGTTATAGATTTTGTGTAACGGTTTTATTCCAGTCTAGGTCATGTTTAATGTGAAAACCTTGCAAAGAGGAGCTCACATATGCAATTTTAACCATATAAAGTTTGATGTCTACCTAACTTATGCCTATAGGTGATTATAAACACTACCTATAGGTTCTGAGTAGGTAAACTCATCTTCCCTCAAATTTACCAAGGTTGAAACATCATGTTCAAAAATATAATATAATTTTAATATATTAATTAAATATTATATTAAATGATAGCTTAGACTACTTACAAATTACTTAAATATGGGAATCGCCTTTATCAACTTCTGTTTGAGATAAATCTCTCACCCCCAGGTCCATATATGGTGGAAGCTAGGCTATATATAAGGTTAAATAAATCCACATATTTGAATAGTTTGATAATGTGTTAACACAAGAAACCACTATTTTTCATAAAACCTTAACTAATATTTCCCCTATCCATCAAGCTCTAAGGGTTTGTAAAATATAAAGGATTCCAATCCTATTAATTAAATATATGATTATATCATAATAAGTAGTCAAATAATGGTCTTATTTAACCATATATAAACATGAAAATAGATAACTCCCTAAAACTACAAGTGTTTTACTAACATTTTATATGAATACAATTTATCAAATCAAATCAAAACATAATATTAAATCAACCCCTTCATTTAACCCACACATATTTTACAGTTGATTGAGGATCTGTTACTTGCCTAGATAATGAACATAATAATTATTTTTCCTTGAAATTGTTGTTGTTGTTCCCCTATTTCTTCTTTTTGATGCACCAAAATTATTCCCATCTATTTTCCTTCTTTTCATTTTATCCCCAATTTTTTTTAAATTCATTTTTACATGCTACCTACCTTGAAATTTGACTATAGTTTATGTAAATGTAACCCGAATTCCCCTTTTGCATTCATTTATTTAAATTGGAATCATTTCTAAATGTTTTAACTAAACTAAGTCATAACATCATGCAAGGATTTACTAAAACAACCAACACACCTCCAAACCAAATATAATAAAATTCAAAACCTAATAATATCTCAAACTTTATGTTTTAGTTCATAACCCAAGGAAAACCCTAATTCATTTTGTACAATGTGTTAGGATTATTTGACCAAATTTTGAGGTATGTACAAATTAATAATAACTTATCTCATGCTTGTGATCAAAATTTTAACTTACATTTAAAAAATGATTTCATAACATCCACAAAGTCATGTAATGTACACCATTATGGTGGTTTTATACTCAAATGCCCATATAACTAGTTTATAAGTGTCTTTTCTATTCACAACAAAGTTTATGATGATTAAACTAGACTATTATGTACACATCAAGACCTTACTAATAGAAATACAAATAAACCAACAATGCAAGAATACAATAATAAAACTATGTAATTAATCAATTAACATAAGATACAGTTGAAAATAAAATTTGAATGTAATCATAAAATCAACACAAGAATAAAATTTTGCAAGTAAAAGTGGTATGCAAGTAAAATAGGGGTATGTCATTTGTAATAAAAAATAATATAATTATGCAAATAGAATCATAATACACATGTCATATAAAATATAAGCACACAACTCAATTATCTCAAGAACATGATAATTATCACACATCAAGATATAAAATTATCATATAACCAAATACAACTCAAGCAACTATGTTAGTGTATGATTGTTCTCAATTTTGATTTTTCTACCCCCCAAATATTGAGATTTTCTTCCCACTCCACTATGGTTCCCTCCCTTAAGATTCTATTAAAAGGTAATGGATAGGATATCTTACATCCACATTAGTTATATAGAGAGGGTAATTAATCTTTTATCATCATAAAATAAATGATAATATTAACATACATTAATGTATTAAATGAACCATTACATTTAATATAAAAATTCATAAATAATCACATCAACATATTAATTACATAACCAATGAAATTATGAATTATCAGATTTAAAATGCTAAATATCATCATCTAACTAATTACAATAGTAATATAATAGTACTCCATGATCTTTAATTGTCAAAATAAATTAGCATAATCATAGTATTTTACACTTTTTAGAGTAGATGTAATCAACCACCCACACAACATTGCATGTAATCCAAAGGTTAACATTGAGGAATCCATCACACTTATATATCATATCTATCTAAAAATTTCTTCCATAGAATCAATTCAATTATGTTAAGAACCAACACACTCAATAATGTTTCCAAATATCTCCTATAGTTAAATGTATTTGGCTAAACCTTCATTTATCCATAGTACTGTGTATGAATTATACTAATGTAACTTTGTTTTGCTAAGAATAAATGCAATATAATTATGATGGCAAAGTAATTTCCTTCATCTTATAATTTTTTTGGTTGAGCATCTATATATATAAATATTGTAATCCATTGTGATACCTTGTAATGGAAATTTATCCTCCATCAATCAATGTGTTATATACTAAAATAACTTAGTTTAAATTTTAATTATAGCATGTTATTCCCAACAATGAATCAAATTACTATCAAGACTGAAATTAAAATAGGCCAAGATCTAAAAAAATAACTCAAAATTGATTTGTATTGAATGAATTGAAATAATTACAAACCATACATAAATAAGACTCAACTCAAGATTAGAGTTGATAGCTACTATTTTTATCAATTTTTTCATGCAAGCATGCACAAATCTAAAAATATCTAGAAATAATCTAAACACTAAAATTAGCCTATAGGATGAATTTCAGCTGAAGTTCACATCTGATCATAAAAATATGTAGTTTCTAAAAATAAAAAATCTTGAAAAATTTATTAAACTATAATTTTAGACCCTCAAATGATCTTGTTTTACCTCTAAATTTTTTATAAAAATTCCTCTAAGTGTAAAGAGTGTCTTAGATAACAAACAAATTTTTTGAGACAACTGTTTTGGCATGTGGAAGAGCACACACAAAGCTACCGATCAAAAGTTATGGCCTCTGGAAGTTTGGTCTAAGTTTTCTTCATCTCCCAACTTTCCTCTCAATGGTCTAAGTTTTCTTCATCACCCAACTTTTATGTCAACTAAGTATTTGTACACTATGATACTATAGGTGGGTATGAATATGTCACAATAGTTACTTTTCCCTTTATTGTCTAATTTTTTCCAAAACTTCCTCTCTTAATCTTATATTACTTCCTTTATTCAAACTATTTATCTCTCTCCAAAATTTCATGCCTTCTTCAGGGGGATATCTTTTATAAATATATTCCTCTCATCAAAAAAGAGTCATTCTAATCATTTAATACTTGATCTACCAGAGATAATCACATTAATTATGATAAACCCCATAATGTTTTGAGTACCACTAGATGCATCAATTGGAGAGAAACACAAAAGAGAAAGGATTTTTGGAGCATTGTGTGAATTATGATGCTATGAATGGATTTTTGTTTTATTCAAGCATGAGGCTCCTTTGTGTTCCCCATCTTGATGATAATATCAACTTGGTTGTGACATGTAGGAAGCTAAGAATTCTTAACCAATTGACCAAGGAAGCATTATAAATAAGATAATTTACAGCTTTGTATTTTATTAGTTCACATTCACCAAAAATATGTGCATGCTTCTATCTAATTTTTTAAGGCTGTATGAAACTATGCAACTATTATTTACACCATCACTTTAACATATATAACAATAAATAAATTGCAATAAAATAAAATGAAATAAATAAATTGTTGAATAATTTGTTGCTGTGAAAATTTCATAATTCAATCTCTAAGAAATGTATTCTACAATATTTTACAAATAATCTCAGGTATTTAGAGTTTATGTTATAAATGATATATATATATTTAAAAAAATGACATACTCTACATTGAAATGACACTCTTAATGTGATAAAAATATTAGATTAAACTAGAGTAATATATTCTCAAGGTCTCAATGCAATAATATACAAGATAACAAGATGTCAAAATTAAAATAGGGATTGAAACAAAAACTATCTCATAACAAGAAAATGATAAGAGGTTTTCTAATAGGGATTTAAATAATGAGTCCTATCAATTATTTGTATAAACTTAAAGGTGCATTCTATAGTTTTGAATTTGAATAAATGTATATTTTGTAATTTTAATAAACATAATCTATTATTCTAATTTTAATGGCTGATATATAGATAAAAGATAGGATTTTTTTTTTTTTTGGCCATCAACATTAATATTAATTGATACTGATTATCCTCATGGGAAGTATAATAATAATAAGAATAATAATAATAATAATAATAATAATAATAATAATAATAATAATAACTAATGATACCTTTTCACATCATCTAAAAAAGGTATATGGTTTATTTTGATAGAAAATAATAATCAAAAAGGGGCCCTTACTTCATTATATAAAATGATCTGACTAGAAGATCCAACCGAAAAAATATAAAAAATGTCTTTAGGAGAAATAAGGAGATAAGTAGAAAGTCATAAATTCAAATAACAAAAAAGATAATAATCCATTAACAAGAGAGAAGACCAAAAAATAAGCCCAAAAGCTTCAAAAGTAAAACCATAGAATAATAGAGTAAATAACATCCCATATTAGTCCAAGAGTCAAAAGGGAAGCACCACCATGGAACAAATAGAGAAATAAATAAAACACCACTATTAGAAGACATGGTAGCTAAAAAATAAAATGACCTTCAAGCACTAATCCAAGGCCACATGGCATTAAAAAGTTGATACCACTCTTCAACTGAGATCTCTCCAACACACCATTACCAAAGCCATGAGCGATTCAACATACACATAAGGAATAAACCAACTATGGAAAAAACCAATTATTATTCATAAAAAGTATATGAAAAATCATGTATAATATAATAGAGAACTTGTGCTTAAGTAGGCAAGGAGAAACCAACCTCAAGCCTAACTACCTCATATGGGATAAATCTTCACATAAGATAAAACTAGTAAAAGGATGAAAATCATAGCTAGAATCTAGAAAGCATGAGAAATATACTCTAAAACATAGCCTTAAGTGAACTTAGGTGATAATAATAGAGGATGTAGTGTGAATCCATGTGTCCTTATAGACACCAATTCATCTTGCTAGAGTATATGGATGTCAAATCAGTGTAATTGACAAGTAAAAAAAGGAATGGTGTTGAACATGAAGATCATTGAACATGAACATTGTGATCCAAAATATTGGGTAGAGTGATAAACTTGAGGAAGAACTTCTTGAAAACCCTCCAATAAGATGGTGAGAAGTGAAAATAAAAACTAGAGGGGCTACTACACTAGTGTCATTGGTAGGGATACCACACTAGTGTGACTATAAGAATCACATAGAAGGCCATAAAATAATATAACAAATCCTCATATGGGTTCTAAAAATTAAATTACCTCAATAAGATACCCATGTACAAACTAGTAATATATAAAAGACTCATAAAAGTGCAATATATATGTATAAATGGGTGGATTGGATGGAAAAAGGTCTTTATGAATGGTCTAAATCTACTATTAAAACATGAATAAGCTGACATTGTATACACCATAATAACTCAATATCACATTGAAAGAGACTATCAAAATATCAAAGAAGATAAGATGACAGTGGGATTCACTAGAATAACTACACTTCAAGCTCTAAGTGACTATCAACTATAGAAAAAGTGGTGTTGAAAATAAAAATAATAAATCTCAATGAAGATGGCCCTGGTGGTAATGGGAGAGACAAGAAATTGAAGGATTGAAAATATACCTAGAATAGAGCATGAAAATTTATAAAGATAACAAAGGCTAAATCACCAAACCCCTGATGGAAATTTATAAATCAGCACAAGTATAATAGATCCCATATATAAAAAACATCATATGGAAATAAGGAAGGCATTAGGCTTCACCAGAATAACTCTGAATGAGGAAATTATCAACCTATCAAGTAATCCATTAGTAATCATGAGAGGTGTAATAAAAATAAGGGTGTGGAAAAGTGTCTCCATATAAGAAGACAAGGTACTAACAAAGGGGCCTTGATAGAGATATGGCACAAACTACTAGTGCGTAAAAGTACTAATGCATGTTGTGAGCTGATGTAAGAGTGTGTGAAATGGTAAAAAAACCATCATGTATGTAAAAAAATGTACCAAAATAGGATCAGTAGCCAAAAAACAACCTACAAAACACACATAAAGGATGTGAGACTTGGCCAAGAATGCATTTAAGATAATGTAAATTGAAATAGTGATATAAGTAGTACAATGTGGGCCAAAAAACAAAAGTGGCATAAATAAAACATACTCAAACAATGTAAGACATTGGAGTCTACCAAAAATGCATCTGCAAGTGTATAAATACATGAATATGAGTTTGCTCGTGTATTTTTGTAAAGGGATCTGACCTCATATCGAATTAAACCTCACCTTACAGTATTTGACACTCATATGTACTGAATAAGAGAGTATGATATAGCCGTTTAGGGGTGGCATCCCCTACTAGGGTCAAGAGGTAGTGGCACTTATGGGATCTAGGATAATGCATGTGTGAAGTACAATTTAGAATGTAGAAGGGCCCATAAGATAGACAACCTTCTAAATATGACACTTTATAACTATAGTGTGTTTACAATAAAAATGGAGCCAATGGAATGGGAATGAAAAATAAATCAATTCTATAAAAATTGGGACTTAAATCTAAGTTACCAAGCAAAAGTTATGGCATAATAAATTTCTTGTCATTAATGGACTATTTTAATTAAATTTTCACAATCAATTTAAATGTATGGATAAAAAAGGGGTAAGGTAGCCTTATATCCACTTGTTTGAACTGGCATAGAACTACGAACCTGTTCAAGGCAACTAAAGTAAAAAGCCATGCCATTATACACCCCTGTAAGCATTAATGTAATAAATATGCCATATAAGGCATATATATAAAGAGATTCAATTAAATAATTAAAAATCAATGAAATTAAAATGTACTTTTATTTTAAACATTTTAAGGCATCAAATTAGGTTTTTAGACTTTAAGACTTAGAGAAGAGAAAATAAGAGGTTCATATGGGTGATGTCATTTGACAAGGATAAAATAGGGCTACCATTGGAGGTTTTGGGAACAATGTTGATAATCATTCCATCAATTCCCACATCGCCATTAGGTGTGACCAAAGGAAGGAATCTAAGGGCCATAAATTGGTTGGTAAAGTGTCCATGCACATTGACCTAGGCACTGATTTACTAAGTTCCCCACCAATGCATATGTAAGAAGCTTCTATGATTTTAAAACATAGGAATTATAACCAAAATAACTTATGTGTAAATCCTAAATAATAACATACTCTAATGTGATCACCAAATATAGTACATAATATTGTATTTATCTAGTAGAGGTAGTGATTCATGTTTAACAGAGCACACAACTAAAATAGTAATGTTAAACCTCTTCAAAGAATTTCCAATGTCATAACTTCATCCATCATCTACTTACTGAGCCTTGTGATGTACATAGTGACCTTTTTGTATTCTCTGATGGTGCTCCACCAGATGAACACCTAGGGCTAGTAAGTGATTCCTTATAAATTTATGGATAGGGACTACAAATAGTCCCCAATAATAGATTTTTATGCAATGCTAAAGTTTCCATACTGGATTATATAGACATTAAGCGGCCTTATTAATATCAACAGGCCATTATGATAAGTCTAAATAAGAAGCATATCCTATAACAAGGTAGCAATTTTTCTTGAGTGTTGCATAAAACTAGCTAAGGACACCAACAACACTTGAGTCAAAAATACCATAAGAAATACATGAGTACAACTGTGGATTTTGGGATGGAAAAACATAGACAAATTGATGTAATTTATAATAACATATTAATCATTGACCCCAAAAAATAGAACTAAGTGGAGCTTGTGTAGATGGTGAACAACAATGTAGTGTATCCTCCTCAATGCTGCATATAAGTTGTAGAATGGAATTTCCTAACTATAGGAAGCAAGGAAATGGCTGAGAGTAGGATGTAAAATGTAGATTTAGATATTTCCTTGGTAAATTCCCCTTTTGATGACCATTCATCATAAAAATATGGCCTTTCTTACTACAAAATGTGAGATCTAACAAAGATTATTGTTGATCCAATGTAAAAATAATTTACTTTGAAGCTATTTAGTATAGGCTAAGATAAAATATAGGTCATTCAACACTAGATCCAAAATAACCTCAATGATAAATACCCTAAATTAATGGAGATATACAAAGCAATATTGCAACAAAAAACTACAGAGTAATAGTTGGTGGAGATGTTTTTAATACCATGAAAGAGTTTCACGTCACTCTTCAAACAATATCTCTCCTACACACCATTAAGACAGCCATGGGTACTTCAACATACACATAAGGAATAAATTGACTATGAAAAAAATCCAATTTTTATTCACAAAAATCATATGAAAAACCATGTATAATACAATAGAGAACCCTTGTTTAACCAGGAAAGGAGAAACTAGACTCAATCCTAACTAGCCAATGTGAGATAAATACTCACATAGGGAAAAACTAGCAAAGGGATAAAAATCGTAGCTACAAACCTAAAAAGCATGAGAAATATACTCTAACACATCAGATAAATTTGATGATGATTAATCCTAATAATAAATCAAATGCTTCTCAAATCACCTCAATTGCAATCGATCCAAGAATCTAAAATAGGTAAGAAGAGATGAGACTACAACAAACTCTCTTAAAGAAAGGTTAAAATCTCACCAATTCTATCGATAAAATAATGATCAATGTGGAAGTTGTAAGTAGGTCAATTCTTTGATACTCATTTCTGCACATTCTTCCCAACGAAGGGTATCTTCACAATGCCAATATTCTTGAAGAGAAAGGTGAAGAGCTCAAAAGTAACTAACAAATTAACTAAAGAGCTAGTCTCATGATAGTTTTGGGAGAAATAATTATCCAAAAAAAATGTATATGATTTATTATTGTCACATTTAATTTACTATTGTGAAAATTTATAATATTTTTATGCTTTGATGGGTGATGCCTTGTGGCTTCAAGTTATGGAAATACATGTCAGTTAATATTAAAGATGTTTTTAATTTTATTTAACCAATATTATGGAAATACATGTCAGTTAATATTGAAGATATTTTTTATTTCCATTAAATAATATTATGGAAATAAAGTGGGCAGAAGCAACATAATATTTTTATTCATTTATTTTACTTATTAGATATCTTGAAAATAGGTCCTAAATTGTAGTACATAATGATATGTAAAATTGACTCCATGAATTATTTTGTGGCATACAAAAATCAATTTGTAAGGTTAGTGTTGATAAAAAGAAAAAATTTAGTATTAAAAGTGGAGCCAAAAAATATATTCAATCAACCATTGCTAAAACACTTCAAATGACTTTGGCACATGATATTTGTAGTTAGTGATTTTGATGGCAACATTACCATGAATGACGCATAAATGGTGTAAATTAGTTTTATTATGTATACTACTATTCTTGTTTGTGATTCATCAATAAAATCCATCAAATTTAAAATAAATAGTGTATCTTATTGGAAATATAAGCTTGAAGTTGTATGTATTTAATATTTCTACTACACCTTTGATGTTTACTATACCCTACAATGAAGTATATATTATGTTTGAATAAATTAGATATTATGGAACAGATGATAAGTAGAGTAGATATATTAACCCTCTCTTCAATATTTTTTTATGTTTTAATGTGTTGTATTATTTTATGTATTAAGATAATTCATCATATTTGATGTATTAATCATAGTCTTTCATATTTGATTAAGACAATACATCATATTTTATGTATTAATGATAGTGTTTCATATTTGATGTATTAGGTAACCTTCTATAGGAAACTATAAATTATATATCAATAATTATATTGAATTTATTTGGTATGAATATTAAATAGAGAATGGAAGTCAAGAGAAAGAGAATAAAAAAGTCATTAAGCCATGAGTATAATAATTATTTTTTGTAGCAACATATATCTTAATATAATTTTTAGTCATGTGCATTCTCTCTCTCTCTCTCTCTCTCTCTCTCTCTCTCTCTCTCTCTCTCTCTCTCCTCTTTGTGTGTGTGTGAGAGAGAGAGAGACACACACACATATATCTTAATATATTTTTAGTCATGTGCATTCTCTCTCTCTCTCTCTCTCTCTCTCTCTCTCTCTCTCTCTCTCTCTCTCTCTCTCTCTCTCTCTCTCTCTCTCTCTCTCTCTCTCTCTCTCTCTCTCTCTCTCTCTCTCTCTCTCTCCCTCTCTCTCATCTTTGTGTGTGTGTGTCTCTCTCTCTCACACACACACACAAAGAGGAATAATTAGAGATGAGATATTTAGGTTTGAGTAAGTATTTTATTGGCATTGAGTTACAAAAAAAATGATGTAATTTTCATTTATCAATCCAAGTATGCTAGTTATGTTTTGAAGAGGTTTAAGATGTTGAAATGCAAACCAACATCTACGCCTATTGTCCTATGTTTGAAATTTAGCAATGAGGATAACCTAACAAATATTGATCCAACATTTTAGAAAATATTAGTTTTATGTTTTTGAAGTAAACAAATCTTGGCATAATGTATCTAGTGAGTCTAGATTCAGGGTTCATGAAAACACCAAAATATTCAAACTGGAAAGCAAGGAAAAACATTATAGGATTCATAAGTGTATTAAGAGGTTATTATATTTTATATACATAATAAAATGAATTAAATCTAATTGGTTATAAAAATAGGGATTCTATAGGTAACAGTGATGATTAAAAGAATAGTTAAGGATAAATATTTCATTTCAAATTAGTAGCAGTGTTATGGGCTTCCATAAAATATCCCATTATAAATCTTCCAATAAAAGAACCAAAATATGTATCATCTATATAGGTATCACATCATGCAATACATATGATAAGAATGTTTTTACACTTGAAACAAGAGAAAGAAGGAGCAACAAAGATATTTTTTGATAATAATTCAACAATGACATTATTAAATATTCATTTTTTCACAAAAAGAACAAAAACATTGATACATGATATAATTTCAAATGATAGCTCATCAATAGTGGAGAAATATATTTATAGGTTTTCAATATCTATAGACTAAGTTGTAGATATATTCATAAATCCATTAACTAAGCATATTATTGCGCATCTATGAGAAGGTTTAGGTATCATCGATGTGTAAAGTAAAGCTTAAGGGGTAGTGCTGGAAATAAAATCATGACATTATATATATTTAATATTTTTTAGCTCTGTCTAATAATTTTTTCTTTTTACAATTAATTTGTTAGATTATTTGATATATTAAGATATTCCACCATATTTGATGTTCTAAGGATATTCCATCATATTTGATGTATAAAGAAACCATATAGAAAAAGTTATAAATAATCTTTAGATAAATGCATTGGGGTCAATTTTTAAAACTAATAAGTAGAGAAAGGAAGTCAAAAGCAAAAGAAGTATTTTTATGAAACAACATATATTTCAATATGATTTTTTTTCATATTTATTTTATTTTTATGTATGTCTGAGATATTTTCTTATGAAATTGTATATGAGCATTTAATTTAAATTTATATTATAACATAGCAAATTAAATTTTTTATGTAGATGTTGCATATACTAGTATAGGCCATCTACCTTAGATTGACTTCAAACTATTCACAAGAATATTTTGTTATCACTTCACTTGTGTTTCATTTGCACATTATGTGCACCTAATTTAAGAGTACACATTATGCAATCATAATGTTGAATATGGATTTATTCCCTATTTGAAGAGTGAAAAAAGTTTTGTATGTTTTTAATAACATTTCCTTTTATGTTGATATCCTAAGAACTTATAACTACCCGAACCATTGGTTTCAAATATTGTCATTCACCATTGCTTCATAAAATATATTTTAATGTCACAATTACATAGTTGATCACATGATATTCATAGATGTTTTAAGTCCATATCTGGTCCTTAAATATCAAGTGGCCATATTATATAGAGATGTTGGGTAGGGTCAAGTATATTGCATATTTATAATTAAGGTTTGTCTGAATTCTTTATCCATATTTTATTTGAAATTTTAATTTTTTAAATATATTGTAACTTATAATATAATTGTTGAAATTATGAACAAGTCCAAATAATTATATTAAATTAAATAAATATGAAAATTTCAAAACTTTTGCTTATATATATATATATATACTGAAAATTATCACCTATATAAAATTGCATAAATAAATTGGGGGCTAGGATGAGAAATAATGGGAGTCCTTCCGTTGCCATTTAGTTAAGATAATAAATGATAAATATAAATGTCAACTTATTGTTCTTTCAAATTAATGAAATGGACTAATTGATCCTTGTTTAGGATTTAATTTTTTATTATTTTTGTAGATGGTATAACAAAATTTAAATATTAAAATTCAAAATAATTTTATGTATAATAATATATGTAGAGATACGAGATAATATATCAACATATAACCGTGTAATATATATTGATATTGAGTCAATAAAATAGAATTTTTTTTTGTTCTTTTAACATTCAAAAATACATGAAGCTTCGATATCTCAAGACTACCATTGATGTCATAAGTGTTAGTATTATTATTATTTTTTAGCTCTAGATCTATGTGTATATGTGTGTGAGTGATAGTACTAGATAAGGTACAATATTGGATAAAGTGTATGTTCTTCATCACCAAAACAATAATAAAATTTAATGGAAACATATCCTTATGATAAAATGGATGCAAATATACAATAGTTCCAAACTCTTCTAATATGGTTTTGTTAGTTAAAAATCATAAAACACTATCATCTAATGTTCTATGAATCAATTAATTTAAGAAAAAATAAATAAAAGTTTGTTTTTTAAAGATATTCACAAAAAAAATTATACACTTAATTAGAAGCAATAATTATATCAGGCATGTCTTGAGAATGGTTTTTTTTAGGATTTATAAATTTGAGGTGAAGGTGTTTGATTATCTCCTTAACAATATTTCCATTATTATGTAGATTAAACATTTTTTAAAAATTCCCTAAAGTCTCTTGGTTATAAATAATTTTAATTAAATTCTTCTTCAAAGTATTTGGAATATGTGAAATTGGTTTTAACAACATCTTCTATCTTTAAGGTTGACTAATGAATAATTTTCTAGAAATCTTGTACCAAGTACATAGTGAGTTGACCACCTACGAGATTTTTCAATAGTTGACTAACTAATCCCTTCCCTCATATGATAATTTTACATCTTTTGCATAAAAATCATGCCAATTTTAAATGAATCCATACATCATACATAGTACCTAATATCAATGACATTATATTTTTTGCATGATATTTTATATCTTTTCATGGGTTCAATCCTTAGCCACATTCCATGTCACTCTAATGGTTTTGTTTAGATTACTTAATCTATAGTTGTAAATAATGGATCTTTCAACCTTAAACATATATACCATATTTATTTCCAATAATTTTACCATATTTAATAGTTAATATGTTTAATATTTAATATTGATGGTACATTATTTTTTAAAGGTAAAGTGGATTTTTTAAAAGGATTGTACTCTTAAATTAAGAGTCACAATCTTGGATAAATTTTTTGAATATGTAGAACAAAAACAACCAAACAATTGGATTACAACTAACTCATAACATCAACAAAACAAAAAAAAAATCCAAATATTCATATAACCCTCTCAACTAAGTTTAATTTTGAGATCTGAGAGTCATGTGCATTTTTTTCAATCTCTTCTTTTCCTTCCCTTTTTTATTACTAACAATCATCCAATCACCACTTCCACTTGCTTCAGGGAAGATAGGAATGACTACTTCTAAGATATTGGTCGATTGAATTTTTTTTAATAAAGACTGAACCATCACAACCTTAGTAGTCCCTGATGAATAAATAATTTTTTTGTTGTAAATTTGGCTTTCAATAAGGCACTACGCAAATCATATTCCCTCTCCACACAATGCACACTTACTTTTCGCATTGAATTTATGACATCATCTAGAATTTCTAAGATTTCACTCTCATTATATATGTTTTGATCCTCTTCAAAACTATCGGTGCTATCTGAGTCAACCTTTAGGGGGTTTCTTCCAACATGAACTCCCAAATCTATGCTTAACCACAACATAAACATTGGCTAGATGACTAGTTTCAAAGCATTTATAACAATAAAAGGGAAACCCCTCATAATCAATATGGTCATTTCCACTTTTTTTCTTGCATCCTCAAATCAAAATGAGTTCGAAGTTTTTTAAATATTAAAATTAATTAAAACATGAGTAAAAGTAGAATATTGTATTCGTTTTGAACAGGGGTTTATGGAAATAAATTCATCCAAAGTATTCCCTATGAATTTAAAAATAGATATTAGTCCAAAACTAGAAAGAGAACCTTATCCAGATTAGTTTGATATTAAAAGATCTAGTGATTGGATCATATGATGGAAACCAAGGCTTATATTGAAGAAAACATTGGCCCCAATTCCCAATGTCGTCCTAGAATATCTCGTGTCCTTAACAAGATTACAAACAATAAAAAAACCGTTGACACATGAGAAGAGTTTCAAATTACCTTCCATAATAGGCTTCCATTGTTGTTCAATCTATATTTACAACTGGAATTTGGACATGATTATTTAATTAAAATTTAGTATTATTAATCTAAAAAAAAGTTTTTTTTTATATATTATAATCGTTATTTATATTTTTTATTGAAATTTAAATATAAATCATTGTTATATAACATATTTTTAAAAATGAATATTTAAATATATATAATTGTTTAAAGTGTTCCAACATAACCACTGCTTATGCTCCTTTCTACTTGTAACAAGTTTCCCTTATATATATAGTTGAGAAAGTTTTACAAAAATAAGGGATACTCAGACTTTGAATGTTCTTGTCACATCCAATGCAATTGTGCACCAACTTTCCTCATTACTTTGAAGATTTAGAATTCCATAACAAACATACTTTTGAACCGATATTCATTTGTTACTATTCGTGAGTATCAACATTTTATTACACCTTAAATAGAAACTGCTGGTCTTTACAACTATGCATGTAAAGGAAGACTCGTCCCTAGTTTTATTCTTTAGCCGCCATCAATGTTGATTTGTAAAAGCCCCACAAGAATGCCACTATGCCTCACCTTGTAATAAATATAAGACTTTTAATTTCATGATGATACAGAGGTTTGGAATTTACGTCATTTGATGTGCACGGAAGTCAATTCGCCCCCCATAAAGGGGACCACACTCATTATCACAAAGTTTTTAAAGATAGTGTCGCTTTACCGTGTTCCCTTCACGGGTGTACGCGTTACACTTTGTAAGCAAAAAAACTAAACTATTATATACTTAAATTATCCATTCAAATCCACTCCACTCTTTCAACACTGGTAGTTGGGTTAGAATCAGTTGTTCATACGCTGTGCAAAACAAGGCAATATTTATGTTAAAAGTCCGCCCCCATCACAGATCGATCAATGAAGCTGGTTGGTCTATTAGCCATGAAATTCAAATGTACAACTACTTAAACATACGTAACCAACCAAACAATGGACTCGGACTTATTCTTGACCACCAACAATTTCAAAGAATGCCGTCTCCGCAGTTCTATTATTCATATATCTAATTAGTCTGTAAAATCTATCGTCAATGAGCAATGTTATATTCTGATCTTCAGCTTCCATTATATTGTAAGAGTCGAATCAGTAACAATAATGGATAATTTCATACAGCGTAAAATTGAGCAGCAAAAGCATATTTATCATATTGTTTATTAGAATAAAATAAGAATTGTGTTAGATCGTGTTATATGCTGAGGGTGGCGAAACAGCATGGGTGAAAAGTCACTATTACCATCCACATGCAACATAACTCTACTTTGCAAGAGTTGGCAATCTCATTTGTAAACCAACGATAGCCTTTTGTTTTGGCTTAGAGTTCCATTATGTTAGTTATTGAGTCTATTGAACTAGTGCATGACTTACATGGTCAAAAATGGAAGTGGGAAGTTACAATGGACGGAAGATGGGAGTGCAAACATAATCGTGAGACCAACCCTTGCGACCAGATATTTTGAAGGTTACGGAAATGAAAAAGTTTGGTTTAACAATACTCATGTGGCTGAAGCGAGATTGAACAGATTGATTTGTGCAAATGGGTCTGGCATTCCGAGCAGAGTAATGGAGGAGAATAGGAGAATAATGAATGAGGAAAGTGTAGATGAGATGTGTTGTTTATTAATAACTTCTGTAATGCATAGATAAAGGCCTTGGAAACCTCTTTGGCGTGTTTTAAGAAACCTGTACATGCTGCCAAGAAGCATGCTCATTGTTCCCCTTAGTGTATTCGTACGAGCCTTCCAAGCAATAAGTATTACTGTCTAAGTGCATTCTGGGATACCCAAATTCTGAAAAAAATTATCGCATCTCAATGTCATCAACAAATCAAATAATGATGTAAAAAAAAGATTAAATTTTTGTTTGAATCCATGCATGCTAACCTAGTAAAAATTGCTTAGTGACAATAAGCAATTGTGAATGATTTGACATGAGAGATTTAGGTATTGAAATAATTCAGACAAATGATGGACTTTTCATTTATCAAGTATGTTAGTGATGTTTCGAAGAGGTTTAAGATGTTCTAATGCTAATCAACATCTACCCCTGTTGTATCATGTTTGAAATTGAGCAAGGAGGATAAGAGTAACAATGTTGATTCAACATTATATAAAAGATTACTTGCAAGTTTGATGTAATTAACTGTAACAAATCTTGACATATGCATGCGGTGAGTCTAATTTCAAGGTTCAGGAAAACTCAAAAAGTCTTGAAATGGCAAGCAAGAAATATAATTTTGAGATACATAAGTGGATTAAGAGAATACGATTTTTTATATACATAATCAGATAATTCAATTTAATTGGTTATACAGACAATGATTTTTGTAGTAACATGGATAATAGAAATAACACTTTAGATTATATTTTTTAATTTCAGATCAGAAGTAGTGTCATGGGATTCAAAAAAACTAACCCATTGTAACTCTTTCAACAATATAACCAAAACATGTAGCGTATATGTTGGTAACATGTCATGCAATATGGATGATAAGAATAATTTTAGACTTGAAGCAAGAGCAAGGAGAAACAACAATGATCTTTTATGATAACAACTCAGCAATAACATTATCAAAGAATTGTGTTTCTTCCAAGAAATTGGAAAAAACCTTAATTGAAGATATTATTTTACAAGATAACTCGTCAACAATGGATAAATATACTTACATGTTTTAAAAACTAGGGATAAAATTACATATATATTCACGAGTCCATTAATTAAGGATATTTTCATTCTAAGAGAAAAATTTGGGTGTCATCAATAAGTGAATTCAAATTTAAGGGGGAGTGTTGGAAATATAAACTTGACATTATATGTATTTAATATGTGCAACTCTATTTTAATTTTAATTTTAATAATTAATATTGTTAGCTTATTTGATGTATTCAGATACTCCACCATATTTGATGTATTAAGGATGATCCATCATATTTAATGTATTAAAGATAATCCATCAATTTTTAATGTATTATGGAACCTTCCAAATGAAGTTCTAAATAATCTATAAATAAATATATTAAGATCATTTTATAGAGATAAGAAGTAAAGAAAGGAAGCCAAGAATAGAAAAAATATTATACGAAACAACTCATATTTTAATAGAGTTTTTTACCTAGTTCATTTGTGTGTGTGTGTGTGAGTGTGTGTGTGTGTGTGTGTGAGAGAGAGAGAGAGAGAGAGAGAGAGAGAGAGAGAGAGAGAGAGAGAGAGAGAGAGAGAGAGAGAGAGAGAGAGAGAGAGAGAGAGAGAGAGAGAACATTTTCTTTTCATATGTATTATAACATAACTGGTGAAAAAATTGATGTGGGATGTTGCATATATAGTATAGTTTATGATTGAATTCAACCTATTCAAAAGAATGGTTTGGTAGCATTTCACTTATGTTTCATCTACATATTATCTGTGCCCAATTAAAGTTCGCATCACACAATAATAATGCTGAATATGTATTTGTTTCCTATTTGAAGAGTGGATAAATTTATGGATATTTTTAATAACATTTATGTTTGTATTGATTTCATACCATCTTGTAACTACCCAAACCATTGGTTTCATATATTTCCATTTACCATTCCTTCACTCATTTTTAAAATTGCTTCACCAAATATTTTAATCACATAGTTATATGGCTGATTACATGAGATCCCTAGATGTTATAGGTCCATATATTTTTTATATTGAATAAAAGAAATTTACAAAAACTAATCTACGAATAGGTAGCTGAGAGATACAAACAAAAACATACTATACCTACAAATCAGCGATAAGAAGGCAAATAGTAGGTGAGAGACACAAATATAAACAAACCATAATTATAACTTTGGCATAAGAAGGATGAAATGAACAATAATTTCATATACTATATAATTTTATAATGACAAAACTTGTTATCAGATTGGAACTGTAAGACTTGACCTTTAATTTACTAAAGCTGAACCATGGCCTTTGAATTCTTCTTGCATAAAACTTACTACTATGAAAATAAAAAATCCACCTGAAGAAGGATGTCACAGTAAAGCCTTAAAGTTGCAGTTGCATAATAATATTTATTAGAAAACATAACTAAACATTTTACTTTCTAAATATGCCCTAGAATAAATTGTGTAATAGAATCAACAATAAAGATGAAGTGGTCTTAGTATATAAATGTGTTACGTGAGATCAATTATATTGCATATTTTCAATTATAATTTTTATTTTATTTATATATATATGTTATTAGTTTTGAAGGGGTGATTAAAAGAATCAATTTTATTTAACTTCCAATTAATATATTTTATTTTCATCAATCAAAGTTTATTTTATAAAATTATTTACAATTTTTATATAATAAATTTGTGAATTTGTTAACCAAAAAAATATGAAAGAAATATTTATTTATATTTTAATTGGTTAAAATGGTAGAAATGTTATTAGTCCCAGAGGGTATAATAAATCCTTCAATATGATTTAACCTTCAATTAAACTTTGCTTTCTAAACCAATTAGAATCAATTATTCTTTGTGTATGGAAAAATTTACAATTTTACAAAAGTCATGTTGTACATTTTTAAACAAAAATCATGAAAAAAACATTTTTATATATCATGATTGGTCAAAATTATTTACATATTATTTAGGGAAGGAACATTTACATCACCAATAGTAACTATAATAAATGCATTTTGATTATTTTTTATTATTTACCCTATGGTGACTTGGGTCCTTTTAGCCTTTAGTGTGCGATGACTTAATTCCTTTTAGTTATCACATATGAGTCACATTTGCACACTAATTATGTGATAATTGGTTGAAGTGATGCATGTACGCAAATAATTAAATGAAAAGTGTTTCATTAAAATTAAACTTCCAATCAACAATAAGGGAGAGGGAAGGCCATGTGGCCTCATTCTTAATGAATGAAATGGTGGATAGAGAAATATATTTTCCACATTGGAAAGGTAGTTTTTATTGTTTTTGGTTTTCTTTTCTCTAACACGAACAAAACCAAATTGAGATTCATTTTTACAAAATGATTATTTGATTTTTTTAATTTATATTAAATTTATTAATAATTTTATTATTATTATTTTAGTTGACTAGTGATAATTGGTATTAATTAGGTATATTATTATATTAGGTTCAAATATATTTTCATAGAAAAATTTGATTTCAAACTTCATCATATATAATTAAGATATTGAATTTTTAAATTTGATTTCTTTAAGTAAAAAGAAATAATTTCTGAATGATGGCTACATAAAGGTCAAAATTCATGTTAAAAAGGTTATATAAGAATTAAATGAATGTCAAATTTATGATCGAACATAATTATCAACAAATCAATCCATAACACTCCAGAGGGTATATTAAAGCCATCAATATGATTTAACCTTCAATTAAACTTTGTTTTCTAGACCAATCAAAACTCATTGTTTTTTGTGTATGGAAAATTTTGTAATTTTACAAAAATCAAGTTGTGCATTTTTTAACAAAACCCATGAAAAAAGCATTTATTTATATTGTGATTGGTCAAAAAAGTTTACATGTTATTTAGGGAAGGAGCATTGACATCATCAATAGTAGCTAGAATAAATACATTATCCTTTAATTTTTATGTGAAAACTAAAAATAAGATAGGTTCTTAATATAGAAAATGCCTTTTCCAAATAGTGTAGGGGTCTATGTTGGCAGGGATGGAGGAAGTAGTAGCACATTCTTACTATGCAAGACTATTTGAGAATCAGTAAATAGAGTAAATAAAAGGAAATGTGTTATTAGGTATATGCAAGGCACATGGATCTAAAAATTTGGAGATACAATTTGCTGATCAGGAATGGTGTATCAAGCTAGTGAGAATCAACTTGCAAGGATCTCATTTTTTTATTATTGATAAGTTTTAAGGAGTCCTCGTCATGAGAATGAGACTAAAGGGAATCGAGATATGAGATTAGATCAAAGTTGTGGATCTAAGTAGGTAACACAAAAATTGAACCTATAGATTAAATGTATCTAGGTGCTACCTGCACCAAGATAAATTCACTTTGGAGATCATTTCTACCAAGACAAGAGGGAGATGTTGAAGGGAGTGAAGGTCAAGATATGTAATAGTTTATTTAAAGTGAAGGAGAGGATATTTTTCTATAAATGTTGAGTTGAGAATAAATTCTACTCCAACAATTCAACTCACTAATAAAAGTGGTTGACATCTTATGCATGGCTCGATAGGATGCAACTCAAAGGAGCTTTAAGGAGCTCACTAGATATGCACACTATAGCTTGTGGACTTTATGTAGTGTACCTATGCTATGTGACCAAGGTTTTTATTATAATATAGTTAAGTATTATGTATTAGTTATTCTATATTTATTTTAGAACAATTAATCATTTTTGTTGCATGCGTGTTTAGTCTATCTGTGAGGATCTGATGTTTTTGTGGTGATTAACCTTGTTAGCACCTTTTGAAAATATTCAAAATATACATTTTAGAAGATACAAAAATATTGCTATGTTCCTCATAAATGGTGGTATTTACAGTAAAATGGCCTTTTTGATTACTGCAATGCTACTTATGGCTACAAGTCATGATGTTGCCATTGTAGATGTGATTATAGATGTGTGTATAGCCAAAAAAAAAAATCACTATCTACTATTGGTCTTAGATATATAGAGTTTGTGTGGTATCAGCTCATCAATTAGACCACTAATAAAATCTCAAGGCTTTTTTAATGCTTTGCATTGTAATTGTCTTCCAAAATTTGCATTGGATTTTCATTTCAAGAGTTTCCACAATCTAATATCATTAAATATTTAAATGTAATAAATCATAGACACACTTATTGTTAGGACATGTTCCAAAGTCTTAACTTACCTTAGGATTTTGGTAAGTTTATTTTAAACCATAAATGTAAATGGAGGCATACTTATTTTTATAAAGACACCTCCATTAATAAATTAACTTATTTTTATTCGATTAGTTTAATATTTTGTGTTAAACTATTAGAACTACATTTCGAGTGCAATTCCCATGGGAGCTGGTTAGTAGGTTAGCTGGTTTTTATCGATATGTGCTCTATATATATATATATATATATATATATATATATATATATATATATATATATATATATATATATATATATATATATAAGAGTTAACAAAATATTGGCACAATTTATATATACTTATTTTATTTTGATTAATAAAATACTTGTGGACACACCGCAATGGGCACAAGATTTACCTTATGTGATTTTGTTTGATTAAATCTATTAGAGGGTTATTAGTGGTATCATAACATGGTAACTTGGTAAATTATTAGAAAATGCAAGATAAAAGACAATGTGGTGATCTCAGAAATAAAAAATAAAAGAATTCATGTGATTGGATAAAGAAGGTTCACATGAAATTGATTTTGTCAAATATAAGGTATGCCCTTTATTAATATAATTTAGAGTTAATATTTGAAAAATTATTCAAATATCAAAAAATTTAAATACACATTTTTAAAAATCCTATTAGAGGAATTTGATAAATATAGTACCTTGAGAAATAAATTTTTTATGTTGGTTTGAAAAGCAACATTTTATTTTCATCCTCCATTTTTGTAAGCTTGATTTTCCCTATTAAAGCCTAGAAGTTGTTTCCTTGATTAGTATTTTTAAAAATCTACCCAACAATCCATCTATATGGATTTATCAGCTAGAAAAACCTATGTAACAAATTGGTATGACCTCCATGAGTTTATAAAAAAATGAAATAAATTTGGATAAATCTATCTCATTTTTAAGCTTTAGTATGCTAAAAAATCTGATCTAAAACTATCTTGAAAGCTTTTAAATCAAAATTATGAGTTTTATGGTTTGGTCTTAAATTTTTAAAACTTCCATAGTGTCCAAAAATTCTAGCCATCTTTCATTTTGTATAAAATCCCTTTTTGGTAGTTTAAATTTACTCAAATTTACTTTAATACTCCATTATTTGGCCCTATACGGATTTGTAAGCTCTGATACATCAAGAAAAGAGTTCCAAGAATTATTTTTTGTAGCCATGGTGTCCTTGGATGTAGCATGGCATTGGAATACATTTGAAAAATAATATTTTTTATTTTCTAAAGTTTGATTAAAAAAATTATAGTTTGAGGGGTCCATGAATCAAAGAGCTTTCTACTTTTTAAAAAAGTTTCATGGATGAATTGATTTTTACATGGGAAAGTAATTTTTTTAAAAAATTTTACAATGAGAAAAAATTAGCTTTAAAAATAAATTTCTAATTATGTGTCTTTTAAAAGCTCATAGAGTAATTGGAAAGCATGATTTTGTAAAAACCCTTGAAAGATGGAGGCCCAAGGTTCAAATCTTTCTTTTGGTAAAATTTTATATTTAGACATTTACTTTTTGAAAGAATATTCTATTTTTTTGGAATATTTTACATGTTTTAAATATTTTAAAGAACATAAATCATGTGAAATAATGAAATTTATTGGGAGAAGAGCAATAGTTGTGTATTTTATTAGTGAAAGAAAGGTGTAATTGATGAAATAAATGTGTAATTAATTTAAATCTTTTATTTTTGGTGAGGTTAAGTACAAAACTCATCAAAAGTTTTTTTTTCTCTACATGGAGGTTGAGTGAAAAACCTTATAGAAGCATTATTTTTTGCAAAGTGTTATTGTGAGTGTATTGTTATTTCATTTTTTGCACTTACATTCATTTCAAGATACCAAAAATTAAAAATTTACTTTCAGATGGTGATAGATTAATAATTTCTAATTATTCTAATTGAAAACATTTGATGAAAGCTTTATTAGTTTTTAATGAGATATGAGATATTATAAAGAATAAAAATCCTACATTGCCTATAGAACAAGCCAAACTTGATATTTTTAAATCTACATGATTCTAAGGCTCTAGCTTTAATCAAGTGTTTTTTTACTCATGATACTTATATACATATTGAAAATTCTTCTTATAGTTACACTACATGAAAAACCTTATTTGATTTGTATGATAAGAAAACTAAGCATAAAAAGATAGGCATTCATATACAATTGTTTACTTTGTCATTGGAGGAAGATGGGGATACGGGAGAATACATGTCTAAGTTGAAGAATATTACTACTAAGTACCTTAAGGTTGGGTTTGGAAAACTAAATGATGATGTCATAATTACTACTTCATTGAATGGAGTACATGGGTCTTATAGGAACTTTTTAGAAATTTTTCATGTATTTAACAAGATCATAGGCATCACATTTGATAAATTGGTTGAGTTGGTTATTCAACATGACCTCTCTCTACCTACACAATCCAAGAAAATTGAAGAAGCCCATGTTTCAGAGTCTAAGCCTAGTTCATCTTCTTTTGGTCAACAAAATAATAGAGGGAACAATTATAGAGGGGGTCGATGTTATAGAGGAGGCGGATATTAAAACTAAGGTATAGGTTATTCAAATAAACAACAATCTAGGTATTCTCATTCAAATGAGATGAGTGATAGAGGATGTCCTCACAACTCTTATAGAGGTAGAGGTCGAGGTAGATTAAATATTCAGTGTCATAGAAGTGATAAACTTTGTCACATTGCCTCTCAGTGTAGGATTTATTTTAATAAAATTTAGTGGCCACAAAAAGTGACTAAGTCTAACTCTGCTTAATATGCCGATCATGACTATGATGATTTTAACAATATTGCTCATGAATCTACATTCACTATTTTAGGACACATTGATTATATGGAATATGAGGCTATGAAATGGTTTTTATTACTTCTTTCATAGACCCATGTACTTTTGAGGAGGCCTCTACTGAACATGTTTGGCAATAAGTAATCTAAAGTGAGTATGATGCAATACTTAACAATAATACTTGGGTTTTGGTTGATCCTCCTCCACATGTTCAACCCATAGAATGCAAATGGGTTTATAGGGATAAGTATAAATTAGATGGATCCATTGATAAACATTAGGTAAGATTTGTTGTGAAAGGATATGCGTAACAATAAGGTATTGACTATGAGGAAACATTTAAACTAATTGTCAAATGGAAAAATATTCATATGATACTTTCTTTAGCTATATATAATGGTTTAAAAGTACATTATATGGATGTTAAATGTGATTTTTTAAATGGTGATTTATAGGAAGAAGTATACATGAAATAACCTCAAGGTTTTGAGAAAGTGGGTGTGGACAACAAAGTGTGTAAATTGATAAAGCTTTGTATGGGCTCAAATAGGTACCTAGGCCTTTGTATGATAAAATAGATTCATACATGAATAAAATTAGCTTTCAACATATTAAATTTGATGATACTCTCTATTTTTTAGTGCAGGGTAAGAAATTGGTTATTCTTGTTCTCTATGTCGATGACTTGTTTATCATAGGCAATAATAAAAACCATAAAATGTCTATGAAGAAGGAAATAAAAAATAGGTTTGAGATGAAAAATATTGGACTTCTTCAATACTATCTTAGCATATAAATAACTCAGAAAGAGCATAGTATTTTCATTTCATAAGCTAAGTATATTTCTACGTTATTAAATAGGTTTGGCATGAGTGACTGCAAACTTGCCATCAATCCCATGGAAAGTAATTTGAAATTATCTAAGGATGATAGTAGTACCTTTTTTGATGGCAAAAAATATAGATAGTTAGTAGGACGCTTAATATATTTGATGACTACTAGGCACAATATATCATCTTTAGATGGAATTTTGTCTAGGTTTATGCATGAGCCTAGATAAATTCATTGGCATGTAGAAAAAAGAGTTTGTTACCTATAGAGAATGAAAACATATGGCCTTGCATATTGACATAAAAATAAATTCAAACTTGTTATGTATTGTGATGTAGATTTTGGATGATGTATGGATGATATAATATCCACAACATGATACAATATATATATATATATATATATATATATATATATATATATATATATATATATATATATATATATATATATATATATATATATATATATATATATATATATATATATATATATATATAGGTTCATCTGTTATTACTTAGTGTTGTAAGAAGTAGGATAAAGAGTAAAATATATCAGTAGAATTAGAGTACATTGTAGCATGGGATGCTTATAGAGAAACTATTTATTTATGATTCATTATTGAAGATCTTTTGGTTTCTCAGATTGTTCCTACATAGTTATATATTGCTAATTAGAGTGTAATAAAGATGTCCAAGAATCTAATATTTCATGCCAAAATAAAACATATGGATGTCAAATATCATTATCTATGAATGCTAGTGGCAAAGAAAGAACTTGATCCTATATATTTCCAAACTCCTAATCAAATCGCTGACATTTTCACAAAACCTTTTGACATAATCAAATTTGAAAAATTTAGAAAAATGCTTGGCATATGTCTAAAAAACTAACTTTAGAACATGGGGGGTTTGTTAAGACTTGTTCCAAGGCCTTAACTTAGCTTAGGATTTTGGTAAATTTATTTTACATAGTAAATGTAAATGGGGTATGCTGCTTTTCATAAAGACATCCCCATAAATAAATTAAGTTAATTTTATTTGGATAGTTTGATATTTTGTGTTAAATAATTAGAACTCTCGTTCGGGATTTTGTTACTAGGTTAGTTATTTTTTATCGATATGTGGTGAAAACCTATTAATATATGTTTTTTAATGTAAAAGGGTTAATGACATATTAGCACCCTTTCTATGTACTTATTTTATTTTGATTAATAAAATGCTTGTGGACCCACCTCAATGGGCTGAAGATTTACCTTAGGTGATTTTTTTGGGTCAAATCTATTGGAGTGTTATCACTTATAAAGTGTGTTTCACAAGCTATTGGATTTAGCCAAGGTAGGCCTACTACAACAGGCATTATATACAAGGCATTTTTTCATCAATGATCTTTTGAAGCTGAGAAGGCTAGTGTGTTTGATCATATTATTCAGATGATCGTTTTTACGATTGAGGGAAATAAAAATTTTAACAAATATCATTATTTTTTAATTAGTTTATAAGATAAATTATTTATTTACATGTAAAGGTATCATGTGCTTCAGTTTAACAAGTAGAACCTTCTTATCAAATGTTGCATTTTGGCAATATACAATCTTCAATCCTTTGAGTATATTATGGGTTCTTAATATAACTTGTAAATTTGTTGGTCCTATCATGTTTAGCACATGTGATATTAGAAAAAGAAGTTTCTTTATGTTTATGTGTGCCAAGGAGTTATGTTTTAATAACATGAACACTTTTTGTTTTGCATTTTTTAAATGCCATATATCACAATATACAACGTCAAGCACATTAGAGACTAGATTTTTTTTAGTTATTATCTTTTTAGTTATTTAGTTCATGTAATTTCAAATAAAATATATTTTTTATATTAACTCTAAAATCTTACTTCTTTTGTTTCAAAAAATCAGCTAATTTATTCAATACATTTTGAATTTCCAATCTTATTTTGGTAAATATATAACATGTACTTTCATTTTTGCATGGAAAGTTTTTTTTAGTACTTTGAAAAGTTGTTACAAGAAACAATAGAAATTAAAATAGATTGAAAACTAAAAGCATTCATATAGTAGCATAATTTCCTCTAATAATCACAGTGGAAATATTATGGAATGTAATTTGCCATGTTATTTCAACATGGTTTTGAGAGCTTAAAAATATTGTGTTCATGTATTTGCCTAATTCCTTACCAAATCTTGATTTTTAATGCAAAATTAAGAAAATAATGATATTTTTGCATACTGGTGTCAAATACGCCAACTTTTTTTTCTTTTTATTAAGTCCAAGGTTCTCAAAGTAGTGAAATATGTGATAAAAGCTCAAAACTAGAGTAAACATGTCTATTCTCAAGTCATTGATTTATAGGGCAAGAAGAAACTGGGATCCTTAAGATTACTATTGTTTATTTATCTTTGGTTGATTTGATAATTTATATATAACAATGTCTTATAGGGTTTTTGCTCCGTATCAATACCCATGGTCCTTACATATGGCATTGGTGGATTGGATGATTTGTGTCAGGTGGAGGAAAAATATGTAGTTTTTATGGTGGCAATTTTTAAAAGATTGTTATTTTTCTTTGACACATAAATTAATGATATTATCCAAGCATCTTACAAACTTCGAGCTTATTTCCATCTAAAATTAAAAAAAATGGAGATAATTAGGCAACAATATGTATACATTGAACACATATGTTAATCATGATTTCTAGATTCAAAGTTTCACAGTTTGTAAGTTGTTTTTTAGGTTTTACACTATAAACTATACTCTAGATTATTAACTTTTCTAGTTAATGTCAATGGTGTCATAAATATTCTTAAGTAATTTTAATTCATAATTATTTTTCTATATAATTTATACATAAAATAAAAATCAAAACTATTCTATGTTTCTGTAAGGACACTTTGCATGATGCCCCTATTATCAGATGGAAGAGTGACATCATGAAAATAAAGAAGTACTCATTTGTGCTTGTTAGGATATTGAATACAAAATGAATAATGTACAATAAAATTATATAATCTATGTATAGGGTAAATAAATAAGGTTGCCTCTTTTTTGAAAAGATATGGTGAACAACAAATAAAATATATGGAACATGACATTTTCCAACATGCAGTGCCAAATATGACAATTATTATTTATGGGAATCTATCACTTTATTGAGACTCTATACAATTCCACTCTCTTGACAAGAGTTCACTTTCATTTATATTAGGAATTGAAGGCCCACATTACATTGCACTCTATGTTCATGTATTCCACACATTCTAATTGGGATTAAAGTCATTAGAACTGTTGATATAATTAGGCTTTAAAGCCCGACTACAATTGTTAGCATTTCACTATGGAATATGAAGTATCTAAATAAAGCATCTACACACACACACACACACACACACACACACACACACACACACACACACACACACACACACACACACACACACGCACGCACACACACACACACACACACACACATCCTTGAGATAATTCAAAAACCCATATGAAAACACACAAAAAAATTGGTAGATAAGATGAGAAATAGTGGCAGTCCTTATATTGTCATTCACATAAGATGAGAAATGATAAATCAAAATGTCATCTTATTATCCATTCAAACTAATCAAATAAACAAATTCAGCCTTGTGTTACTCTTATTTCAAGATTAAGTTATATTGTAAGAGTTTAGAACTTGTGTTATATATTGTAAGAGTCTAATCAATAATAATAATAGATAGTTTCATCGAGGGGAAAATTAGGAAGCAAAAGAGCATGTATCGTAATGTTTATAATAATAAAATAAGAGTTATGTTATATCATTTCATATCCTGAGGGTGGAAAAACAATAGAGGTGAAATGTTACATTTTTTTCCCACATGCCACACAACTTTCCTCAGCAAGAGTTGGCACTCTCATTTTCAAACTAAGAATCAAACCTTGATTTTGCTAACGATTCCATAATGTTATTTATTGAGAGTAGTGAACTAGTTATACATGACTTATAAGGTCAATGATGGAGGTGACAAGTTGTGGTGGATGGAAGATTGGAGTGAAAAGATAATAATAGGAACAATCCCTACTATCAAATGTTTTTAAGGCTATAGAAATCTAAAAGAAAGGTTTAATCACAATCATGTGGTTATATATGGAAAGGTTGAAGTGAGATTCAAAAGGTTGATAACAAAAAAAAAGTGGCATTATAATTAGAGTAATGGAGGAGAGGTGGAGAATAATATGAAAGTGTAGATGTGATGTGTTTTTGATTGATAACTTTTGTAATGCATGTGTGAATGCCTTAGAAACCTCTTCAATGTGTTTTAAGAAGACCGTACATGCTGCCAAAAAGCGCACTCATTGCTCTTTTGAACACATTCACACAAGCATTCTAGTAAAAAAGTATTATTGTTTAAACACATTCAAAGTTATCAAGATTTTGACAAAAAAATGGTTGCATTTAAATGTCATCAACAAATCAAATTGACTGGTCAGGATAGACACCATCCAACAAGAACAACCTAGTCTTTAGCAAACTCTCACTTTCACAAGGATTTGTTCAATGTGTGTGGTATATTTTTGCCTTTACCTAGGGATCCATGTTAAATTATAGCTAAACAAAGGTATTCCTATGTCTTGGAAAGTATTTTTTGTATTTTTGATGGAGGAAAGACGTGGTTATCATTTTTTTGCAGTGGTCGATTATGTTATTCAATGACTAGTGGGGAGGAGGTATAATTTATGTTTCTTCACCCTATCAAGAGGAATCTCTTATAATTATGGGATTTTTTAGCCATGGTGGGTATATATGTATAAGACTCAACATATTTCTATTGGGTCAAAATGTGACTAAGCTTAGTTCGGTCATAGTTAGGTTTGTTTACCTAGAGGATCTTCCTTCGGTAGAAGTGGTTCTGTGCTTGATTTAGACTTGTGGTTTTATGGCTAAGGTCTTTCTAAACTTATAAAGATATTTTGCCTTAATCAAGAATGTTTACACTATTTGGGATCATCCTCTGTTTACCAAGTTTTAGGTTACATTGGCTCCTGACCCTTTGGAGTTTAATGGTGGGTGTAGCATGTAGTCTTCTTTGTTATTTATTCTGGACTCTTTTTGCTATGGATAGACTCTTCGTGGGTGGTGGGTTGGTCTGTGTTGGGTGGTACCTTTCATGGATTATTTAGTTTTGCTTGGTTGGTTTGGGCCTTTTGCTTTTGGTGGAGGCTCACCTCACTCTTGAAATGGTTCCACCTACATAGTTTTTTACCCTATTATGTGTTGGTTCTTTCCAATGAATTCTTGGGGACCCTATTGGGTTATGTAAATTATTCTTGAGAAAATATGCAAGGAGGGTAGGGGGAGAAGGGCATATTAAGTTATAGAAAGAGAAAGATCCAACTGGGAGACATGGAGGAAGGTTTCCCCTTTTCCAAGAAGAAAAATGTTTTAGAATACATCAGAAGTATGGTTCAACACTTCGTTTGTAGGTTTTTTAGTTATGTTAACAGTAAGTTTTCCTATTGTATGAGTTTAGGGGATTATGTTATAATTCCAATATTTGTTTGTGATTTCAAGTTTTCTCTTGTTATGGGCTTGGATCAACCAAATTTCCTTTTTGTGATGGCTATTTTTCATAGGAATGTTTATGAATTCCTTTAAGAATCCTACTCTATGAAAATATGGCTCCAGGGGTCTGGATAAAAATTCTTGAGTATTTTGTTACAATTTGGCTCCCTTTGGAACCTCTGGTAGCTCCTTGCATTGTTACCCTTATTTTTATCCTCAGATGGAATGGAGGACCTGAAAAACCCCCACATGAGTTATTTGCTCTAGTTAGGGTGTCCGGCCTTAACCCCCTTGTGGTTAGCTCTATTTTTATTGTTTAATCTTGTGATGAGATTTGTTTGATTTGGGTCTTCTAAAGACCCATCAATTTTCTTCTTCTCTTGTTTGGATGGTTCTCAATCAAATCAAAATCAGTCTATTGAGATATGAGCTTCCTCTTTTCAAGTATTGGATGGTTCCCACAATAACTAAAAGTGGTTCTTATTTTATTTCTTATTTTTAGCTTGGTTTTGTGTCGGTGGCTCTTTTGTTTCCCTATTTTTTTATTTCTATGGTTCTTTCTTTAGTTTGGTAGGGAAGATCTGGACTTCTCATTATATCTAGGACTCGATTCCATGCCAACTATCAAAATTGAGTTCACCAATAATTAAAACAAATGAAGTAATTATAGGTTTTTAAAAAATTGTTTTAAAATACTCAATAATATTATGAAAATAAAGGTTCAAATCTTGAATTTTTGTTTGTATATTTGAACATACACAATACATAAATTGTAGCTAAATATAGTTTGGCTTATTAATTGTTTATATTTTCAGATATCTAATAACTAGTGTAAGGTAAAATATTATTACTCTTTCAAATAGTACATATTGTGGCATATAAAAGATGTTTTCTACTAAATACAAGTGCAATGTGTGGAATCCATTCATTTACAAAGCGCAGTGTCAAGAAACCATTTAATCCAAACCATGGATGAGATTGATGTGGGAATGAGGTGAGTACCATGATAATCACATGGACATCTTTTTTGTCTCCAATATATGACATGGGAATGGGATGGCCCCAAAAACAAAAATTATGTGCATGTTGTATATAATTGTAAACATTTCAAATGTCTTTTTGATAGTTATCAAAAAAATTCAGTCCTTTTTGGTGAGTTACGATAAAACATAGCTTTAAAAAACATTAAAAACCCTAAAAAAATGTTTGGTATGAGCGTCATATCTCAAGCCTAGATTGCACTTTTGTCTGCATATTGGGTGATTCATAGTTGGACTGTGCCAGTGAAAGTCAAAGAATACCAACTCATAGACCTCATTTATATAGTCTATACGGGTGAAAATATGTTCGAATACTAACCTAATTTAATTTTATTTTTATTTTTATGGGCTATAAAAAAATAGTTAAAATATTTTAGTAAATTTTAGGCTGACCGTAAACATATAGTTAGGTAATATTAAATGGTTTATATCGAGTAAAATGTTTGTAATTAAATTATGAATGTAACTTTAAAATATTGATTCGTATGTATACTAACTTTACCCTTACATGTTAGCTTAAAAGGTGTTTGACTCATATTAAAACACTTTTATGCCCTATTGTAAAAGTAAGTATTTTTGAAGGACTTTACAAAGCCAACATAAATATGTAGTTTATTATGAAAGAATTTTTTTTCTCTAATATAATTGATTCAATTTTTTTGGGCCCTCTTGGTGTATTTTTTACATAATATTTTTGAAAACTTGAACCATTTCCTTTTTCATTACACTTTTATTTTGAAAATATGGTTTTATTTATTTAAGAAAATGAATAGACTTTAGGTAGTAGTTAATTTTATTCAAGAACTTTTAATTAACTGGACAAAATAAGGAAATCAAGTTGGTTGTATTTGGGCTATATCCTCATCTTAGATTATTTTGAACTTATAGAAATAAATAAATAATAGAGTCTTCAATAACTTATCCCTCTTTGAATAATTACATACTCTTAAAATTGAGACACTCTTTCAAAATATTTTTTAGGTTAAAGTATCACCTTCTAAAAATAAAATCACTGGAGAGGAGTACAATGTTCTCTTAAAAAGTAATTTATTAAAAAATAACCTCATCTTCCCTCCTCAAATAAATAAAAGGTTTTGGGTCTCTTAAAAGATTCTAAACAACAATTATGTCAATCTAAATTTTGATGAAGCATCCTAAAGTAACTCAAGTGTTTTTAGAGGTGAAAGCATTTTCATAGATAATTTGGGACAAGTGATTTTATGTCTCACCTTCCAACATTCCATTGTCTTCAAACAATTTGACTAAAGCTATAGATATTTTCAGAGGTTTGAGAACTATTATTGATTTTTTTTTTTCATGAAATTATTTGCAGAAAGTGATTCTCTCTGGGTTATTAATAGTGTTAATTTGATAAGATCTTGTCAATGGAAGCTGAATTCAATCATTTAAGATATCCTTCATATCATCTTTTTTTAATAGGACATTCCTTTCTTCCACATCTCTAGTGAGACTAACTCTCTAGTAGATTTCTTGACTACTTTTGGAGCTCTTCATCTTCCTCTTAATGAAGATTGACATTGTGAAGGCCCCTCTACATGGAAGGAATGCAAGTAATTAATTAGTAAACACTTATCCCATTGATAACTTTCCATTTGATCAAGATTTTGTCAAGAGAATTGGTGGTCTAGCTTGAAGAATGCTTATTATAGTATCAGGGTTTTTTGACTATTTCGGTTCCTAAGATCATTTTGTTTGAGAGACTTGTTGAAGCCATGGAATCTATCATGGGTTCTCTCGTTGCCAAAGTTTCTTGGGTAGTGATTTTGGTTTAGTACTTTAAAGACATTCTGGGGTTCAGTGAACAAGGCTTCCAGTGATGGCATTTTCCTACTTTCCGTTAGTGGTTCCTTGGTGGTGCTTCCCTCTTACATTCAAGGACTACTTTGAATATGAAGTTTCTATGATTCAATTCTTTGGTCTTCTATCTTGTAATTATATTTTTGGCTTTTTGACTTTCCAATCTTTTTACCTTCTAGTTTTATGTTCATCTCCTTATGTTCAACTAAATATTTCTTTTATCCTTTTTAATTTAATCTACTAACCAAATCCTTCTGTAACACAAGGTAAGGGCCACTTTTCCCTTAATATTTTCTATTAAAAAAAAGAAGAATGATGCATTTATATCTCGCCAACAAAAATGTTCATTCTTTCTTATTATCACATTTAATTTACTCTCATGAAAAATTAGTGTCTTGTTCTGGTTTGATGGGGAATGCCTTGAGGCTTCAAGTCATGGCAATTATTGTTAGTCTTGCATAGAGTGAGGGAGAAGCAATCTAATATATTTATTCATTTATTTTACTTATTCGAGAACTTGAAAACGAAAGTCAAGCTGGAAGGTTAACGTCGATCAGGAATAAAGTTTCACTATTAAAATTTCAACCGGCCACAGCTGGAACTTTTCAAAAGGCTTCCGCACATCATATTATCGTTTCCATGGAACTGAAAAGTAAAGCCATCAATTACAAGTCCAAAACTGCTCACACAAACGTAACCGACTACATATGTCTCAGTGATTATGATGGTGCAGAGTAGTCCCATTATTCCTGCCAGCTATTCGCCCATAATATGCAAATCGAATGGCAAACAAATAGTGTATCCCTAATCGAGAGTCAAAAAAAAACACGTCAAAATTTTGATTTGGGATGCTGCATATACTTTAGATTGAATTCAACCTGTTCAGAATAATAATTTGGTAACGGTTCACTTGTGTTTCGTTTGCTTGAAGACTTCACATTGCTTCCCTATTTGAAGAGTGTTAGTCTTTCCTCTTTACCTTTGAACCAATGTTCTTTGCACCTTAAATGGAAACTGCTAGTCTTTACAACATCAATTCACCTTCGTTTTATTCCGGTCTCTCACTATGTGATAAATATAAGACTTTTAATTTCACCTTCCTTTAGCTGTTTGGAATTTAGAATTTACCTCATTAGATGTGTATCGTAGTCAATTCAGGCCCCAATAAAGCGGACCAAACTTATTATCACAAAGATTTAGTTGGAACTTTGTAAGCAAATGACGAAACCATTATAGACTTTATTTATCCATTCAAATCCGCTACTCTCTTTCAACAATGCTTGTTACGTTAGAATCACTTGTTCATACGCTGTACACAACAAGCTAATATGTATGTTAAAAGTCCACCACAGATCGAGAACATATATATCAAAGAAGCTGGTAGGTCTATTAGCCAGAAATTCAAGTCTACTACTACTTACGTAACCGACCAACAACGGACTTACTCTTATTCTTGACCACCAACAGTTTTGAAAAGACCGTCTCCACAGTGGTATTATTCAGGAATCCAATTTATCTACAAAATGGATCTTCAATGAGCAATGCCGCATTCTCCTTTTGAAATTCCATTGTATTGTAAAAGTATAATCAAGAAAAATAATGGAGAATTTCAGAGGTGTTAAAATTGAGGAGCAAAAGTTCTAAGATTGTCGTTTATTTCCTAAAGTTCTCATTTCTTCCAATAATTCTCAGAAGGAAGGGATCACAACAAGAGTCCATAACGTCATGGAAGAACAAAACATGCAATGAACAAGAATTACATCAGTGCGGATCCATTTTGTTCAGAGGATTTGGCATAATGTCGGCAAATGACTTCAATGGTCTTGTGGAAGCGTTTGGATGGGAAGAGCAACCGTACAAAGGCCCCGTCTCCCAAAATAGCATGCCCCGTAAAATAATATTGTTGGCAGAGTGTGGTCTACTAACGAAGCTCCTCTCCTGTGGGCAGAGCAAGAAAGAAAAATAATAGAAAATAAAAATAGGCGGACTCAGATTGCTACAGCAATCAAAAAGAGATCTTTTGAATCTTATTAATTCTGCATTCTAAAATCTGCGATCAGAAACTACAAAAAGAGAATTGAAGAACAAACAAAGCTGGAAATCAACTAGTGTTAAACTGACAGTTCTCCATGCAAACTGAGTTATGAATTAAACAGTTGATCATGCAAACTGTGTGCATGTTGGAGGCTTAACAGGGAGTGGAGAAATTAACAACAGTTTCTAACGCTCCCCCTTAATTTCTACCACTAACTACTTCAACATTTACAATGCCTAAATTTTGTCTTAGATAATCAAAACTTTCTTTTGCTAATGCCTTTGTCAATATATTTGCCAATTGGTCTTCAGATCTGCAGAACTACAAATGGATTTCTCCATTGTTCACTAACTCTCTGATAAAATAAAATCTTGTATCAGTGTGCTTGTTCCTCTTATAAAAAACATGATTTTCTGACAATGCAATTGTTAATTTGTTGTCACAAAAGATTGGTGTTGACTCCTTCTATGCTTGTAATAAATCTGTCAATACTCTCCTCATCCAAGTTGCTTGACATGATGCTGATGTTGTTAGAAGTTGTTGATAATTTCTCCACTCCCTATTAAGCCTCAAGCATGCACGCAGTTTGCATGATCAACTTTTTAAGTCATAACTCAGTTTGCATGGAGAACTGTCAGTTTAACACTAGATGATTTCCAGCTTTGTTTGTTCTTCAATTCTATTTATGTAGTTTTTGATCATAGATTTTACAATGCAGAATTAATAAGATTCAAAAGATCTCTGTTTGATTGCTGTAGCAATCTGAGTCCGCCTATTTTTATTTTCTATTATTTTTCTTTCTTGCTCTCCCCACAATCTGGTATCAAAGCGTACGATCCTGTAGTAGAAGTTGAAGCACATCATACAATCCACGTAGACCTTTGCTAGAAGTGATGCTCTAAAGCAGTTGGCGTGTACCATAAAAGAAAAAGAATTCTATTGTGCTGCTTCAAGAGGGCCATTGTAATTACTTGACTCCAAAGCGTAAAGTGAATTAGATTTGTATTCTATCTAAATTAACTTATTAAGCATTTCAGAGTTAAAGTTTTCTGAAAATGGGCTCAGTTGATCTTCTTGCATAAATTGCTCGTCTATATAAGTGATCTTGTAAGCCGTCAAAACACATTGAAGGACAAAGAATATAGACAAATTACAGCCAATGTTCATTCTAGTCATATATGTTGAATAGCATAGCTAATTAAATAACAGACCCAGAGCGCTGGAAACAAGATCCATGGAGGAGAAAGGTTGTTGTAGCAATAGAATTCTGCAAGTCTTGAGACATGGCAACAAACAACAATATTTTTCAGCTTCATATTCCCATTTTTAATGGTAAGACTTATGATTTTTAGGCAATTAAAATGAGAACATTGTTTTGCTCACAAGATGTTTGGGATTTGGTAAAAAATGGCTTTGTAGAACCACAAGATGAGGCTGCCCATCAGGGATTAACTCAAGCAAAAAAGGAAGAGCTTAAAAAAACAAGTAAAAAGACACAAAAGATATATTTCTAATCCAACAGGTAATGGATGAATCTATTTTTTCTAGAGTTACATCAGCAACGAGATCCATGTCGGCATGGAAAATCTTAGAGACCACCTAGAAAGGTAATACAAAGGTGAAAGTAGCTAAATTGCAATCTCATAGGAGAAATTTTCAAAATTTGTAAATGAATGATTCAGAGTCTATAGATCAGTTTATGGGTCAAGTATTGAATATTGTAAATCAAATTAGATCTAATGGAGAAATAATAATAGATAAGAAGATCATATAAAAAATACTCATGAGTTACCCAGCAAATTTGATGCAATAGTTGTAGCTATTGAGGAAACAAAGGATTTGGAATAGTTATCAGTAGATGACTTAATGGGGTCTTTGTTAACACATGAATCCATAATATATAGGAATAACAATACTTCTTTTGAAAATGCTTTCAAGTCTCAGGTATCATTTGGTAGAGGAAGAGGAAGAGGAAGAGGAAGGTCAAGCTTCAGAGGAAGAGGCAGAGGTAGAAATGGAAGGAACAATCTAGATCAAGGTGAAAACAATAATCAAAACTACAACAATAGAGGACGTGGCAACAATCACTTCCAGCAAAATTCATAGAGGTTTGATAAATCTAACACTCAATGTTATTACTGCAAAAAATATGGACATTATGCAAGTGAATGCAGAAAGAAACAAGGAGATGTGGACAAACATAATGCTAATTACACAAATGAGTCTAATTCTAAGTCTAGAAGCTTATTCCTCACTTGTCATGTTGCTGAAGAAAATGCTAGAGATATTTGGTTTTTAGATAGTGGATGCAGTAACCATATGACAGGGAATAAAAAATTGTTTGCTAGTCTTGATGATTCTATAAAATCTGAAGTGAAATTAGGAAATGATAATAAATTGGATGTAATGGGTAAAGGAGTAATAAATGTTTTGGCAAAAAATGGTGAAAGAAGATTTATTCCTGATGTTTGTTTTGTACTTATACTAAAGCATAATCTTATGAGTGTTGGACAGTTAGTACATAAATGTTACAGAGTATCTTTTATGGATAATGTTTGCACAATACTAGACAAAATTCCAAATGACAGGTTGATATAAAAAGTGGAGATGACTTAGAATTAGATGTTCCTTCTTTGAATTCAGTGCATCCAAAGAGAAGAGGAAGCCCACATCAAAACCATGCATCTAGACCAATCATTGCTATGGCATTTAAGGTATGGACATTTACAGTTTGGAGGTTTGAATTTGTTAGAAAAAAAATATGGTGAAGGGATTACTACCAATAGAAGAGCCAGGAAGTTCATGTGAGAGTTGTATTCTGGCAAAATAGCATAGAGAAAGCTTTCCAGTAGGAGCTTCATATAGAGCAAGGGTAATGTTGGAGCTAGTCCATAGTGATTTATGTGGACTAATGCAAATTCTATCATTTGGAGGTAGTTCTTATTTTCTAATTTTTATTGATGATTTTAGCAGAAAGACTTGGATATATTTTTTCAAAGACAAATCTAAAGCCTATGGAAAATTTAAAGAATTCAAGGCTATGGTTGAAAAGCAGAGTGGCCTTTACATCAATGTACTTAGATTAGATAGAGGAGGTGAATATATGTCTAATGAATTTCAAGATTTTTGCAGATATCATGGCATTAAAAGGAAATTGACTACAAGCTACACACCACATCAGAATGGTGTAGCAGAAAGGAAGGATAGAATAATCATAGAGATGGCTAGAAGAATGTTGAAGGCCAAACATTTGTCAAATGAATATTGGGCAGAAGTAGTAGCATGTGCAGTATATATTTGAAATAGAAGCCCAACAAAGAGTGTTAGGGATCGAATTTCACAAGAAGCTTGGAGTGGTAAGAAGCATAGTGTACATCATTTCAGAATTTTTGGTTGTATTGCATATTCTCTTATACCATCTAAATTTAGAATAAAACATGATGATAGAGGTGAGAAATGCATTTTTATTGGTTATAGTGAAGAATCAAAGGCTTGTAAGTTGTATAACCCCATTTCAAAGAAAGTGATTATTAGCAGAGATGTCAAATTTAAAGAAGAAGAAGCATGGGATGGAAGCATTGATAAAACCATCACAATTGGAGCATGATTTCCCCAAAATGAAGAAGTATATGAAGAACAAATTTTTTAAGGTGATCAATCCTCTCTGGAAGCAAGAACAAGCACTCCAATAAGATCATCTAGGAACTTAGCACAAGGTGAATCATCTGGTCATGCATGTCATCCTGCTCTCAATTCACGAGTCAGTGATGAATCAGATCCAACTCTTGCCACTTTAAGATCAAAATTTAAAGGTAAGAAAATGAAAAAATTGAATGAGATTTATGATCAAAAAGAAGAGAAGTTAAATTTATACTCAAATTTTGCCTTTCTCTCCATGATCCTATGTATTATGAAGACCTAGTTACTAAGGAACATTAGATAAAAGCAATGGATGAAGAGATGAATGCCATTAAGAGAAAACAAACATGGGATCTAATTAATCTACCTGAAGGTAAGGATTGCATAGGAGTCAAATGGATTTATAAGACCAAATTTGATGTAGAAGGAAAGGTTGAAAAACACAAGGCAAGGTTAGTAGCAAAAGGTTTTCCACACAAACATGGAATTGATTATAATGAAACATTTGCTCCAGTTGCTAGACTTGATACTATTAGAATGGTTTTAGCAATAGCTGCACAAAATAATTGGAAAGTATATCAAATGGATGTCAAATCAGCCTTCTTGAATGGTTTTCTAGATGAAAAAGTGTATGTGAAACAAACACTAGATTATGAAGTGCATGGACATGAAGAAAAAGTCTATAGATTGAAGAAAGCCCTCTATGGTCTCAGGCAAGCACCAAGAGCATGATATAATAGGATCAATTCATACATGACAAACAATGGATTCAGCAGAAGCAATAGTGAGCCTACATTGTACACAAAAATAAACAAAGGTCAAATTTTGATTGTGTGTTTGTATGTTGATGATTTGATTTTCACTTGAAATTTGTCTGTAAACACATTTAAATCAGAAATGAATAAAGAATTTGAGATGATAGATTTTGGAGTAATGAAGTATTTCTTGGGCATTGAGGTTGTACAATCTGAGAAGGGAATTTTTATTTATCAAACTAAATATGCAAAGGATGTGTTAAATAGGTTTAAGATGTTGAATTGTAAATCAACACCTACACCAGTTGCTACAGGTACCAAAATTAGCAAAGAAGACAAAGGGTTTAATGTTGATTCTACAACATTCAAATAACTAATTGGTAGTTTGATGCATTTTACAACTACAAGACTAGATATCATGTATGGGGTCAGCTTAATCTCTAGATTCATGGAGTCATCAAAAGACTCACATTGGCAAGTTAGAAAGAGGATATTGAGACAAGTGGCAAGAACAACAAAATTTAGAATTTTATATACCAAAAATAATAATTTTGGTTTTATTGGTTATACTGATAGTGATTTTTTAGGTAGCATTGATGACAGGAAGAGTACTTCTAGACATGCCTTTCTTTTTAGAATAGGTGTAGTCACATGGGCATCCAAAAAGTAGCCTATAGTGACACTTTCATTAGCTGAAATAGAGTATGTACTAGCCACATCAGTAGCATGTCAAGCAACTTGGATGATAAGAGTATTGATAGATTTATCACAAGCATAGAAGGAGTCAACACCAATTTTTTGTGACAACAAATCAGTAATTGCATTGTCAAAAAATCATGTTTTTCACAAGAAAAACAAGCACATTGATACAAGATTTCATTTTATCAGAGAGTTAGTGAACAATGGAGAAATACATTTGGAGTTCTATAGATCTGAAGACCAATTGGCAGATATATTGACAAAGGCATTAGCAAAAGGAAGTTTTGATTAACAAAGACAAAATTTAGGCATTGTAAATGTTGAAGTAGTTAGTGGTAGAAATTAAGAGGGAGTGTTAGAAACTATTGTTAATTTCTCCACTCCCTGTTAAGCCTCCAACATGCATGTAGTTTGCATGATCAACTGTTTAAATAATAACTTAGTCTACATGGAGAACTGTCAGTTTAACACTAGTTGATTTCCAGCTTTGTTTGTTCTTCAATTCTATTTATGTAGTTTTTGATCATAGATTTTGAAATGCAAAATTAATAAGATTCAAAAGATATCTTTTTGTTTGCTATAGCAATCTGACTCCACCTATTTTTATTTTCTATTATTTTTTTTCTTTCTCTCTCCACAGATGTGGCTACTACATACTCTGCTTCAGCTGATGAAAGTGTCACTATAGGTTGCTTTTTGGATGCCCATGTGACTACACCTGTTCTAAAAAGAGAGGCATGTCCAGAATTAATCTTCCTATCATCAATGCTACCTAAAAAATCACTATCAGTATAACCAATCAAACCAAAATCATTAGTTATGGAATATAAAATTTGATATTTTGTTGTTCATGCAACATATCTCAATATCCTTTTTCCAACTTGCCAATGTGAGTCTTTTGGTGACTCCATGAATCTAGAGATTAAGTTGACCCCATACATGATATCTAGTCTTGTAGCGGTAAGATACATCAAACTACCAATTAATCTTTTGAATGTTGTAGAATCAACATTAGATCCTTTGTCTTCTTTGCTAATTTTGTCCTTATAGCAACTGGTGTAAGTGCTGATTTACAATTCAACATCTTAAACCTCTTTAACACATCCTTTACATATTTAGTTTGACAAATAAAAATTCCCTTCTTAGATTGTACAAATTCAATGCCCAAAAAATAATTCATTAATCCCAAATCTGTCATCTCAAATTTTTTCTTTGTTGCTGATTTAAATGTGTCTACAGACAAATTTTTAGTGAAAATCAAATCATCAACATACAAACAAACAATCAAAATCTGACCTTCTTTGTTGAGTTTTGTGTACAATGTAGGTTCACTATTGCTTTTACTTAATCCATTGTTTGACATGTATGAATCAATCCTGATATACCATGCTCTTGGTGCTTGCTTGAGACCATAGAGGGCCTTCTTCAATCTATAGACTTTTTCTTCATGTCTATGCACTACATAACCTGGTGGTTGTTTCACATACACTTTTTCATCTAAAAAACCATTCAAGAAGGCTGATTTGACATCCATTTGATATACTTTCCAATTACTTTGCGCAGCTATTGTTAAAAGCATTCTAATAGTATGAAGTCTATCAACTGGAGCAAATGTTTCATTATAATCAATTCCATATTCTTGTGCAAAACCTTTTTCTACTAACTTTGCCTTGTGTTGTTTAAACTTTCCTTATGTATCAAATTTTGTCTTATAAAGCCATTTGACTCCTATGCAATCCTTACCTTTAGGTATATTAATTAGATCCCATGTTTGGTTTCTCTCAATGGCATTCATCTCTTTATCCATTGATTTTATCCAATGTTCCTCAGTAACTGCTTCTTCATAATACATACGATCGTGAGAGAAAAATGCAAAATTTGAACATAAATCTAACTTCTCTTCTTCTTGATCATAAATATAATTCAAGTTTCTCATTTTATTACCTTTAAATTTTGATCTTATAGTGGCAAGAGTTGGATCTGATTCATCACTTACTTGTGAATTGGGAGTAGGATGACATGGATGACCAGATGATTCACCTTGGGTTAAGTTCCTAGATGATCTTATTGGAGTGCTTTTTCTTGCTTGTGGAGAGGATTGGTCACCTTGAAAATTTTGTTCTTTAGATTCTTCTTCATTTTGGGGAATTGGTGTTCCAATTGTGATGGTTTTATCAATGCTTCCATGCTATGCTTCTTCTTCCTTAAATTCCACATCTCTGCTAATAATCACTTTATTTGAAATGGGGTTATACAACTTATAAGCCTTTGATTCTTCACTATAGCCAATAAAAATGCATTTCTCACCTCTATCATCAAGTTTTATTCTCAATTTAGATGGTATAAGAGAATATGCAATACAACCAATTTTTTTGAAATGATTTACACTATGCTTCTTACCACTCCAAGCTTCTTGTGGAATTCGCTCCCTGACACTCTTTGTTTGGATTCTATTTAGAATATGTACTACACATGCTATTTCTTCTACCTAATATTCATTTGACAAATGTTTGGCCTTCAACATGCTTCTAGCCATCTCCATGATTGTTTTATTCTTCCTTTATGCTACACCATTCTGCTGTGGTGTGTAGCTTATAGTCAGTTGCCTTTTAATGCCATGATATCTACAAATATCTTAAAATTCATTAGACATATATTCACCTCCTCTAACTACCTTGATGTAAAGGCCACTCTACTTTTCAACCATAGCCTTGAATTCTTTAAATTTTCCAAAGGCTTCAAACTTGTTTTTGAGAAAATATATCCAAGTATTTATGCTAAAATCATCAATGAAGGTTAGAAAATAAGAACTACCTCCAAATGATGGAATTTGTATTGGTCAACATAAATCACTATGGACTAGCTCTAATATTACCCTTGCTCTATATGAAGATCCTACTGGAAAGCTCTCTCTATACTATTTTGCCAGAATGCAACTCTCACATGAACTTCCTGGCTCTTCTATTGGTGGTAATCCCTTCACCATTTTTTTTTGTAACAAATTCAAACCTCTAAAATGTAAATTTCCATACCTTAAATGTCATATCCATGATTGGTTTAGATGCATGGTTTTGAAGTGGGCTTCCTCTTCTCCTTGGATGCACTGAATTCGAAGAGGGAACATCCGATTCTTGGTCATCTCCACTTTTTCTATCAACCTGTCATTTGGAAATTTGTCTAGAATTGTGCAAGAATTATTCATAAAAGATACTTTGTAACCTCTCTGTACTAACTGTCCAACACTCATAAGGTTATGCTTTAGTCCAGGTAAAAAATAAACATCAGGAATAAATCTTCTTTCACCATTTTATTACTCCTTTACCCATTACATCCACTTTATTATCATTTCCTAATTTCACTTTAGATTTATAGAATCATCAAGACTAGAAAACAATTCTTTATTCCCTATCATATGATTACTGCATCCACTATCCAAAAACCAAATATCTCTAGCATTTTCTTGAGCAACATGACAAGTGAGGAATAAGCTTCTAGACTTAGAATTAGACTCATTTGTGTAATTATCATTCTGTTTGTCCACATCTCCTTGTTTCTTTCTACATTCACTTGCATAATGCTCATATTTTTTGCAGTAATAACATTGAATGTTAGATTTATCAAACCTCTATGAATTTTTATAAAATTGATTGTTTCCACATCCTCTATTGTTGTAGTTTTGATTATTGTTTTCACCTTGATCTGGATTGTTCCTTCCATTTCTACCTCTGCCTCTTCCTCTAAAGATTGACCTTCCTCTTCCTCTTCCTTTGCCAAATGATACCTGAGACTTGAAATCATTCTCAAAAGAAGTATTATTATTCGTATTCACTTTGGATTCATGTGTTAGCAAAGATCCAATTAATTCATCTACTAATAACTGTTCCAAATCCTTGGTTTCCTCAATAACTACAACTATTGCATCAAATTTGTTGGGTAAACTCTAGAGTATTTTTTCTATGAACTTTTGATCTATTATTATTTCTCCATTAGATCTAATTTCATGCATAATATTCAATACATGACCCATAAACTAATCTATAGACTCCAAATCATTCATTTTCAAAATTTTAAAATTTCTCCTAAGAGATTGTAATTTAGCTACTTTAACCTTTGTATTACCTTTATAGGTGGTCTCTAAGATTTTCCATGCTGACTTGGATCTCGTTGTTATTACAACTCTAGAAAAAATGGATTCATCCATTGCCTATTGGATTAGAAATAGAGATTTTACATCTTTTTTTCTTTAAGCTCTTCCTTTTGTGTTCGAGTTAATGCCTGATGGGTAGCTTCATCCTATGGTTCTACAAAGCCATTTTCTACCAAATCCCAAACATCTTGTGAAAAAAATAATGTTCTCATTTTAATTGCTCAAAAATCATAATTCTTACCATTAAAAATTGGAATTTGGAGCTAAAAAATGCTATTGTTTGTTGCCATGTCTCAAGACTTACAATATTCTACTACTGCTACAGCCTTTCTCCTCCTTGGATCTTGTTTCTAGCGCTCTAGGTCTGCTATTTAACTAGCTATGCTATTCAACATATACGACCAGAATGAACAGTGGCTAAAATTTGTCTATATTCTCCATCCTCCAATGTGTTTTTATGGCTTACAAGATCACTTATATATAGATGAGCAATTTATCCAAGAAGATCAATTGAGCCCATTTTTAGAAAACTTTAACTCTAAAATTCTTAATAAGTTAATTTGGATAGAATACAAATCTAATTCACTTTAAGCTTTGGAGTCAAGTAATTACAACGGCCCTCTTGAAGTAACACAACAAAATTCTTTTTCTTCTATGGTACATGCCAACTGCTGTGGAGCATCACTTCTAGTAGAGGTCTACATGGATTGTATGTTGTGCTTCAACTTATACTGCAGGATCGTACACTCTAATACTAGATTGTGGGGAGAGCAAGAAAGAAAATAATAGAAAATAAAAATAGGTGGACTCAGATTAATACAACAATCAAAAAGAGATCTTTTGAATCTTATTAATTTTGCATTCTAAAATATGTGAATAGAAACTACATAAATAAAATTGAAAAAAAAACAAAGCTGGAAATCAACTAGTGTTAAACTAATAGTTCTCCATGCAAACTAAGTTATGACTTAAACATTTGATCATGCAAATTGTGTGCATGCTTGAGGCTTAACAGGGAGTGGAGAAATTAACAACAATTTCTAACATCTCCATCAACACATCTTCTTCCACCATGAAATGGCACTGGTAAATAATTACATAATATTTTTACATCAAGATTTTACTAAGGTCCTATATGTAGGTGGTTGTAGGGTCAAAAATAGAGGTGGGAAGTTGTAGTGGATGGAAGACAGGAGTACAAACATAATTGCAGGGCTAGTGCCTACCACTATATTCATACGGCTACATATGGAAATGCTGAAGTGAGACTCAATTGGCTAATATGGAGATGGATCTCGCATTCTGAGCAGAGTAATGGTGGAGAGTCGAAGAGTAATGAATGACGAAATGGAAAGCAGGAGATGTGCTAGTCATTGATAACTTGTCTATAATACATGCATGTAGGCCTTTCAAACCTCCTTGGCATCTTTTAGTTACACTCTAGAAGTGAAAGTTAAAGAATAACAACTCATAGAGTTCATTGATATAAGGGAGAGACACAAAAACAAGTTAACTACATCTATTTGAGAGGACATTTGGAATGTGGGGTCTAAATCTTATAGTTTTAGGATTTTTTTTCAAAAAAGAAATAAAATTTTGTTTTATTATAAATATATATACATAATTTTAATTTATTAATATTTATTTTAATTGATATTTAAATTTGCACACAAAATTTTGTATTATTATTATTATTATTATTATTATTATTATTATTATTATTATTATTATTATTATTATTATTATTGTTATTGTTATTATTATTATTATTATTATTATTATTATTATTATTATTATTATTATTATTATTATTATTATTATTATTATTACATTTTAATTATATATATATATATATATATATATTAAAAATTAATGTTATTATGTAGTTTTTTAATATAGATTTTCATGTTATTTGGTCAAAAAAATTATATTTTATACTTACAATAAAATTTCAACACTTCATTAATTTTATATTTTTGACATGTATAAAATTTTAAAACAATATGTAAACATAAAAAATGTATATTTCATATTCAAAATATTTAATGTGAAAATATACATTCACTTTATCATAATTTTTAATTTTGAAAGTAAAAAATATATATGTTATTTCAAGACATTTACTATGAAAATTTTTATTTGTTTCTCATTAGACCTTGATTAATACTAGAATGCAAGTCTTTGTATAATAGAACACAACATGTAAGGCTTACCAAAATATTAAATGCATAGTAAAAAATTTTGAATGATAAATTATAATATAAAATTAATTGTTCTTCTTAATCTAATTACTTATAGATAAAACCAATCTAAACAAGATTACATGAACCAATAGGATGTAAGTCCACAAATCATAAGATTTTTTGAGATTCTAATTATCACATAACGGTTTAACTTTTAAGAAGGTTTTATAAGGACACATAGCACAGTAATTGTTTTTTTGGAACTATACTAACACCTCATTGCCTTAAAAATAATTATTAAATAATATGCAATCTGAGCTAACTTTTTGTGTAAATTATAAGTGTTGACATAGAAAAATTTGTGCCAAGTCTAATTTTACCACTTCTTGTGCCTCTCCCTTGTTATAATTTCACCTTGCATTTGATACAATTTTAATGTAGACACTAAACTATGATTTATATAGCATCTTAGTCTTGTATATTTGATAAATACCTAGTAGGGCTCCACCCTTAAGTTTTAGACCTTCCTGGTGTTGAAAGGGTCGTATTAATTATAATAATATGCCTAACTATTTATTTTATGGTTCAACCCTAACATTATGATGATCTATGTCTTTTGTACACTAAAAAAATATAAAACTTGATCTATCCTTCAAAATCAGTTTTAGATCCTCAAAAAGTTCTTAGATTTATAGACATTTGTGTCTCAAATATTGATGAAACACAAGTGTCTAAATTTTTATCTAGTATTTGTATCTAAAATGTCTTTTGATTTTGAAATGTTTGGAATCTTATGGGTTAGAACATTATTTTAATTAATCCTTTCATGAGATATTTTCAAGAGGTGTGATATAAATACAAAATAAAATTAATTTATTATAACCAAGTTCATATTCAGAAGCTTACCAAGAATACATCTAGTAAAGGACCTTCCAAGTATTCAAAATTGTCTTATTTCTTATTTCTATTAGTCATATCATTAGTCACACGATAGATCTGGGGCATTCAAAGAGTAATTCATGATTAGTATTTGTCAAGTTACAAAATAGATCATTGTACACCATCACATATATCATATTACACCCTTATTGAATCATAAACCAACACTTAGGGGAGAATTATATACGTCTAAGGTTTCCTTTAGAGTATTGGATGCGTAGGCAATGTTCATTAATAAAGGGGTCCTTGGGAGCAACTTGGCTTCTTGAGCCCATTCGCCTATTTTAGACAAGGTACAAATACCAAAAATGAAGATCTAGGGTTCAATCCATAAATAGTCATCTACAACCTATGTGTGAATAAATTATATTAGCTGAAATAAAATAGAAAAACTAGAAAGTTCCAAGTGGTCAGTCTAAAATACATTGAGAATTCTATACGTGACTTATCTGTTGACATGAAGACACCTACACTGATGATATTGTCCCAATTTTGATGTAAGTGTCTAGGATTCCATAAATAATATTCCCAAAATCTAACAATTAGATCATGATATTTTCTCACCTACTTCCAGTTCTACATATCTCAGAACTATCTATATATTTGTAGATAGCCAAGTATTATTTCTTCAAAGTGTTTATGAATTTGAATTATTATTTTGGGTTTACTTTATCTATTTAGCATAAATAAAAATTTTAAGTCATAATATTCATCTATATAAGTTATCAATTAATTCTCGTACTTTAGACTGATTTTGTTTATCTTTGCGTATTGGTTATTCTACCCTTTAACCCTAATCCTAAATTTAAAATATATTAAACAACTAGTGAACTCAACCCTTGTGTCTTGTCATGTAAGTCCTAGCTTTCTCTATGGTTTTTAGCCTTCTAAGGTTTCCACTTGTTGTATTTATCCATATTTGTTCTATAATTTGTATGTAACCTAAGCATAATAATAGATTATGTGGTATTCCTATTGAACATATTGAGATACCCCTTATGCCACCTAAAATGTCTCAATATAATGCTTTATCAAATTTTGTTAATGACAAGAGTATAAATAGTGAAAACTATCAAAATAGTGGAAATAATCTTATAGAATATGAATTTGGTCTCGAGGATTTAAAAAAACATAAAAAAAGAACATGAACAAGTAGATCAAGAACAAGTTAAATATATTACATTGTTTCAAGAGTGCATTCATGAAAATCCTAAAGATATCCAAAAGTTCCATAATACCAAATGAAATATTTGTTGGATTTGTTTGGGAAGGCATTAAATAGGACATCAAAAATTTTGTGGTAGAATGTGAAACATATTATCATAATAAAGGAGAAATTATCACCAAGCCAAGCATGATCCAACCCTTTCCTATCCTTATCTGGGTATGGTTAAATATTTCTATAGACTTTGTTGAGGGACTACCCAAGTTAGCAAGGAAATAAATGATTCTCATGGTGGTGTATTTGTTCTTGAAGTATTCCCAATTTTGTGCACTCAAACATCCTTCTACTACTTCCATTATTTCTCACACCTTTCTTAATCATATATGTCACCTCCATGGGCTACCTAGCTCAATTATGTGTATGCATGATTCCACTTATACTAGTCACTTTTGGAAGGAACCTTTCCACCACTATGGCACCTAACTTAAAATGAGTTTTTTCTACCATCTAGAAACTAATGGTTAAACAAAAATTGTTAATAATTTCTTCAAGACCTATCTACATTATTTTGTCAGTAATCGACAAACTCATTTTTTAAAATGGTTACCACTTTTTAAATGATGGTATAACTCTAAAAACCACACTACCATAAATATTAAACCATATTATGTCATTTATGGTTAGCCACTGCATTCTCTCAACATACCTTCAATACAACTCCCAAGGTACAAGTAGTTGATGGGGCACTCTTCACATATGTAGTTATCATTTAAACTCACAAAGATAACCTTTATATTCCATATAACCATGTGAATCAACAAGTAAATCCACATAAATTATAAATATATTTAAATGTTAGTGACATGGTATTTTATCTAGATCCAACCTTATAAGCAATCCTCTTTGAAGTTTACGGTCATTAAGAACTCACACCAAATATTTATAGTACTTATGATGTACTTTCCAATATTGGTCCTGTAGAATACAAGTTGGTGCTCCCTCCTCAAGTATCCATGTAGTTTTCCATGTATCATTTTTTAAAAAGGACATTGTTCAACGCGTTTGGGCCCAAAAAACTCTCTTGAATCTTGACATTAAAGGTACTATTATCTTATAATCTAATTCAATCTTCAACATGTACTCTTGCTAACTCTATAATCATACTATCATCAATATTTTAGTATAGTGGTGTGGCATGCAACCAGAAGATGTGACATGGGAACCCCCACTCTAATTACAATAATAGTTTACTGATTTCAAGCTTTGAGGACAAGCATTTTTTAAGGTAGAGGGAATGTTAGGATCCTTTCATCTAGACTATTTTACTTTTTATTAGGTGTTATAAATAAAATCTTGAATGCATGTATTTTGTAAGTGATCCTATTTTCTATTTTCAACTACCCCATGTATGGGAGTTAGTAGTTATCTTGAGTAAAATAACTTAAATAGAGGGCTTGTGTAGAAGGAAAGATCATCTATTGAATATTTTACATTGAGCCATGCTATTTAAGGAGGTTTCCCACTCAAATGGGCATGCTATAATTTGTAATGAGATTCTATCATTGTCAATAAAATATTTTTATTCTCTTTCTATTTAGTGCATATTGGTTATATTTTTGTTATTATATTAATTTATCTACAATGAGGTTCCTAACATAATATTTATGGAAAACCTCTTATCCCACATTTAAAAACATTCCAGTAGTGTGTGCATACGAGACTCAAATAGGGGTTGGGTATAATACATCCTAAAAGATGTACCCATGACACTTTACCTTTTTGTGTACTTTAATTTTAAATTTACAAATAAAATGGTGCCACACAAGAGAAACATGGAGTGAGTTTATTTTTATTTTAAATGCTTACATGTGCACCAAATGAGGTAAAATACACCATGGCATGTTTTGAATTGCATTTTATGTTTTGCTTCCTGTATTATCATGTGAAAATGGTATGAAAATTCCATAGCCTTCGTAAACACACTTTAGGAACTCAACGCTCCATCAATTTATTTGACAACTAGAAATATAATGTTTTAGAATAAGAAACTTTATGGTTACCATATAACCTTAGTGGATTTAGTGTGCCACCAATGACCAAAATAAATCAATAAAGCACAATGCTAACACATAATTTACATTAATAATTGATAAATATATAAAAATATTAAAATTATAAAACTTAGCAAATTAAATCTACTACAAAACTATTTATAAACTGTTAAATAATTAACTTAATTATATATTTAATTTTTTTAAGTGTTTATGTTATGTTATATAGCCTCAATTTATCTAAACCTTGATCTCAACCATTTTTAGGTGTATGCCATAATACATTGATCATGAATTTGCTACTAGACATAGATTCAAGAGTAATAATTATATTATATTTTTAATATTTTTCCCATAACCTTATTTGAAGACCTCAATACTAGCCTGTAAGACAATTCATATCGCATCATACTTATTTATTGCTAGATATATTAATTAGCCACACTCAGGACATCTACATCCGCACAGATGTATATATCCTTTAGGGCCATGATCCGTGCAATTTGGACTAGCAACGTGAGAGAGGGAAATATGAAACAATGTTGTGTTATGATAAGCCTACATTTACAACAACTATGGGCTAAATAAACCTATGTTTATTTGAGTTTGTTTTAATTGATCGGAATCGCGGCTTGGGGTTGAGGAGTGAGAGATACTGCTACGAACTTGGTGACCTTTTTTTGGTAGGCGAGTTCCATGTCATGACCTATCTTACAACAGTAAATCTGAGTGAAGGTGATGGGATTTTGAAATGTTACAATCGAGAATCTGTCAGTGTTGGAGTTAACCACCCCCTGATGATCCACACTATTGAAGCTGTCATTGTTCAGAGACTACTCAAAATGATGATGAACACAAAATTATGACTATAAGGTAGAAACTAAATATAAATGATTACAGGTACTAGTGAATACTCATATGCATATGATCACCAAGATTGACGTAAAACACTCCCTCGATGAGCTTGATGGTGATCCAGGTTAACTGGTGCTGCCAAAACCATGGCCACTTCATTTGCAAATGAAAACAACTTCCAATATGATTGATTAGTTTGAGTGGGATTCTGATCAGCTGGAATTTTAAAATTCAAATTTGTTTGAATAGTCAATGCCTCCATAATAGTTTTCCCAAACTGCCACTATAACCGCAAGGTCATGCCACATCTTCGGATCATGTCAAAATCTAAAAACCATGCCATGTTAGCAGGATGTCAATAGAGAAGGGTAACGGAAAAAGGTGGTTAGATTTTCAATTGAGTTGAATAATTGGTGGGTTAGGGTTGCTCACACAAGCACACATGTAATTTGTGCATGTTGGTTAAGCTCGATCTATAGAGGTTACATGACTTAGATTGATTAGATCATGTTAAAATCTACAAACCATGTCACATTAACAGGTTGTTAATAGAGAAGGGTGATGGGAAAATATCGTTAACTTTTCAACTGAGTTGAATAAATGGTGGGCCAAGGTTGCTAATACCAGCACACAATTATTTTGTGTGTGATGCTTAAGCTCGATGTATAGAGGCTACATGCTTTATATTGACTTCGAATTTTTATAAAAATATAATTTTGGTAGTGCTTCATTTTTTTTCCGAACACCACCCAATTATATTATTTTATTCATTCTTTACACAACTGCTTCCATAATCATATGTTCAACATGGATAGCTTCCTTGTATGGAAAAAACTACACAAGTTTGTGAATATTTTGGAAAACATTTACTTTTGAGTCCTGTTTTATCAACTTATAACTATCCTACCTACATGCGCCAAATATTTTTCCTTCATAGTAATGCAGATGGTAGGGATAAAATATATGCAGTTCAATATATCTATATGTAGGTTATAAAGAAAAAATGGTCTTATTATATAAAATTGTTGTTTAAGGGGAATTATATCACCTTTTTTTAACTAAAATTTGTTCTGATATCTATATAAATAATTATGGACAAATCAAAATAATTATATTGAATTAAAGCAATATCAAAAATGTTACTTCGATATATTATATGCTCTATATATCTATAAAATGCATATACTAACTCGCGGATGTAGATGTTAGACTTTGTATGCAAAAGACCAAACCATTAGACTTAAGTTATCCGTTCAAATCGACTGCCGTATTTTAACATGCTTGTTGCGTTAGAATCACTTGTTCATACGCCGTACAAAAGAAGGCAAGATTTATGATAAAAGTCATCCACCATCACAGATCGATAACAGATATAGCAAAGAAGCTGATTGGTTTATTAGCCATGAAATTCAAGTCTACAACTCTCTACGTAACAGACCAAACAATGGTCTCACTCTTATTCTTGACCACCAACAATTTCGAAGATGGCCGTCTCCGCAGTACAATTATCCCTGCATCCAATACATCTATAAAATGCATATCCAATGGGAAAAATAATGCCGAATTTCATAGAGGGTAAAAAATGGAGGAGCAAAGGGAAGGCATCGCCAGAGTGTTATTTATTTACTGAAGTTCTCCAGGATGGTTATTTATTTCCTGAAGTTCTCCTTCCTGTCAATAATTCTCAAAGGGAAGGCATCGCCACAGTTGTAGAGTCCATAACGTCAGGGAAGAACAAAGTATGGATTGAAGGAGAATTACCGGACTGCGGAGCCATTCTGTTCAGAGGATTCGACCTAAAGTCGGCAGATGATTCAATGGTTTTCTGGAAGCATTTGGATTTGAAGCGCAGCCTTAGCACTGGTAAATAATTACATAATAATTTTAAAGAAAAAATATGCGAAGTTCGTATATGTATCGTATTGTTTTATTGGAACAAAATAAGAATTATGTAATATTACGATGCAGACCATGGAATTTCCATAAAAAAATATTCTTCTGCTGCGAGGTGGCTCCTCCTGAGGGTAGGGAAACGGCGGTCGTGAAGAGCCACCGAGTTGCTGCCCACATGCAACACAACTTTTCGGAAGTCGTTCAACAACATGACATGCATAAAATCAGTGATCAAAATTGAGCCCGTCACAGCCCGTTTAAAGGCTTCAAGCTCGTAGAAAAGTGTCACCCAAATTTGTCCGTAAAAAATCTTAGATATTATATACTATTTGACAAGAAAGAAGTGCAGTTTTATATTGAAAATAGTTAAAGAAGGGTTATAATAAAAGATACCTGTTATAAAATATTAAAATATACATATTCATGTTGTATAGCACCTCGTGTATTAATACTTGATATTAAAATCTTAATTCGAAACTTTTTAAAGTGTGAAATTGCAGTCAAATTAAATGTAATAGGGAGCACAATTTTTAATAGTGTAGCTTCAAATTTCATCATTAATGGAGGGATTTACTCCAATGTGTAACACGACAAACTCATAATCACACATGTCCCTGGTGCTATGAAGTAGATTCTTCAAAATCCTAATCAATGGCTCGTGAATCGTAGTCCATACAAATCAAAGTGATATTTCATAAACAGAGAGGAGATACACACTGTAAAATGCTACGACAACTACAAATTGTAGCTCAAATGTCTCTTTATCCTCTTGGTACTCTATAGCCAAAATTCGTTGTGCAAGAGAGATGAATGGGTGGACTTTAGTTTTATAATTTAGTGCTAGCGCAAAGTGGTCTGTCGCACATTCTATTGAATTCCCAGTGATTGTGACTCTGTAATAAAGCTGGCTTACCAGATTTACTGTCAAATCTCTCTTCTTCTCTGCAATTGCAGATGCACAATTGAGGAACAAACACACCAGCTATAGCCATGATGATCCTTCTACTTTTTTATTGCTAAGTTTTCTACTAATCATCTTATTCAGATGTACAATATCTTTAGTTTGCTTCACTTTATGGTAAAGTGTTGAATCATTTTCTATCAACACAAAAAAATTGCAGATCTTCTCATCTATGAAAGAAGAACTCAGTGAAAGCAGACTCTGTGTTTTACAAATCTGTGCTCTACAATTATCATCACGATTATCATTTCATTACTAGACTTTTCTAAGTAAGGGATGAAAATTGTGCACATATATAAGCCTTTTTCTTTCTCTACACTCTTCCATGATGATGATGATATAATTTCACTGAGAATCAATTGAGGCCTCTTTGTCTTTTCCACTTGAGGCCTTACAATGGTTTCTCCTTTTATGCAAACTAATTCAATCAAATCATAATTGTCTAAGATGAGTGACATTGATACGACGATTATTCACTCCTTCCTTCAAAATAAAAGTTAATGGTAAAGTTGTAACGAATGTAAACTACTGTAAATAAACCATACAGTACGACAGTCACCTCTAGTTTCTATGTAAATTACATAAATGTCTAGATTAAGGTTACATGGAGGGCATTTCTGGGATTATTTTCTAATATCAACATACTAAAACAACTGAGTTTTGATCCATTTTAATGGGTTTCAAGGCGGAATTTGAGAAGGGGTGTAATGGTGAGAATTTGAAATATCCCCTGCTACATAAGTAAAGTAGCCATGGATATAAACATATAAATAAGGTCAATAAGATTTCAAATGCTGGAATATTTAACAAAAAAATTGTAAATGTTGTTTTTTTGGCACTGTAATTGTAGATATTGGCCTTGTGCAGTTTGGCTTCTGTGTAAGTATTACTTTCCTATGCTTCATATTTTAATTGGTCATATAAGTCACCTATTTATAGTTAGTTAATCTGGTTGTTAGTATAAAAATCGAAAATGAGTTGTTGGTCTTCATATACATTTATTCGGCCTTTTGTTTATGGATAGATTTGGATTTGGGTTCTGAATCATAGCCTATGAAGCCCATGATCTTACCCACCATAGGAAATAATTTCCTATAATAAACCCCAGATAGCTTCTCACCCCGTAACAAGCAGGATTTCAATGGATTTATGCCATTTTTGACCTCCGTATACATGGAATCCTTTAACAACAAAGTAGCAGTGGTAAAGTAGGGACATGACAACAGTTTGATTTTTTAGATACATTTTTTATAAGGGTTTGAACTCTTTAGGTAGGATAGTATTGGTTCAATATTGAATCTCTATATCTATCCATAAAGTCTTGATTCTCAATATTTACCCAGTGATAGTGAGTCTATATCTTCTAAATTCTGAATGGCAAGATAATAAAATTTATGCAATGCTTTTTCAAATTGGCTGTGATTAAAATTTCCCACAACAAATGTCACAATTTTACTCCTCTTTACTAGAGTGTTGTTGCTAATGGAAGATCAATGTTGGATTTGTTATTACTACACCAACATAATGCAAACAAAATTTTCCAGAATAAAGCTATGAACACACCATATTCATCATTTACTCTGATCTCAAAGTTTGTATATCATTTTCCCTCATAAAAGGTAACATGATTATGTTATAAATATAATTAACCAAATGTTTTATCCCATAATTTTTTTCACTAGTAAAATTCTTTTTTATAGTATCTGTAAATGAAGAGAACTCTATTGATGTTGATTAAGCATGTCCTTTAGATTTTACTTTGAAAAATTCCTCCATTTGATAACCCATTTTAAAATGAACAAGGGAATTTGATTTTCCATTTTGAGGATTACTAGTGGGATAGTGAACAACATAGGACCATTTTATTTTGGGTTCAAATACTTTGTTAGCAGCATGGATGCTTTCACAAGCATTAATAAAGTGAAAATCAGTGCCAAGAGTGTCTGAAAGAAATACGACATCCCTTATGGCCTACATGTGAGTACAACCATAAACTTATATCATATTTGTAGCCTTGTTTAGGCTAGTTTCTAAGATTGATTCTCCATAAATTTATTTTTAAGATTCAAACAACATGGTGAATAAAAAACATATATGCTTCAACAGAATAACAAATTTGAAACTCTTTTTCTTGTCATGTGAATCTTCATTCTCTTATTTATAATATCTAATAGTGGAGTCTTGTTGGGGCTTCTTAGTCTTCCTTGTAATTTTGATAAATTTATAAATTTGGATTCTTGTTCGGGGCTTCTTATCTTCCTTGTAATATTGATAAATTTCTAAATTTGGAGTCTTGTTGGGGGCTTCTTGGTCTTCCTTGTAATTTTAAAAACATTATTCATTAGTCTATCTCGATTTGTAGTTTTTTTTCAAACTACTCCAACATCAAGAAAGACTATTAAAATTCAAATTTGCTAAGATAAACATGGATTCTTGTTGGGGTCTTCTTGTTCTTCCTTGTAATGTTAAAAACTTTATTCATTAGGCTATCTAAATTTATAGTTTTGTTTGTTTTCGATTACTCCAACATCAAGAAAGACTATTAAAATTAAAATTTGTTAAGATTCAAAAAGTGATATTTTATTTAACATATTTTTTAGGGATTAAATTTTTTAAAATTATTTTATTTAACATATTTTAAGTGACATGTGTACTTAATTTACTTTTGTCAATTGAAGTGCAACTATTTTTACAACCCTTCATCATGGAAGGGTTGGAGGGATAAATACCCTTCAACTTGAAATTAAGACCAAACCTTCAAATTTGATCACTACATGGAATATTCACACACCATCCTTCCAACAAAAATCAATTTAGGGTATTTCCCTTGCAAGAGTTAGCGATCTCATTTGCAAAACATTGATCCTGATGAAGCGTATAGAAAATACGCTCAACATGAGAGATACTAGATCTAAACCCAAGTCCTAAAAATTTTAGAATCCTCATTTATCCTATAATTTTTAGATTCTTTGAACTAAAACTTGGAAAATGTGATCCATGAATCCACCTCAAACCCATTTAGCACTAAGAAAGAGTAAGGATATTAAAATTGAAAAGACAATGGATAGATAAATCCTCTCACTAACAAAATCTATCTTTACTTCTAATATGATACTCAATAAAACCATACTACATGAAAATGTCAAGGTAAGACTAAGAAAATATTAGAGTATCTTTTGTTCAAGCTTCCTATGTTTATCTTATGTGGATTTTAGTCCCACATTAGCTAGTTTAGCTTGCATTCTATTTTAATTTGTCTATGTAAGCAAATGCTTTCATTGAAATATTCATCCTTCTATATTCATATCATTTGAGTATAATAATAATTTTTTCAATTAGTTTCCTCTTGTTTATTCTAAAAGATCAATGGCTATGGTAATGAACAAATAGAGAGATCTTGGCTAAAAAGTTTTGATAACTCTTTCATGGTATCATAGCCTTATCCAATACCCATTACTTAGTATAATTCATTGCATTCATTTGTCCTCACAATTAGATTTGGATTTGAGTTTATTGGATCTATTGTTGTGTTGGCCATACAATTTTTTTTTAGAGATTTTTTCAATGTTTATCTAAACTCTCATTATGCAGGCCATTCACCTATAACAATGCCTCTATTTTACTCTAGCTTTCCACTAATTTAAAAGGCCATACTCATATATGTGCATAACATACCATTAAATTTTTGGTGGTGTTTTGTACGGGTTTGGATATGTATTTTTTCCCATTAGTCATGGCATATGGATCCTAGGTTTTAATTTAATGTTGATTAGTTTCAACATTATAGTGAAGCATTACATTTGGAGGTGGTATTGTTAGGAGATTTTGGAGATTTGGTTTTTTATATCTACATTATTTTTCTACTTCCATCATATCCACATTGGAGTGGCATTACCTTTTCAGCATTATATCTATAGAATAAGGCATTAGATGTTACAGAAGTGGCATGAGAAAGAGATCATAATATCCAAACCTACCCTTTTCTACATCCATCATCCAAGATCTATGTTGGACTGTGTAAGGAGTGTCAAGCATTGGAAGGAGAGTGTTTTCTACTATGTGAAGGAGTGAAGAATTGAATTCTATAATAGGCATTTTCACTTTACAACCAAGGCATCACTATCACTAACATTTCAGTTTTGACTTGATGCTATGAGATATGAGGAAAGATAGATTTGAAGCATCATTTTATAGCTATTGCATGAGAGAAATAGAAAAATTTGTATGGCATTAAAAAAATACCAATCTTATTTTACCACTAGAGTTTTGGTGCTTGAGGTGTTAGATCTACTTGTTTAGATAACTACCTTTCTCACGTATGAATTGGTCCTACTCTTGGTCTATGTGCCTTCAATCCTATTGCATTGGTGGTGCGTTAGAGCTGAGTAGAGTTGTGTTAGGCTAGTAGGATTGGGAAGATGATAATATAATTGAGTAGTCTAGGGGAAATATGAATGGAACCTCAAAATGATCGTCATTCCCAAATCTAACATCTCAATGTATTTTTCCATCTTTTTTAAAGGCAAATAACCACTAAAACTTTTTGATGTCTTTGTATCAAACTCACTCACCATTCAACACACTTTTTCAGCATTATGGAGAAGTGCATTAGAAGGAAGGATATGGCCAAGGAGATTTGGAGGTGTGCATTTGAAGGAGGAGGATTTGGCAGAGGAGATCAGAGGTCTATATTGGTAGGGTCTACGCTTATCTTTTATATTTATTTAAATGTGTGTGGGAGTCTACATTAATTGATTCTACATTTGTTGGTTATTTCTTAGACCTAATCCAACATTTGGTGCTTTAACATCCATGATCTAGCATTGTGGTACTTAACTAAACCTCTTAATTGGTGTCTACTTCTTATTATCAGTCCTAGAGATTCCTTGGTAGTGCCCAGTTCTTCTCCTATGTTACAAAATCGTAACTATAGAAACCTAATAATGCCCTAAATGTATTTTTAAAATATTCTACTTTTTAATCTTTTGATATAATTGTTTTTTTTAAATTTATAAACTTATTAAAAATTAAAGCATGTTTTAATTTTATCTAAAGTAACTTTAATTTTATATTAATACAACTTCAAATATGCCTTTTTCTTAAAAAAATCATATAGTAGTGTATGGGAACATAATTATTTAATAAATTTTGATTGATAACTCGAAATCGAGTACCATTTTTGTAAAAGTTCATGTTTTTAAATTTCCAACACATTGAGCATATTTAAATTGTAAAATGTGATATTTTATAAATTGCCACATTCTAGGGTGTCTCTTCACATTGGTTATGTTGCCATTGCTATAATATGTGGTGAAATTTTAGTGGTGATACATTTTTTTATGTTTTGAGAAATTTTAAAGGGATTATTCATTTACACATACCTTATCTCTTTCATTTATCATAGATTGAAGGGTGAGGTCTAGTCTAGTAGGAGGTCAGACCCTCTCACATGCAACACAAACTTCCTTTTTTCTTACTTCATTGCATTGTCATTATTTTTTGAACTCATAGACTCATTTTTAGTTGTGTCTGATGTGCTATTCTTGAGTACACATTATCACCACTATGAGGTTTCATGTGCTATGAGACCTACAATGTACTTTGCACATGCATTATCTCATAAGTTTTTTTGGTTGAACTTGACATCTTTTTGCATGTGCTTTAGACATTATTTTTTGGTTATTGGTCTATTTTGGCGTGTTTGCATACATTATGTCTCTTTCCATTATTTTCCACACTCAACTATCATCCCATAGCATGAAATATTACTTTGACACATTGGTATTTTTATCATATCTCTTTGAGTCTTCTTTCTTAGCACCTCACCTTCTTCTATATATAAACATTTCCACTCCCTTATTTTTGGAGCATCTCTATTAATGGATTGTTTGACAGGGCAAAAATTTTCTCATTTAGAGCTATTCTAGTGGATTTTAGTGTCTTATTTCTATTTGGTGTTTTTTTATGTATAGTTATATTGTACTCACACTGATTTATAAAGTGCCATAGGGGGTTTGCTAATTCATCCTTGTCTACCTTCATGCATTTGTGTACACTATTTTGGGCACCTTTTCACTTTTTCAGTTGATTTTAGTTTCCATCACCACCATGGGCCATCATCTTTGAGATACTTATATGTATTTTTGACACCTTTTTTTGGCATTTGATAGTCTCCTTGTTTGGATCTATTTTGATGTATATAGTGTCAACTTGTTTGATGTTCGAGTAGTGGAATAAAACCACTCATGTAGACACCTTTATTTCTCCACTCCATCCATTTAACAGTATGGGAAGGGGTGTGATGTATATTATTCTTCATTATGTTGAGTGTTCATTTTACATGTTGTACTATTTTGTACTTTTGTCACCACTTATAGTCTTCTTGATTGAAGCTATTCTAGTGATTTTTAGTTTTAGTTTTTTAATGATCGAGTAATGGATTCAAACCACTCATGAAAATTGAGTTATGTTTAGACATGTGATTAATTGGAGTGAAAAAATCTTCAGCATTATCTTTTGGGGGAGTTTTTTTCTGTCTCTCTTCTTCTTTTCTCTCTTTTGGGGGGAGTTTCTCTTATGGATTTTCTCTATTTTTCTCTACTTTATGATAGATATATGTATTTAGCACTTTTGAGTGTTTAATGTATTTTTTTTTGTACATGGGTATCTTATTTAGGAACTTTATTTACTAGAACCCATATGATATTTGTTACTTGACGCCATGGCCTTCTTGGTGATTCTTATAATGACACCAGTGTGGCATCCCCACCAGTGACACTAGTGTGGTATCCCCATTAGTCTTTATGTGCACTTCATCATCTTGTTGGAGGGTGTTCAAGATATGTTTTCATAGGTTTGTCATTCTACCCATTACTTTGGAGCATAGTGTTTGTATTCAATAATCCTCATATTTAGCACCATTCCTACTTTGAATTTGTGGTTACAATGACTTGATATCCATGTACTCTATCATGATTGATTTGTATCCATAGGGATACATGGATTGACACTACATCCTCTATTGTTATCCCTTAACTTCGCTTAAGGGGGCGAGGTATTAGAGTATCTTTTACTCATGTTTTCTAGGTTTGTCTTATGTGCACTTTAATCCCACATTGGCTAGTTTAGATTTCATTTTATTTTTCCATGACTATATAAGCAAGTGCTCTCATTTTAATATTCATATCAGTTGAATATAAAAATAATTTTTTTCAATTAATTTATTCTTGTTTATGCTGAAGCATCAATGGCTATGGTAATGAACCATTGGATAGATCTTGGCTGAAGAGTTTTGATAACTCTTTCAAAAAATATAACATATACCAATCATAAGTAACAATGAAATTGAGATGAAAAAATATTAAACAAGGCAAAAGGGGAAGTTCCCTTCCAAGGCAATATGAAGATATTTTTCTAGAAAATTGGAGGATTAGGATCACTTAAATAAATATATGTTGTTTAAGAGGATATGTTAAATCAATTATGTCAGCACTATTTTTATCGAAAAGAATAAGATCCTATAGGAAACTTTCAAAGCCAAACGTAAAATTAAATGGAAAATAATTGATTGTAAATCTATAAGTTTCATGTACAACTTTGGCAATTATTTATAATCATTGTAAGAGTATAATGTATGGAGTTATCATAGAGAAAAACAAAATTTTGATGAATCTGAATTCCAAGGGATTAAATAAATGTGCAATACTATTATAACAAATGCATTTTTTTCTTAGCAACCCTATCTTTAAGAGAATAATTTGTTTATTTTTTCTTTTTCTCTATATCAAAGTCATAATGATAATTTCATCATTATAGAGGATTTTAATTATATTCTAAAAAATAGTTAGAAAAGAGGAGGGGGTAAAAAGGAATAATTTCATAGACTTTGTATGAAATAACAACCAATGGAATGCTGAATCAAAATCATCATCTCTTAGAAAAATAGAATAACTAGTTTTGGTTATATTTTAAAAGGATTGACAAGTTTCTAGCTTTTAAAATTACTAGTTCAACAATGCTTGTTGGATGGATTATTATATTCCCAAATTTTTTGTGGACTGATAACTATCTTATAACTCTTAAATTAAAAAAGGATTTCACCCCTTAAAATAAACCATGTTTGAGTTCATGTGGCTCAAAGATCCTAATATCATAGATAAAGTTAGTTATTTTCTAATAGACACTTTTTCATGTTACAAGTGAGAAATATAATGAAACTTTGATTTGAATTCCTCCCCTTGATCTAAGCAGATGAGTTGAAGTCACTTCATAGATTGTGTAACAACATGCCGAAGGAAGGACTTGAAATGTGCAAGATATTCATTCTTCTTTTAGAGAAATAACACCTAAGTCTTGTAAAAAAATCATCAACAAATAACTAAAAGTACCTGAATCCTCAAAGGGATGCTGGTAGGGGTCCACATACATCAATATGTACCATATCAATTCATTCCTTGGCATGATAGGAACTTAGTTTGAATGGATCCCAATGTTGTTTGCCTACAAGACAACTAGGACATATTGGTAAAGAATGGAAAAGATGAGGAATTCCATGTAGCATTGCCTTAGAATGAGCTAGAAGAGGGAAATAGTAGATAGATGCCCATAGTGGTAGTGCCAAAGTGCAGTGGATTCTATAGAAGAGGTCGTGAGTGCAACTTCAATTGTTGAAACTACATATAAGGCAAATAATTGATCCTCCAAGATGGATTTAGCAAGAACCTAACCTTATTGGGAAATGAGACATGATTTGATGCATTTTTAGACTAGAAAATATAATTTTATCTTATGATTGAATGGCTGATTGACAAATAAGAGATTTTTTTTCAAACCAAGGACTTAGAGTACCTTTGTGAGAACACAACATCTTATCCTGAGAGGAATGGTGACACATTAAATTCCTTTACTCTTTATCATCAGTAATTTGAAATTGATCTCTAGTTGGGTGAGTTGTCAATGAATTAAAGAGTTCCTTGCATCTATTCATGTGGTTACTGGCCCCAGAGTATATTAATCAAACATTGCTTATTGCTGTCAAGGTTTAGGAGACTAGTACAAGATCATCATGCACTCCATATGCTGATTTTTCTATTGTTTCATCATCAGATGAATTATCCTCTTATTTTTGTGTTGCTACATGCCCTTTCTACTTCCATTATCAAGGACATATCTTAGATTTATTTGAATCTTCTTTACTATAATCTCCCTCTTGATTGGGTGGCCTTGAGCTAAGGCATTATACCAAAAATGATTAGTATCATGCATGTGGGTTTTGAAAATGTAACACCACTACTTTAGCTTCTTGGTCTTCTACTATTGTCGATGTTGTTGTGGCTACTTTTGACGTTCCTTCCTAAATTTTGGACCCCATTGCTTGGAGATCATGGCTTTGTCCTCAAATTCTTCATACATGGACTGAATTGCTTCCTCTTGTTAAATCAAATTGACCAGATATTTGAAACATTAGCCACAGGGTTTTTCTTTGGTGTAATTATTTTCAATGGTTAGCACAATGTATCATGTTTCTTCGATGATCATCTTCTTCAATAGTGCTTCCACTATGCATGCATCTTCTTCAAAGCTTTTACACAGGATATCAGGGAAGATGGAGCACACTCAAACTAGAAATTGCATCCTTATTGTAACTAAGGCATCATTTTCTTCTGACCTTAGAATACTTTATCAATTCATGAAACTGGTTAATGTTTTTTCTAGTAGTAAAGAAGACTTATTTAACCATTGGCATCTTCTACACTTTCTCCTAGGCTTTATACATTCCTAAAACACATGTTTTTCCATCTCAAGCCATCACTGTTGGCTTTCAAGGCCTTCCATCAGTGTGTTATTACACAATATAGGAAGTGACTTCAACTCCTCCACTCAGATTGAGGGGAAAATTCACATCAAAGTTTCATTATATTTCTCACTTAGAGTAGATTGACTGAATGCTATGACATAATTATTGATTAATAATAGGGTATAAATATATTGAAAGATTTGGTTACAGAGAAACCATAATGCCTTAACCATTTTCCATGATTGCACCTAACCTACCACCTCATCATCTAACCAGTGCCATATAACTAATCACCAAATTGTTAAGCTAAATAAACTAATAAACTAATAAACTAAACAATGTAATATATCTAGTTTTTCCAACGTTCCTTCATTTATTACATTGTTTTTATAAACATCATATTTCCTAATAGTGGTGCCCCATTTATTACAAACATTGTTAAAATATTTACATTCTCCGCATAGCCTACTCACTTTCTGAGGTGGCATGCCATCTTGGTGGCTACAAGGTCTTGGTGTTACCTTGGTTTTTCTTGTAGGATCACCAAAAACTTAGAAGAGTAAGGAACACTTCCCTCTACTAACCACAAACCCTTTTCTAAGAACCAATCACTACTTTTGTGCTTTTACTCCCCACAAAGTTATTTTTCAGGAGGTATCAAACTAGAAAATAATTCTTAGTACTCTATTAAAAAACATACATAAAAACATAAACAAACACACCAAACTATGTCACCATAGAAATGGTGTGACCCCATCGTAGGTGACTCATGAGAGGACACCAGTTATCCTCCAGCCTTTGTGTATCCTCAAACCTCTAGTAAAAGAAGCTACTTACTGAACTAATGAAGATTTGAAGCTTAGATATATGTCATTTTTAGGACAAAAATATCCCATTGATATATATGAATTAGGTCATTGGGTTCACCTATTTGGTATAAATTCATTGATAATACTTTGATACTGATGAAGGAATATGCAGATTAGAATGACTGAATGTTACAATATAATTATTGATTAACATTAGGGTATAGATACACTGAAAGATTTTTTTACAAGAAAACCATAATCCCTTAACCATTTTCCATGATTTCACCTAACCTACCACCTAATCATCTAACCGATACCATATAACTAATTTCCAAACTGTTAAGCTAAATAAACTAATAAACTAAATAATGTAATATATCTAGTTTTGCCAACAACAACTCCAAAATATTTTCTTCAGCTTATAAGTTCAAAAAAATTGAACTTTAATATAAATATTTTAACAAAAACATTTATGGTAATATTTTTCAAGAAAAATAAAGACAAAAGGGCATTAAAAGTTTAAATAAAATCATCTCTCAATCAAGTCATGACCAAATATCCCTACTTCATAGAAAAGAGCATTTGTACCAACATCAAGAGGTCTTTAAAAAATAAGATAATTTTTTTAAAAATATAAATGAAGGGAGATAAAAATATAAAAATATTTTCATTAGAAGACACTAGTATATAGAAATTCTAATAGAGTTATAAATATTAAGCAAAACTATGAACAACTTATTGAGACTTCTTAGTTAGTTTTGAGGAATATATCAAGTATATTATATAAATATTATTTGAGAATAATAGAAATAAATGTAGATTTTAGTATGAGTTTTTAAATTTTCTTCCTTCAATTTATAATTCTATGAATATGGCTCTTATGTCACCTTTCTAAAATAATAAAATCCATATTGTCCTTTAGATGATGGATAAGGACAAATTTCTCAGACCTGAAGCTTTTCCTCCTTATGTTTATGATTATTTTAGGATATACATATTTTTTAATAGTAGGTAAAAGGATGGTTTTGAAAGGGGTATCACCATTATATAATAGATAAATTATACATCACTAAAATATCAAAATATGTACCTCTTCCAATAGAAAATAAAACCTATCAAAAACAAGATGTTTGTTGGTTCTTGGCCCTTCTTAACAAGACCTTTCTTATTTTTAATGACAATAGTCCATTCACATTTCTACCCTAAATCTAGATGGATGGGAATGGAAACATCAATTGAGTTGATGGGTTGAGAGCTCACCATTGGAATATGAGTTTTTGAACCTACTCTTTAAAAAACAAATGGATATGGTTTTTTAATTTCATTTCCATTGATAATTTATTCAATGACATTCACTAGTGTAGACTTATTATCATTTTATTCTCTATTTATTTTGTTTTTTTTTTCAGTATTTCAATGTGTGAGTCTGACTCTAAATCCTCACTCTCGTTATAAATCAAGATTTTAAACCTTAAATGTTCCTCTAGATCATCCTTCCTATAAGACTTCCCTTATTTTCGCTTAATAAAATGTCAATTTATAAATAAGTTCTGACTTTTGAAACACCTATGACATTCAAAGAGAATATCCTCAGAATTAATGGATTACATCCATGAACTATACCTAATTTTCAAATTAACTTGGAATATAATATATGCTAAAATATCAACATTGGAAAAGATTTAGGCAAAGGTTGAATGTCCTAGATTCTTTGTTGAATATTATGTTAATAAATATTCACCTAAGGAATTGTTTATAAGTTTGAATATGAATTCAGACCAAAACTAAAATTTTAAACAAGGTAATCTATCCTAAATAGGTCAAATATTAAATGGTTCCATAAGTTGATGATATGATGGGAACCATTGCTTGACAAGTATTAGATGCTTGTTCCAACCCCATCTATGATTTTTAGAGATCACATCACTATCCTCTTTATAGTCAAAAACCACAACAATAAACTATTTAGCATAGGGATACATTTCTACATTACAATTACTTTGTTTTCTCCAACTATCCTAAATCCCTTTGTGGATCTCTAACAAGATGGGCCAAAATATGCCAAAATGGCATATAACACCTTTAGAATTGAAATGACCTTTCACTTTCAGAAGTTATTTGAGCTCTTATCCTTTAATCTAAATTTATGGATTTGACTTTCCTAATATAAAGGGCTTAATCTAAGAGTGATTAGTCTTCTATATTACCTTTGAAAAGGTGGGCTTTCCTATTAGTCATTTCCCTCTATCAGTAATTAGTGAATATGCCTTTGGATCATCATTTACTTCAGACATATTTGTATATGAAGTCCTTACAGCCAAAGGGGTCAATCTAAATACCCAATAATCCATATTTATCCTCTACCATTCCCCTACAGTCATAAACCCTTGACCCATCCTTAGTTCTACCCTTGTTACTACATAATTTCAAATATCATCCTTAGACTTATTTTATGATAATATTATGAAGGATATTTATGATACTTATAATGCTTACATTCACTTTAGGAATATGTTAAAATATTTCATCTACACATTCATCTCTGTAATCCATAAAAATACTAATGCCAACTCTATGGATATTTTTAGGTGATTTTATTTTTGTAATACAGATTAAAAATTATTACTAAGGCCATGAATTTGACAATGTGAACTCTTCTCACCTTTATCATAACTCCAGATTAAGGTGGTTTTATTGAAGTAAAATAGATCAATGGTTATATTGTGGTGATGAATTAGTTATTTAACCTAGTTAAGCTCAAGAAGGTACCTACTATGGTTATCATGCTAGATATTAATAAATCCTATGATAGAAATGATTTAAATTTTCAAATAACAATCATTAGAAAATTTTACTTCTTACAATAAAGGCACAAAGGACCCACAATTTAAGGGTCAATCATGTAGGCTGACTAGGAATTAGAAAAAGACCTCAAAATAATGTTTTGGACAGTCTAATAGTATTTTATGATGATACTATTTTTGTGACTCTCAAAATGATCTATGATTCTAATAATTTTAAAACAATAATTGGCCTATACTAAGAGGCTTTTGCCAAAGGCACAATTTTACAAGTTCTGACATATTCTTCTTCAACACTTTAATTATTAATCAATATCACATCTCTAGAATCCTTGGTTTCCCCATAATTTTTTTTCTTAATAAATATTTAGGGACTCCACTTTTTGAATAAATGTCTAAAACATATTTATTGGAGGATATTATTTCTAAATTTCAAAATAGGTTTCCCACTTAGAAAGGGAAATGAATCTCTTGATTAGGGTAAATTTAAATTATTCAAGTTATCCTCTAAAATTTCAATTTATATGATGCCCATTATGAAATCTAAAAAAAATGTCAAAAACAAACTTAGTTCTATTATGGAAAGGTTCCTATGGAATTGTGATATAAATAAAGATAAATTTTCCCTCTCAAAATAACAAGGAATAAGAAAACTAAAATTTAAAAGAAGTTGTGGTAGTAGAAACTTATCTTAAATTAACACTCTATAGACACATAAATTTAACCATTAAGTGTTTGAAAATGTTTATTCTTGTCATCCTTACCCTTGGTCTATATTCCATTTTACTAACTTTCACTATATAAAAAAGCCTTCATTATCTCGTAAGCATTGAAATATAATACCAACACACCTATTTCAATTAAATACATCCGTGTTCAACCTATGGGCTCCTATTAGACCTGTCCCAATAGCCTATGGTCTTTTGGGAAAAGTTTGCACTAGTTAGGTATAGACGCACTATGACCTTCTCCCCTTGTGTGCCCTTGTCTCCCACATGCGAACTACTACTTTTTTGAACTAATATGTTTAAAAATGGTTCTCCCATGTATTTTATAAATTCAATAAAAATATTCTAAATATTATCATATAAAATCACATCAAGGATATTCATTATTCCATCATGGTATATCTTTATCAATATCATTCCACACCAAGTAAAACAACACCATTGCTTACTATTTAAACTTTTTAGAATTGTAATATTCAATTGCTAAGATTGAATATTATTTATTATAAATCAAGGGCATCTATTATCAAGCATTTAAATCAATCATCTATCTAAATTCATTATAGTTGTATAATCATTTGTCAAAAAATCACTCTAAGAAGGATAAATGCATTGAGCTAAGGCCCATATGGGATATGTAAGCAATGCTCTATTACAAAGGATTTCGAAGGCAAGATCGACTATTTTCACTAACCTATTTTATTCCCTTTTTATTATATAATAAATACATAGTGTGCGTGGTTAGGGTTTTTTCACTTCTAGGTATTTTACATAAACAATTTCATATGTCCAAATCAATTAATTAAGAACACATACAACTAGGATGTGTCCAAAATCATTAGATGAGGCCATAGTGCACCCCTATCCACCTCTTGTAGGCTTGTCCCAATAGACTAAACTTATTAGTTTGTAACATCACTATGTTTTCATTTAATTTCATATAGTTTTGCACTTACAATCAACATATAGATTCATAAACATTTATTTTTTATGTCAGTTTCCACATCCTTAGGCCTTTTTACTATTTTTAATAATCTTTTTAATTTTTGGGAATTTTATAATTTACTGTATTTTAATATCAAATTATTACCTATTATCATTTTTATTTCAATAGTTTAATTTCACTAGTTCAATAAAACATAAATTAAAAGGGTTAAATATTATGGTGAAGTCGATATTTTTAAATCATTGATTATTATTTATCATTAATTTTCTAGATAATATTTCATTCAAAGGCATATACATTATTTTCACTGAAATAAAACAACCTTCAAAATTTGGTAAAATTTGATACAAAGTGATTCAATTTCTTTGACCTTAGATTAAATACAACATGAAACAAGTTATCTTATCATTTTTGACAATTATAATAAAAATCTCTTTCTTTCAACCTTAGGGTGAAATATGATCTATTTATGAAATCTAAAATATTTCACTTTTTATTTTTCATTAGATTTGCTTTAGTTTAGAAACTCTATTTTAGTAGTTTGAAAACTAATTACTGACTACCATGAAGGACTATATGGTATCTATTGATAGAAACCATGGCATGCAACATTTACGCTAATACTCATATGCATTGAAAAATACTAATCACTAAGCTTAGTTTCCACATACCTCATGATATATCATAAATGTCTAGGGTCCCTTATTTATACTAATAAGAAGCCTCTTTTAGTTGTATTATATGTGGCGCACTTAAGAGGAACATATCTCTTAGGGAATTTACTCTCATTTACCCTTGAAATTAAGTTTAGTATCCAACATATATGGTTCTACCTCAATATTTAGTGTTTTAAAATATTTTTCCAACATTAATAAATGAATGATAAAGTATATTTGAGAGCCTAAAAATCATTCAGACACTTTTTTAAATCACCCACACACTTGGATTTTCTATTGTATTGTATTCATAATAATTATCATTGCTTGATTCACATTATATTATATACATAGTCATTATCATTGATTAAATTATATTGTACCATAATTTGATACATACATGCATTACATTTATAATGGGTTAAATTAATGAAAGCCTCTCTCAAATGTTACATATGATTATACATTTTATTGTAAAATATTATCTTACTCTCCAATATTTTATTCATATAGTTTATACATTAGTAAAGTTTGACAATGTTCCAAAACTTACTTTATAGCAAACTAAACTACATGGTGGTTCACATTGTTATAACATTTAACAAGCATTATGCAAAATTTTAATCAAAATTAAAGTGTTAATGTTTATTTTTATAATATCTTATCTTAATTACTTCCTATTATAACTAGATATCGAAGATCATGTAAACAACCTCTAGTATTCCTCCCTACTCACCCTCACCCTCTTTCTATTTGTTAACCTATTCCCATTTTTTGTCAATATCTTATTCTATATGTGTATGTTTGTGTTATCAAAAGGAGAAGTGGAAGGACACCTTTACCTCCCTAATCCACTCAACCTAATCATAATGTTCCTACTCCTCCACCTAATTTAAGAATTGAGTTTCTCAAACCAAATGATATTATATCATAAACCAATTATGAAATACCCCTGCCAAAAAATCCATTCAAGAGATATTAATAAAGGCACCAACCTACAAGGATATATGATATGTAATATTTCAGGATATAAATCTTCCTATGGATACACAACCAAATACATTTACCTTTATTATGAATACTTTCAAGGATATTGATCATGTTTTTACTTTTAATAAATAATATGTAACTCCCAATAATATCATCAATCAAAATATTTCATTATTTATTCAAATCCAAAAATATGGGTAACTATTTAAATGTGCTTTGGTTGACAATGGTTATGGATAAAATATTTATAGTTATGACTTCATGCATAAATTGGGCTTCAATAAAGATGATCTTCAAAATTCTAAAAAATTGACATAGGGATTAAATACCATTCCTAAGAAAATATTTGACGCTTTTACAATGGATTTATTATTCACCTTGAAAGCAATATTTAATACTATTTATGTTGTCTCTAATTAGTTAAAATATAATTTACTCTTGGGCTAGAGTTAGATTTATTAAATTGAATATATACTTCATACATTTCATATATGAATCAAATTTTTATTCGATATGCATGAATATATAATTCTAGTTGATGATGCACCTTTTTTCTATTGTAAAAACTTAGAGTCATAATCGAATGAAATGTATAAAATGCCTCATAAAAAACCAATTATAATGGAACAAATACATAATTACAGCGTGCAAAAATCAAGAAATATAAATAATACCTTACCAAGTCACCAAATTCCTAATCAAATAAAAAGCTCTATCAAGGAAGTTCTACCACATGTATAAAGTCCTAATAAAAATAAAAGTCATATCAAGGAAGATATGTGACAATTAAAAATTCATCAATAAATGGAAGTGCCTATTAAGTAAATTATTCTAAAAATTATAGTTTCCACACAAATAAAAGAATCTATCAAAGAAAAGGATTGACAAGAACTAATTACATCAAAGCCTGCTAAGGAATCACCATTATTGGTCAATTCAAAAATTAATTGCATAATTTAAGATTACTATAACAATGATGATGAGAATACACAAGAACTTATAGATGTGTAACTAATAATTCTAAATTTAAATCCCATCAATGAAGATGAACACTTATCTCATTCTTTATTTACATTTGCTGGAGTGTGTGAAAATCAATACATCTATTCTATACAAAGTAAGGGTGAAACATGCATTTTTTCACAAAGGGATACACAAGATAATTCAAATAGTTTTAAGAAATTGTTATCACTTTGGGGCCTTAATGCTCCTAAAAATGCTTACACCTACTACAAATAAAGTACAAAGGGCACACTCAAAGACACCCATAAATTCACATGTAGAAATATAATTACCAAATCCAAATCAAGGCATGTTCAAAATATGATTTCTAAATAAAGTTTACTCAAATCAAATATCAATACCCAATGTTAATCCTAAAAATATGGTTTCAAAGCCAGCAACAAAGCATCATTCATCTCATTTTGAGCCTCTCATTATCAAACCTCTTATAGATGGAGAAAAATGTACTAGTGTTATAGTCACTTGCTTACTTGAAGCTAATATATGCATTCTATCTCTTATTCACTCTTGTTAATATGATACAAATCATCCTAACCAATCTATATCACTAAATAATTTCATTAGGTCTATCCCATTACCCATCACTTTGTATCCTAAATCATGCATAATATTATTTTGCATTGATTGTACCGTGGAGTAAAAAAATTTAATTATCAAAATATCATGGAAAATATCAATGAAAGCTACTCTAAATATATAATTATGATTATCTCACATTCCAATGCGATGGTGAAATGTTTACAATTTTAAGGGATGAAATAATAATAACACATAAACAGAAATAAGGGTATAATATACCATAGATCTCTCATATTAATAACATGAAATGTATTGGATATGATAATTATACATAGTGGTACCATATCCTAATTGGTGTTTTATCACAAAATGAATAAGGAAATTATACCCTTTATGTAATAAATCCATGGATCTCTCTCCTAATCTTGTAATTGATTAATTACTTGCACTTTCCTTGTACATAGATTCCTTGTTTGCTTGCCAATGATTCTATCCCTTATCCAGCCATTTTTATAGTCCCTTGGTATTATTTTTCACTTTGGGTACTTAGCCGCTTACTTTGTAAACTTATTTGAGCAATCTATGAAAACAATCTCTATGGCACTCCACTTGCTTAGTATTGCATATTTTACAATATATGACATTTACATGATCTAATACTACTAATTTTTACATGTGTTTTATATGAGCATATTTAGCCTCTTCCCCATTTGAGGATCATGTGAATTTTTACATATTTTACATATTTATACTGCATTTTTATTACTCAACATTATAATGCATTAGGGGAACATTGGTTGCCTTCCATCTTATCTTGTAATAATTTTGCACCTTGTTGATAATTGTTTGAATCCCACCAAATTTCACTATATTCAAAACATTGCTTCTTAGCACCTCTTTTGAACTCCCTTTTAGCATTCAAAAATTGTAAAAAATTCAAAAAAATGGATATATATCAAAAATTCTAAATACATGTGCGCTCCTCATGAACCCCATGCATGGACTAAATTTGATAGTTGAATTTATTATCATGTAAAATTTTTATGAAGTTATCAGTGTTCTTAATATAATAATATACCTCAAATTAAATAAATAAAAAAATAAATACAAGAAAAAGTATATATTTTTCTATAGTCTTTTATAATTTTTTAAAATCTACCTACAGTTTAAATTTATATCCAATAAATTAAACCCCCCAAGAATGAATGTATTTTATAGTGGTAATATTTAATATTGTCATACTTGGGACACCACAGATGACCATCTCCATTTCTTTCTCTCGGCAACAATTTTTTAATCAAAATCACAAATTTACATTACTAAATAGGTTATATACAATTATATTGGATTCATAAAAGGTAGGGTCAAGTGACAAGTTTATTCCCTGCAAGTGGGAATGCGTGAAGGGATGTTGAGTGATTATGTTGAAATTTATTGATAAGTAGCATGTAAAGTACAACTAAAATAAATAGACATATTAAATGACGATTTTGTGACCATGTAGATTTATCGTTATATTACATTAGACCTTGAAATTTTTACTTATTTTAATATAAAATATTTATAACTACAATTTGAAAGTCTGATTGATTATACATTTTATGATATAATCAATTTTGATAAGATAGATCATTATATATAATTTTTAAACTTATGATCATAACTTGACTTTTAGAGTACCAATACTTAATCTTTACAATATTAATACTTACATCTTATATATTATGATGTGATTATTTATTTCAAATTTTTATTAAATAAATATGAGATAAATGTTAGATACTACATATGCAATGCATGATACAAAATATTATGTATCCATACTAATGTGCTCCATCAATGAATTACATATTAATAATACAAAATATTACGTATCCATACTAATATACTCCATCAATAAATCACACATTAATAATAAAATTATTCAATAATTGAAATTTATTGAACTATATATTAATATTACAAAATCTTATGTATCCATACTAATATACTCCATCAATAAAACATACATTAATAATAAAACTATTCAATAAATGAAATATATTCAACTTTTTGGACGTTTCTCCTGCTTCTTACAAGGATGACTCGTCACAACATCACTTCGCCTTGATGTTGATTTGTAAAAGCCCTACAATACTATTTCTGGTCTCTTAACTTGTATAAGACTTTTATTCTCACGATGTTCAGAATTTACGTCATTTTATGTGCATGGAGTCAAGTCGGCACCCCATGAAGGGGACCGAACTCATTATCACAAAGATTTTGAAGATCATGTCGCTCTGTTCGTATCCCACTCGCAGGTGTACACGTTAGACTTTGTAAGCAAATGACTAAACCGTTATAGACATTAGTTATCCATTCAAATCCACTATTCTCTTTCAACAATGCTTGTTACGTTAGAATCACTTGTTCACGCGGCGTACAAAACAAGGCAATATTTGTGTTTAAAGTCCACCACTACACAGATCGATAACAGATATAGCAAAAAATCTGATAGGTCTATTTACCACGAAATTCAAATCTACAACTACTTACACATACGTAACCGACCACACAATGGACTCTCTTATTCTTGACCACCAACAATTTCGAAAAAGGGCGTCTCCGCTCAGCTATTATTCATCTATAAAATGTATTTCCAATCTGCAATGCTGTGTTATGTTTCTAACCTTCTATTGCATTGTGATTGTAATTAGAATTTCATCAAGAAGAGTAATGGAGAATTTCATGGAGGTAAAAATTGAAGAGCAAAAGCTCCAAGATGATCATCTACTTCCTATAGTTATCCTTCCTCACAATAATTCTCAGAGGGAAGGCATCGCGGCAGTGTTAGAGTCCATAACGTCAGGGAAGAACGAAGCATGGATTGAACGAGAATTACACGAGTGCGGAGCAATTATTTTCAAAGGATTCGGCATAAAGTCGGCAAATGACTTCAATTGGTTTGTAGAAGCATTTGGATGGGAAGAGCAGCCGTACAAAGGGCCCGCCCACCGAAATAACATTGCTGGAAGAGTGTGGTCTGCTAACGAAGCTCATCTCCATCAACACATCTTCTTCCATCATGAAATGGCACTGGTAAATAATTACATAATAATTTTACTGAAAAGTTATAATTGTATTGTTTTTATTGGAATAAAATAAGAGTTATGTTATATTACTTTGCAGACCAAGGAATTTCCATCAAAAATATTCTTTTTCTGCGAGGTGGCTCCTCCTGAAGGTGGGAAAACCGCGGTGGTTAAGAGCCACAGAGTTGCTGCCCACATGCAACACAAGTTTCCGGAAGTCGTTTAACACCTCGACAGGCATGGAATATTCAATCACACTCTCCTCCCAAAGAAAGACAATTTGGGGTATTTCCTTGGAAAGAGTTGGCAATCTCATTTGCAAACCAATGATCAAGATGAAGCTTACAAACTGTATGTTCAACCTATGCTTTTTGTATGGAATTCCATCATATTAATTATTTAGAGTACTGAACTAGTGCATGAATTACAGGGTAGAAGATGGAGGTAGGAAGTTGGAGTGGATGGAAAACGTGAGTGCAAACATAATCGCAGGGCGAATTCCTGCAACCAGAAGTTTTGAAGGCTATGGAAATCGGAAAATGTGGTTTAACTATATTCCTGCGGCTACATATGGAAAGGCTGAAGCGAAATTGAACAGGCTGATATGTGGAGATGGGTCTCCCATTCCGAGCAGAGTAATGGAGGAGAGCGGGAGAATAATGAATGAAGAAAGCGTAGACGTGAAGTGGGAAGAAGGGGATGTCCTGTTGATCGATAACTTATCTGTAATGCATGCACGTTGGCCTTCCAAACCTCCTCGCCGTGTTTGAGTTGCACTCTGCAAGTGAAAGTCAAAAGCTAACAAGTCCTAGAGTGCATTGATATAGTTGTACATATTTTGGGACAAATCAGCTAATGAAATATGAGGTATGGCCGTATTTATTTAATTTTGTTGCGTTTGTAAAATAAAATCTAAACATTTGCACGGGTAAATTTTAGGGCGAGCGTAAATATATTTATGGTTAGCATTAGTATTTGATGTTTATTCGACGAATAGTTTATAGTTATTAAAATGTTTGACTCATTCAATCACTAAAGAGTTTTTCTTTAAACATTCATTTTCAACATGGATTAAAATGGAAGGCGTAAAGATGTTTTAATTTTTTAATATAAAATTGAGTTATAATTAAATGGTCATATATTAATTTTAATATAAATCTGTTGGGTTTATTTTTTATTATAAACAATTAAATTAAATTTTATAAAATTAAATAAATAAAGAAATTATGTGATTTTAATATTTTCTTTATGATATAGATATCAGAGTTGTTGCCAGAATTCGGATAATGTGAATGCAATGGAGACGTGATCACATGAGATGAAGCAAGTGCACACCACATAGATGCTAAAACAATTTGAAATTATACAAGAAGATAAATTGCACAAGACAAAATAGAGAAAACCAAAATCTGATTAACATGAGATGACCAAAGTGAAGAATACATATAGGAGAGCACATAAGTAACTCCTCCACAAAAGGTGGTCAAGGCACCCCAAGAATACACTGTAACTCTTCCATGAAAGGTGGTGACAAGATGCTAAGAATAGAGAAGTAACTCCATCAAGGGAGTTACTTATGACATTCTTATGACACCTATGACACATCTATGACACACATCTCCACATAAGCTAGCCTATCCCACAAATGTAGGAAAACTCCATGTATGCACAAAAATACAATTTTCTTAATTAAAAAATAGGGAAAAATAAAAACCTACACTAATACCCCACCATAAGTGTAGCTTAGGTGGGCAGTGTGGAAATATAAAATGGGTCCCGACAACTAGGCCTGATGAGGTACCCATGTACAAATGCAATCTCCCATAAGATAGAGAAAATGAGAAAACTCGTAGGAAAAAGCTCTCCCCCAAAAGAGAGACATAAAAGAAAAGAAGAGGCTAGAAGGCCCCCCTGAAGATGATGCTGTGCTAATATAGACTGCACCCCAAGAAGAGCTCGTAGATGAATGAACCTGATCTCGGTGAAAGGTTTTGTGAAGATGTCTACAACATGCTCTGAAGATTGGCAAAAAATTAAGTCAATGACTTGACTATGAATAAGCTCCCGAATGAAATGCATGTGAAACTCTATGTGCTTGGTCCGCTAGTGCTGAACTAGATTCTTGCAAACCTGAATGGTACTCTAGTTGTCACAATAAATGATGGTGGGCTACCTAATAGGAATGCCAAACTCATAAAGAATCCCTTAAAGCCAAATAGCTTTAGTAACTGCATTAACAGTGCCCCTGTACTCTGCCTTTGTGGATGATATAGCAATAGCATTCTGCTTCTTGCTAGACCAACTAATAAGACCAGAACCTAGAGAGAAAATATAACCAAAAGTGGATTTGCGAGTCTGTGAATCGCCAACCCAATCTGAATCTGTATATCCAACCAAGTTAACCTCTATGCCAAATCTGTAATGAATCCCGTATCTTTGTGAACCTTGTATGTAATGCAAGATCCTCTTAGCTACTTTTCAATGCAGCGCATGAGGTTCCTACATAAATCTGGAGACACGTCCCATTGTATATGATATGTCAGGCCTGGTGTGAGTCAAGTAAATGAGACTACCAACAAGTTGTCGATATCGAGTGGCATCAACCAATGGTGAAGAACAGTCAGCCTCAAGTTTGACTCCTAATAGAAAGGGAGTCAGAGATGGCTTGAAATCAACCATGTGAAATCGAGCCAATAAGTCAAGAGCATACTTAGGCTATGCAAGAGAAATCCATGAATCTGACTGTGAGATCTCGATGCCAAAGAAGTAGTGCAACAAACCCAAGTCTGTCATGTCAAATCTATCCTGGAGAGATGCCTTCACCACTGTAATAGCTGATGAAGAACTCCCAGTGATCAAAAGGTCATCAACATATAAAACTAAAATCAGGAGCGAATCATCCTGCTGCAAGAAGTAGACATTGAGATTAGAATGGCACCTAGTGAAACCCACTGTGAGAAGGAAGGAATCCATCTTGGCCTACCATACTCGAGGGGCCTATTCGTGGCCATAGATAGATTTTCTAAGTCTACATACTAAGGAAGAATCCTTAACAAATCCTGGCGGCTGCTCCATGTAGATCTCCTACTCTAGGTCTCTGTGAGGAAAGACACTCTTCACATCCATTTGGTGCACATCCCAGCCATGTGTTGCGGTAATAGCCAAGGTGAGTCAAATAGAAGTTCTCTTTGCAACAGATGCAAAGGTCTCTGAGTAGTCAATGCCTGCCACTTGTGAGTAACCCTTGGCGACCAATCGCACTTTTTACTTATCAACTGACCCATCTACTGCAAACTTGGTCTAATATATCCACCTACATCGAACCATCTTTCTTCCCTTAGGAGGTGAAGTCAAATCCCAAGTGTGATTTTTGATTAAGAAAGAATATTCTTCCTCCATAGCATTATCCCACTCAGATACCCCTAATGCCTCTTGAAAAGTCTGTGGATCTGAAACTGAAGTAAAGAAGACATGTGGATCTCTCTGAAAATACCCCCTAGTATGTCTGTCATCTGTGGGATCTCCTACCCAAGTGCCAACACTCTCAAGTGTCTGTCTGGCCCAAATTGGCACAAAAGTGGGTGAGTTAGGGGTTAACTCCTCATCCTTTGACTGACTAAAGGTGGATGACTCTGCATCACTGTCCTCGTTGTCTGAATTTGAAGAAGAAGAAGATGTCTCTAGCTTGAGAACTTGCTGTGGCTGAATTGAATCTGATGAGAAATCATCATGAAGAAGTATATCCGATGAGGGAGAAGAAGTGTCAAGTGTTGAGTCTCTAGGACTCTCCTGAAAATGGACACTTCTCTCGATGAAAAACTCATGAGTGACTGGATCTAGAAGGTGATACCCCTTAATAACATCTGAATATCCTACAAAGATGCAAGGCTTGGATTGATGTTCCATAGCTTTGCATTTCTCCTTTAGAATGTGGGCCATGGTTGGGGATCTAAAAACCCTAAGGTGCTCAACATCAGGTTTTCTTTTATGCTAAGCTTCAAAGGGTGTTATCCCTTTCAAAGCTTTGTGAGGAACCCTATTTTGAATGTATCAAGCACAATTGATGGCTTCAGCCCAATACTGTGGTGCTAAGGATTTGGAGTGAATCATACAACTACCCATCTCTTTCAAGAACCTATTTTTATGTTTTGCAACCATATTCTATGAAGGACTGTAAGTGACTATGCACTATAAATCAATTCCCTCTATGGTGCAAAATTGCTCAAACCTGTTGCTGACATACTCCCCTCCATTATTAGTTCGAAGAACCTTGATGGATTTTTCACTTTGTTTCTCAACAAGAGCCTTGAAGTCTAGAAAAATTTCAAACACTTTAGACTTTTGTTTGAGAAAATATATCCAAGTGTATCTAGAGAAATCATCAATGAAAGTGAGGATGTACTTGGCCCTTGTGAAAGATGGTTTGGGAAAGGGTCCTGATACATCACTATGGACTAACTCCAAAGGTTCTGAAGCCCTCCAAGCTTTGACATTACCAAATTTTGCTTCGAGATGCTTTGCAAGGGAGCACCCCTCGCAAAGTCTTTTTGATAATTGGACACGAGCTAAGCCAATGACCATTTCATGTTTGCAAAGTTGCTCAAGGTAGCGGTAGTTAAGGCGGCCAAACCGCTCATGGCACAATTTGTGAACTCTATCTGAATGAGTCAGCAACGCTATTGGAGAAGAATCAGGTGCAAAATGTGAGAATGTGTATAACCTTGCTTGGTGATCTGCCCTACCCACTGCCAATGTAGTATCACTAAGCAACTCCATGATAGCCACTGAATCTGGTGAAAACTCAACTCTCATGCCTTGACTAATGTGAGTGATTTGGTACACTGATAGGAGATTAGTTGAAAGAGAAGGAATACTTAAAACATTATTGAATGTTAATCATTCTATTTCAACGGACCCTCTCTCTGCAATAAAATTGATGTGTCATCACCCAAACTAATTGAAGTCATGCTGCAAGGCTCTAAAAATAAAAACTCAACTAGTGAAGAGTCCATGTGGTGAGAAGCACCCGAATCAATGACCCATGATGATGTAGAAACTAAAGTAGCTACAAGGGCCTTGCCCTTTTCTTTCTCCTTACCCTTGCTTTTTACCTTGGCAGAATCTTGGGTAGATGAATTCTACTTGATGGACTCATGAACACCTATGTTGTGCTTCTCTAGAAGATAAGTTAGGTGATCTATTTGTTTCTTCATGAATTTATGTTCATCATGCCCTATCTTTTTACAATAGGCACACTTAACTTTCTCCTTCTTAGGTTTAGCATTGAAGGATGAAGACTCGGTGTTGTTTTTGGTAAGATTGTTGTTTTATTTCTTCTTCTCCTGGTCCTTGTTCTTTTTCTTTTTCTTCTTTATTGAAGTCTTGTCCTTACCATTTTTAGCTATCAAAGCTTGGGGTTGAGTAGACTTCATTGTGCCCATTTGAATTAGCTTATCTTGCTCCCTAGTCAAGTCGACAACGAATGAATCCAAAGAAAGCATTTTCCATGTAGTGCTAAGGGCACTTTTTGTGGCATGGAAAGTTGAGACAAAGACTAAATAGCTTGGACCTAACTTTGTGACAATAAAAATAATGAGTTGATCATCTTTCTTCTCTATCTTGCATTTCTTCAATTACAATCTAAGAGTCTTAAACTTAGTGAAGATGTCCTGTAGGGTGTCAAAATTGCTAGGACTTAGACTTATGAGTTCATTTTTGAGCTCATGACCTCTCATCTTATCAAGCTTTCCAAATAAAAGTTCTAAGGTGTCCCATATGTCTTTGGAAGTCTTGAAGGTTTCTAAATAGAAGAGATGTTCTTGAGACATAGACAAGCTTAGTAATCCATAGGCTTCATCACTACGGTTGTACCACTTGACCTTTTTAACATCAGTGTTGGATTCTACTTCAGTACCCATGGTGATCCTATGCAACCCTTTGCTTCTAATAATGATTGACATTTTAACCTTCCATTCATGATAGTTGAAGGGTGTTAGGGGTTTAAGTTGAAAATAATTCATTTTAAGCTGAATTTAAGTGAAGTTGTGTTGATTTCAAGTTGTGAAATTATGCAGAAAAGAGAATGAAAGTAAATATTTATAAGTTGTGAGAAGCAATCACACCCCCCCAAATTTTGAGCCCCCCCCATATTAAAGTGCATGCTCAAAATACATAGAGCTTAGTTGAGAATGTGTCTTAAAGCAATCAGTGCAAGACTTTAAGCAAACAGGACGTCAGACTCAGCTGAAATTGCGTTTCGAGAGACCCAAATTTTTGGCACTTTATAAAGTAGTGCATTTTTAAAAAATAACAAGCCTAAGATATTAATAGTTAAATTAAAAACACTTTTGAAAAAAATGGCACCCAAATTTGAGCTACCATTTGCAAGATATCAAAGATTCAATTTCTCGTAAACTAGTGTTTTTGCAAAAAAATAGCACTAAAACATTTTAAAAATCCCTATTTTGAGAGAAAAAGTGGCCTTCAAACCACTCATTAGATTCAACATGGAGTGAGGAATCTAAATAAAAAGGTCTTTGTGAAATAAAGTTTAACTGATTGTCTCGGTATGCGTGAAAGCAAGTTTACCTTCCTATTTTAGTAAAAAAATATAACTAATAAGGCAAAAAAATGAATTTCCAGCTAATTTTTTTCACTTTTTTTATAAGAGGAACTAAAGGTGGATAGGTGAAGACTTTATCACAGAAGAGACAAATCAAGTGCAGAAAAAAATGCCAGGTGTAGAAAAAAGGACACCAAGTGACTAAGGGTCCACATGGGATGCCAAACCAGAAAATAAAGTGCCATTTAAAAAAAAAGATAGTACTGGCTTTGCTAGCAGAAAAAAGAAAATGAATAATCTATAGACCTCTCAATGCATAGCCACTGCATGCTGGATGCCGTACAGCTGCACATCGCCTTGCTGTAAAGAAGACTTTTGTTGCTTGGCATGGTTGATGCTTGGCATGTCTGATGATGGCATTGCAAGAAGGACTGTCTGCGTGGAAGTGCTGCTCCTCCCTCTGTTTGCTCCCTACACACAACAATGGTACCCAAGCTGAAGCAGCAAAATAAGGTGTAGAAAAGTGGCTGGAGGAGACAAGTCCGCAGAGGGCAAAATAAGGTGCAGAATCCTGCAGTCAACCAGGGCGTTGCTGCCAAGCTGGCTGCTAAACTAGCCACTTCAAACAAGGTTGTTGAAAGGCCTGCAAGGCTGCCTACCATTGCAAAACTAACACCTGAAGTTGCTGCTGTGCCTGTAAAGACTGAAAAGAAGACAACTAAGACACTCAAAGGCCAAGGATTCCAAGGAAAAGATAAAAAAGAACATAAGAAATGATATTGAAAGTTTTTTTTTCTTTATATCTTAGATTAGATCTAGAAATAAAAAAATTAAGAGAACTCCACTTCTCTTGATTTAAAAATAAACTAATAGCATAACCAGAAACACAATTACCAAGTTGGCTCTGAGACCATATCGGAGTTGTTGCCAGAATTTAGATAATGCGAATGCAATGGAGACGTGATCACACGAGATGAAGCAAGTGCACACCACATAGATGCTAAAACAATTTGAAATTATACAAGAAGATAAATTACACAAGACAAAATAGAGAAAACTAAAATCTGATTAACATGAGATGGCCAAAGTGAAGAATACATATAAGAGAGCACATAAGTAACTCCTCCATAAAAGGTGGTCAAAGCACCCCGAGAATAGACTGTAACTCCTCCATGAAAGTTAGTGACAATGTGCTAAGAATAGAGAAGTAACTCCCATCAAGGGAGTTACTTATGACATTCTTATGACACCTATGACACATCTATGACACACATCTCCACATAAGCTAGCCTATCCCAAAAATGTAAGAAAACTCCATGTATGCACAAAAATACAATTTTCTTAATTAAAAAATAGGGGAAAATAAAAACCTACACTAATAATAGAAATATTTAATTTTAATTGTTTTATCAACCAATATTATTTAACATTATTTATTGTGAGGATATATAATTCATAGATTGGTTTAATAGAAGTTTGGGGATTCAAACTTTTTCTTATATTTTAGAATAATTGTGAGCTTGCTCATATTACAATTAAATATATCAATAATAAATATAATTTAACAATTGATTTGGATAAACTTCAATATTAAAATATTCGAATTAAAAAATTAATTTTGTATGTAATTTATTTTTTATTAAATGGTTTGAAAAAAATAATTATTATTTAAGTGTTTTTTCTAAAATAAAATTTATTATTAATTTTACAAATATTAAAATTAATAAATTAATTTTATATATAATAAACTTTAATTTTATATTTATTAAAATACTCTCAATGTAATATAATTTAATTAAAATATTAATTTTCATTGAAACTAAAATTTTCCAATATATATTGTAAAATGTCTCATATTAAATTTGCGTGGTTTTCTAAAATATCGAACAATAGTCCAAACACTAATGAAAAATGTGATTATATCATTTCTCACCCCTCCCCCCATATTCTTTTTAAAATATTCAAAATTTACTAATTGAAATTGACAAAATATATTTGCTATAAATTTAAAATGTAAAGCTTCGAGTAAACTTTTTAAAATATTATTTATTTTACCCTTTATTGCTTAAGAAATTATTTTCTAAATTTTTAAATTTATTTGTAATTAATGAAGTTATCTTTTTCTCATTTTTTCAATGAAGGCCTATTACATGGAAAATAAGTTCGATGCATCAAGGTTTTTGAAAAATACTTGTGATACCATTTTAAAGAGTAATGAGATTAATAGTTATTGGTTGTAGTAAAAACATATTAGTTTTTATATTGGTGTGGATTTTTGCAATTAATTATTTTGACATATTCAGTGAGTCATAATGATAAGTTTTTATTGTCCCTTATTCACAAGAACAGTGTATCAAGGTTCACTTACATCAACCCAATTTAAAAATATAGTTTAAGAGGTAGGAATATCCATTCCCATAGAAGATTGAATCTTACTTAAGAAAAAATAGTTGGATTCAATGGTTGAAATATTTAATAGTTTTTTGTTTTTATAATGAATAATGTTCTAGGGATCTGATTTATTTTTTTACAGTGAACAATAGCCCCACTATGTTTGGATTGCAGAATATGCATCTTTGAAAAGTTTAACTAAATTATTCCTCAAAATCAAAGAAGATCTTGTTGTGAGTGGCCATTATTATTATGGATATACTCTTTTAATGTTGCATGGCCTTCACATCTATTGAATGTAAACATGCACACACATACACACATAAACATACACATACATGCATGCATGCTTGCATGTGTCAGGAATCTAGAACAATAAACTGCTCTGATACCACTTTGTTAGGACCCGAAAGCACAATTGATTACCATGTACAAGCAACTAAATATGCCGAATTAAACCAGAAGTAACAAGTAACTAGAATTCAAAAATAATACAGAATATGAGAGATAATACCCAATTGTATTAATACTCTTCCAGAAAGAAATTACAATGAAGAGACACCACACTCTTCCACACCTTACAGGCTTCCCGCACCAAGTGTACTGTAATTCACCTTCAAGAGTTCACTCTCTCAATTACGGTCTCAACACACAACTCAAACACAGAGTTGGTGTTCACCTCCAACCAGTCAGTATCACTACTGCTAGTACCATCAGTCAGTATCACTACTAGCAGTACACAAGTACTCCATGTACTCCATGATTGAGTACACACACATACTCCAAGTACTCAATGTACTCCAAGTGGATCTCCCATGAGCTTGTTACACCGGTTGTGTTGCTGATCTCCCTGATCTTACTACCACCTGCAAATCAACTTGGTTTTACAACACCTGCAAACCTAGATCTCGCACACACAAATACCTATAACTCAAATGATCTTACTTACCATGTAGATCTCCCATGAACTTGCAGCAACCTGCAATTCAAATGATCTTACAATTGGAAGGATCTACCTTGCCTTCCTCTATTGCACTCTTGTGGAACTAGGAGGAGCTACCCTTGCTCTCTTCACATTGAAGGAGCTAACCAAGCTCAACTCTAACTACCACACTTTACAATATAGCCCATGCTTATATTATATAGATCTCATGCAAATAATAATTAGACATCCAATTATAATAATTAGATCCGCAGCTCAAGACTAAAATTAGCCTTTAACATGCAAACAATTGGTTCATTAAAAAACTATCCATGAAACTCACAGTTTAGAACTACACAGGTGACTGATGTCAGTCCCTGTCTGGCTGTAAATGACCGACGTCAATCGATACCTGACCGATGTCGATTGCTCTGCTCACTGGATATGACCGACGTCGATTGATCAAACTGACATCGATTGCTCTGTAACTTAGCAATGTCTCAACAACCTCCTCCATGTTTGCATCAGTGAAGCTTTTAGCTCCACAACCTAACAATCTCCCACTTGGAGATAAACAACTACACTATACTTGTACCTGTACACCATCTAATTTGTTTCCTGGCTTGTATCCCTCTTCAATATCAATCTAGAAGACCAACCACCACACATCCTGTGGTGCAACTCCTATCATCCAAGTAACCTACCACATCCGCATCTACAAACCCATGTAGAAAAGAACTTGACCCTGCATAACATGTGCACCTACTGTTGGTCCCTCTTAGATACCTGAGAACCCACTGAACTGCCCTCCAATGCTTCTTATATGGATTGGCTACAAACCTGCTGACAACTCCCACTACTGGGGCAATATCATGGAGTACACATGTACTCAACCTCATCATGTGATTGGGGACCCTGTTCTATGAACTGTCCGTCCATAGGTGCGCTTCCTGTTCTGCATCCTGCACTACTTTCACACAATCATCCTGTAACAACATCAACTTGTGATCTTCCCTATCTCTAAGATTACTCATGCCAAAGAATTTTGCTCCTCCAAATTCTTCATGACACACCTTTGAAATAACTTTACCTTTAGCTCAGAAAAACCCTGTATGTGTAACCCTGCATCAAGAAAACACACAACATACAATAACGGGATGATGTTGCAATCATCACCGACCTAGTAAAGAAACCACAATGGTTAAAATGACATTGACTAAAGCCATGCTTTGTCATCCACCTGTCAAACTTGTACCACTATCCTAGAGCTTGCTCAAGACCATATGACCTGGCCTTCTGTCTCACGTGCCCATTCTCTCTATTCTTTAACCAAAGAATCCATTCATCTTTCAGTGATTTGATACTGGCTGGCAACCCTACCAAATCTCTCATTTGGTTCTGCATCTTAGGAATCAAATTCCTCATTCATGCCATGCTCCCACTATTTCCTAGATCCTTCCTTCTCTGTAGTGAGCAATGAGTATAAAGAATAGGAATAATGAATTTGAGGCTTACTTACCCTTTCAGTCCTCCATATGGGCATTTGAGACTCCTTGATAGCTTGCTGTCTACCTAAAATCTACTCAGTGACCGACCTCATTCACCACACAGTTTGCATCCAACCGACGTCAATTCCATGCAACTATCCTTTCTGCCAATGCCAATTCCCTGACCGATGTCGATCTTACCTGGTCACCGACGTCAGTTCCCTGACTGACACCGATAGCCACCCTACCTAACACCACCAGCTCTGGTCTACACATTATCGACATCAGCATCTATTTATTCAATGTCGGTTCTTCTTGATCGACACTAGTACATATGTTCACCTGTGAGTGATGACTTTTTACTCACGAGCTCTCTTTGGATCAAAACCCTGTCCAAATTGCTCTACTCAGAGTTATTTAGTCCCATCCACTGATCTCTATCCATCATCTCCTCCATAAACACCAAGGCTTTCCAGTTCTTAAGTTTGTTGAAGACATCTGACTTCCTCTTAAGAACATGCATCTCCTTCTTGCTCATGTGACCAAGCCTACAAAGCCACGTCTTTGCAATAGATAAAGAATCAATAATATAAGTAGATAGATAAAGGATACCTACTTTCTTACCACCTGCTAATTCAAGTGCATCCACTGTGAGAGTTTTTGTGCATCTCTCATTACCCAACTTTTCTAAAGAAATTAGCCACATCGTCAAGACTGGGACCTGCATGACCTCCTTCAACACCCATGTGTTGGTCATCTGCAATTTCAGCCACACTTCCCCTTTGCCAAAACTTTGACAAGGCTCACCAGCCCCTAAATAAATCTTTCCAAAGTCTCCAAAGACCTTAACATGGAAAAATATTCTATTTCAGGCTGCATGGAAAGAGGCAACAAAATCTATAAAATAAGATTCTACTTTATCCAAGGAACATCCCAGAGCATCCTATGTAACAACACCTACAACATTTACTTTTTTAGTTCCTTCATGCTGATCTTTTACCAACCAATAATTTTTCTTTACCTGTTCTTTCTTTCCATAACACCGTAATTAACCATTCATGCCTTTGAGTTCCTCCATTCTTAGTGTACTTACTTCTACCATTGCTTTACTTGCACTCAATTAGAAACCCCTGAGAGTGACCTATAATCAAAACACAAACCTGCTCCTTACAACCTTAGCTCTGATACCAACTGTCAGGAATCTAGAACAATAAACTGCTCTAATACCACATTGTTAAGACCCAGAAGCATAATTGATTACCATGTATAAGCAACTAAATATGCAAAATTAAACTAGAAGTAACAAGTAACTAGAATTCAGAAATAACACAGAATATGAGAGACAATACCCAATTATATTAATACTCTTCTAGAAAGAAATTAAAATGAAGAGACGCCACACTCTTCCACACCTTACAGGCTTCCCACACCAAGTGTATAGTAATTCACCTTCAAGAGTTCACTCTCTCAATTACTGTCCCAACACACAACTCAAACACAGAGTTGGTGTTCACCTCCAACTAGTCAGTATCACTACTGCCAGTACCACCAGTCAGTATCACTACTGTCAGTACACAAGTACTCCACGTACTCCATGACTGAGTATACACACATACTCCAAGCACTCAACATACTCCATGTAGATCTCCCATGAGCTTGCTACACCGGTTGTGTTGCTGATCTCCCTGATCTTGCTGCCACATGCAAATCAACTTGGTTTTGCAACACCTGCAAACCTAGATCTCACACACACAAATACCTACAACTCAAATGATCTTACTTACCATGTAGATCTCCCATGAACTTGCAACAACCTGAAATTCAAATGATCTTACAATTGGAAGGATCTACCTTGCCTTCCTTTATTGCACTCCTGTGGAACTAGGAGGCGCTACCCTTGCTCTCTTCACACTGAAGGAGCTAACCAAGCTCAACTCTGACTAGCACACTTTACAATACAGCCCATGAGTTTATTATCTAGATCTCATGCAAAAAATAATTAGACATCCAATTACAATAATTAGATCCATAACTCAAGACTAAAATTAGCGTTTAACATGCAAACAACTGATTCATTAACAAACTGTCCATGAAACTTGTAGTTTGGAATTGCACAGGTGATCGACGTCAATCCCTGTCTGGCTGGAGATGACTGACGTCAGTCGATACCTGACTGATGTCAGTTGCTCTGCTCACTAGATATGACCGACATCAGTTGATCAGACCGACGTCAGTTGCTCTACAACTCAGCAACCTCTCAACAACCTCCTCGATGTTTGCATCAGTGAAGCTTTTAGCTCCACAACCTAACAACACACACACACACACGCACACACACGCACGCGCGCGCACACACACACACACACACACACACACACACACACACACACACACACACACACACACGTGTGTGTGTGTGCATGCATGCACCCACATACACATTATGATTCTTACAATTTTAAGAATGTGGTTCAAATGGAGTTGTGGGAGTATTATAGTGAGAATGGTGTTCATGCTTGTTTGGAAGATGCCATGGCATTTAATTTGTTCATAGTGCATTATACATATTATGTAGTTTTATACATAAATTAATTTATATTGATTATGTGATGGTCTTCCATAAATAATTTCAAGATAGTGTTAAAATAAAAGTTGTAGCATTTTGAAATTAGTTTATGAGCATATAATTGTTTTTTCAATCAAATAAAAAAAAATTAGATGAATATTTACAATTTTAAGTGTATCACTGCTTATATTTTTGAAAAGTGACCTTGTGTTTGCCAAGCCTTTTTTTTGTAAAGAAAAGAATGATTTTTTTTCCCTATAATTTTGTTCATAAGTGGAGAAATCAGTTAAAAATATTTATATAATTTTTTAAAATTTTAATAAATAAATAAATTTTTAGTAATCAAGGAATTAAAAAAATAAAACAAAAAATCATTTTTTCTATGAAGGGAATTTGAAAAAAAAATGATATACTTTTTAGATTGTAGTGTAGATTGTTATTCTACTTTTAATTTTCAGAAACATGGAACGAGTCAAAAGTTATTACAAATTTTATATGTGTATATATATTGACCATTAAGACCAACTTAAAGGGGAAAAAAAATCAATAACATTTATTAAATTACTTTATATATATATATATATATATATATATATATATATATATATATATATATATATATATATATATATATATATATATATATATATATATATATATATATATTCTATAACTAGACAATCTACTTGAAAAAACTCATCTAAAATTTTAGATGTGGATATAAATAGTTAAATTATGAATGTTGCTGAAGAGTGGTAAATTCCATGAATTTAATTAATTTCCAGGGGCATAAGAAAAAAATAGGGTTGGGTACACATGATTAAAAAAAGGTAAAACCCAAACTAAAAGTGGAGGGAAACATTTTACAAACAAAAAATAGATATCTGTCGAAAACAAATATCCACTCAAAATGAATATCCATTTTGTTTTGAAATGGATATATATATATTTTTCAAACCTAAAACATCATTTATTTTTTGAAGCCCATAGCTTTTGCATATGAACTTGAAATCATGAGTATTTTTTAATACTAAATAATGTTTTAATGGGAATGTTAATATGGAATAATTTTTTTAAAAAAAATTTGGATTAATGATATATGATATTTTATCCTCTACATCACAACCTATATGCTTTTAGGGATAGGATGATGTGAATATTTATTGCAAATTGTTAACAATAAATTTTAACCAATTGAATTTTGTGATGGAAAATGAGAATAATAAAGTGGTTTAAGTTATATTATTAGTTAAACTGATAATAATGATAGGTGATAATAGATCAAACACATTTACTTACATACTAATTTAGTGAATATTAATTACAAATTTATTTTATACATATAATGTTTTAGAAAATACTTTTAATTAACATGACTTGATTAATGAAAATGAAGCATCTATTGTGATTTTTTGTTACAAAATATAATTATTTGAGAAATATTGATTTAATTAATGACCACATGGGTGAAATCAAATAGACATTCACACCTAATTAGGATTTAATCCAATCAATTTTCTAGAATAATGAAATTTGATAATGGAATAACAATAAAGGATGATCAAAATACCTTATTCCCCCCAAATCTACTTTATGTTTGTTATATCACCTAATAGATGTCCAGTTAATTTAATTTTATCACACACACACACACACACACACACACACACACACACACACACACACACACACACACACACACACACACACACACACGCACGCACGCACGCACGCACGCACGCACACACACGCACGCACGCACGCACACACACACACACACATACATCTAGAGTGTCCTAGATCATAGGAGGAGAATACATGGATGTCATATATATTATATTGATTGGGATTAGGAAGCCTCAATAAAGCCATGGTGTGCACTAGATCAAATACTTCTAAGTAGTGGGAGTTGTGAGTGGTTTGTGGTGAAACATGAAGAAAGAAGGCTTTTTGGTGAAGTGGGAGTCACTTAAAGTTGTATGAAATATATTGTGGAGAAGTAAATGTAGATAAATCTATTCAAGGTAGAGAATTTTTAATAGTGTAGAAAACTTCTGCTCGATTTATGTGGAGTAGTAGTGGGCATTGGCATTGATAGTAGATCGATGGCAACTGGTTAGAAGAAGACACATGTGTTTAAAATTCATTTGTATATAACTTCAAGTGGGATATTATTGGGTTTGAAGCCACTATTCATAGGTCACTATTCTTGACCACTATTCATAAGCAACTATTCACGAATAAGGGGGCTATGGTGGCTAGGTAAGTGAGGTGGCTAAAAGGTGACATAGCATGTGGGTGTGGCATGAAATTGATGTAGGAGGAAGGTGATGTGGTGGTGGGGTCCATGATGGGTCCCAAGTTCAGTCATGTTAATATGAAAAGTGTAGGGCATAACACTCTAGTTAAGGACATAGGTATTTTCCTTAGTGTGTCACATGGGCTTGTCTTAAAGTGTATGACTGCAAAGACATGGTGTGGGGTGATATGCTTTGTGGCCACATGAGTCACGTGTTTAAATAATTTTAAAATGTGTTTGGATTCCATTTTGTGCATATGGGAAGGAGAAAATATGATTCCATGTCAAAGAGAATAATCAAGTTTCCACTGACCAAAGAAGCAAACCATAATTATTGCCTAGAATCCACATTTGTAATGATTCCATACAATAATAATATGTTCATTTACTAATAATAAATAAATTCATAACTAAATTGAAAGATGAAATGCATAACAAAAGCTTTTCCATTATCTATGAGCATGATTAGTGCTAAATATAATGATATTAATAGGTAAGAAATGTATCTAAAACTAAAAAATGACATAACATTCCACATGATAATAATTGAAAAATAAAAAATCAGATCATCTTAAAATTGATGATTGGTCAAAATCCATACCGAAAAATCTTTTCATTTAACTCAGCCATGCATACAATCAAAATGAGACCATATTGTTAGAACTAAGTCAACTCATAATATACAAAACTATTTAGTATAGTTAAGATGCCATATAAAATTCTTAATCATGTAATGCATCTAAGATTTAAATTGAACCGTAACTTATGAAAATAAGAGTATTTAAAACATAATAAACTATTGTTTTAAATATAACCTTGTCATTTGAAATTACTGTTGGAAACATAACATTGTCATTTGAAAGTTTGAGACATAATAAACTATTATTTGAAACATCATAAAATATCATTCTTTTTAAATAGACCCTTCCTCTACTTACTCATTACCATCCTTTGAAATCTATGCTTCCACTTCCTATTTTCCATCCATTGAAACTCCTAACCTTAGAAGATTTTCTGTAGTAGAATTAATATTATAGATATTTTCTCTTTCCTCATTAGTTGTGTTCTTGCTAAAAGTAGACTTGGATATGCATCTATTTTCTTAATTAAAAAAATCTCAGGGTCCATACCATACTCTTTAATTATTTTATTCATTTTTTTGTTTTATTTATTTAGTATATTAAGTTTTCCTTTTAATGTAATAACATCATTTAATTTTTTTCATTCATTTCTAAATGCACATTGAGGACTTAGGATTTTTTTTTTAGGTTTTCATATTGTTCCTCCAATTCAAAAATAAAATATAATTAGATAAAAATTACAGTAACTAGAATATATTTTCTTAAAATGTCAATAACTTACCAAAGTTTTTCCTTCTCCACTTTGAAAACTAAAACAATGTTTTTTATCTCTTTCTCATTTGTTAAAGTAAACTTTGTCTTCCGCATTTAAATTCTCTAACCTATTTAACATAATACCTAAAATATTTTCATTATAATCATTAGTAAGTTAAATAGACCCAAATTTATATTAATTGAATAAAGTTTCAATCTTTGAGGGTTCATTTTGCACTAGTGAGAGCAAATTGACTCTTTGGTAGTGGTTTTGAAAATAGGCATTTATCTCCTTCACCAATGATTTGCCTATTAATTCCCATTATTTTAAAGCATTAATTCAATAAATAACACCCTCCCTTAATATTTGTAATTACATTTTTTGATAATAAATTATTTTATGGCAAATAAGTAATGTCATCATTAGATAACTCAAAATTGTCTTTAGTGGGTGCGCTAGGGGTAAAGATGTAGAAGGTCCTTCCCATATAGTTACACTTATAACTTGAATAAAATCATATGGATTAAAATACCTAATAATTAGATCTCCAATTTTAATCCTAATATATTCTTCATTAAGATCAATATTCTATAAAAATTTTACTCCCTGTGTTCTAGACATGCCACTGAGAGAGAAATTGGAGAGCGCAAAACCTAGCAATTGTAGTGTTCATGTAATTTATGTAGGAAATGATATATATTTCCCCCTTATGTGAATTTGGGTGGGTAGAGAAGGTGGTTTCATAATTTTCCTCATAGATGTAGGGCATCCTATAAAAATAAATTTTATTTAAAATGGTAAGTTAAAAATGAAAATTTAATGCTAATTTTAAATTTAATAGTTATTATGTAGAGTTAGAGATAGTATGTCCTCCTATCCATGTGTCTAAATTGAAGATAGAGTGGTGGTTTGAACTACAAGAGGAAATCAACCAGTTAATAAAATCTCTAATTTAAGAAACATTAATTGAGAAACCAAAAGTTGAAAAGTAACAAACCTTTAAAAAGTGGTTGATAAAACTATGGAAATTGAAATTTAGGGGTTTGTTTAGTTATTTAAAGTTTAAGATCAATAGATTTAGAGTCAATTGTAAAAATAAAAGAAATAAATAAAATAATATAAAAAATAAATTTTCATAATATATCATTTATGATTGAACTTTGGAAGTAGGAAAACTTGCAAGTAGAGATGATTCTGAATAAAGCCACATATGCATGGTAATTAGAAAGGAATAAAATGATGGTTATGTAGACTTCAAATCTCTAGAACCCTTATGGGTTGATTATCCTTTTGATGTAGATTATAACAAGAAAATAAATATCACATTTTAAATTTGTAAGAAATTAAAAAGTAAAGCATTTAATTGATTCATTTGAATGCTAGACTAACCTCCTGTTCATCAAGAGACGAAAAATATGTGATCATTTTTGGATGGAGAAAAATTGGAATTGTTATTTTCATTAGGTCATATAAGGCATCATAGTATAAGTCTAGAATAAAATTGGAACATGAAATTTTATAAATCTGATTGCAATAAGTATAATTCAACTCTAATCTAATCCTAGTAAATATAAATGTACACTGGCCAAATTTTAGATATGTAAATATACGAAGTATGATAATAAAAACCCAAAATGGAATTTCTATTGGTATTACCTATAAGATTATTTTGGATTTAATATTTTTTACAATGAATTTCTAAAATGGGTTTTTTATATTTTCAACATGGAGCCCCCTTTTAATTTGACTATCTACAATGAGAGCGAAAAACATACAATTAGTACATTAATAAAAAGACATGACAAATTAAAAAACCTTGAATTTTAAATTTGAATACTAATGTTATAAATACTTGTTGGATTGATCTATAAGTTTTAGGCATACTATGAAAAACTTCATTGCCAGTTAACATTACTTTTGCAGTGACATGGTTAATGTTTTGGTGTGGAAGCCCTGTCAAAATATGGATATTTGAAGGTGAGGTACTAAAGGAAATTAATTTAGATTTGACACTAAAATTAAAATTTATCTCACTGTTATTTACAAATATTGACTATCGTTAAGGTGATGCACCAAAGGAAATTAATTTCGAGTTGACACTAAGATTAAACCTTATCCACTTTAACAAGATTAGATTATTCCCACTTAATTTAGTATATGACTAAATATGTTTAATCATATATCAAAGGGTAAGAAATAGGAAATTAAATTTCATAGGTGACCCATAATTAAGAGATCATTTTGCTAGAGGTACATATTATTTTTTAAAAAATCCTTTGTTACACCTACATGGTCTACCTAGTTCCTAAGATCAAATAAACATGTTCTAGTGACAGATACACTAAATAAACCATAAATAAATAAATAAATAAAGAGTTCCATGAATCCCTATTAAATTTTTTACCTCTTCACAACCAAAAAGTGTACTATGAGACATGAGTAGAGTACCACAAATTATATAGTTCCATATACGATTGTACCTAAACACGATCCTTAGAGTTATCATCTATTTGATGTACCATATTATAAATTTGGAGCTACTGATGAGAATATATTATATGAGATCATTGGTTACCCTTTTCCTTTATAAAAATTGTATATATTAAAGAAAAATAATTATAATCAACATTGACATGTTTACTAACTCCTTGACCTCTATGTTTTTTACTTTTTGTTAGCAGATAGAATATCATTTATTTTATGTACACATATATGTTTCACATGTACTTTAGTGTGATTTAGGCATATATTAGACACATGATACTTGCATATATAGATGTTGGACATTTTAACTTCCAATGTAGTACACCATGTTGGGGGCATTGTTTCTTTAATCATGATTGATATAAGTTATATTACTTTATGATCTTTTATATATTATCATATTGAGATTATACACTAACTCTTATAGATGTCTATACTCATGTTTACATATTTCAAAAGATACTTGATATGTTAAGCTACATGACCATTTTTCTAGCACATATATGCAAAGAATAGGATGGTGTGCTTATGTTGGTTTCTTCAACTTTATTTATTAGAATAGTCACATCATTGAGCTTATTTTTATTTCTTACAATTATATTTATTATGTAACATTTGAATATATTCCTTTTCTTTCCATATTCCACTATATGTTACTTTCATTTTTTATTTTAACATTTTAATGTCATTTCTTTGAGCATGTGGTATTTTAATATTATATTTTTTCACTCTTTGTATACCCTAGTTTCATGACATTGAGTGACTTTGTGTGTGTGTGTGTGTGTGTGTGTGTGTGTGTGTGTGTGTGTGTGTGTGTGTGTGTGTTTGATTTTAGTTATAGATACTAAAATATAATTTATATATCATCTTAGTATTATATTTTGACAAATTCCTATCAAGGCTCAGCGTTTTAGTTATAGACCTTCATGTTGCTAAAGACTTGTATTTTCCATCTTACTATGCTAAAATACTTATCTTATAGTTCAACCCCATATTTTATGATGACCCATATCTCCTAATATATATATATATATATATATATATATATATATATATATATATATATATATATATATATATATATATATAAAGCCTAAAAATTAATATATATCCTTCACTATAATTTTTATCTTCTCAACAGCTTCCTATCCTATCAAACACTTATGTCTTAGATAGAGACACTTGCCTTTACACAAGTGTAAACATTTTTATCAAGAGTCCATTTCTCAAAATTCATCTAATTTTCAAATATTTTGAATCCTATGGTTCTGATATTTCTTGTATGTAACCTTACTATGATATATTTCTAAAAATTTTCATATAAATACAAAATTAAGCCTAGTCATTATTCATCTAAAAAATATCACAAAAATACGTATTCAAGCTTACTTGGTCAATTTAACAACTAATTTATACTATTATATTATTACCTCTTTATTTATCAATGATAAGATCAATCATATCATAGGTTTAAATCACTAAAATAACATCCCATGAGTATTATTTGTCAAGTTACAAGTTATATTATTGTATGCCATTTGATATAGCATATTGCGCCCTTGAGCAAAATAAATCCAACACCTAGGAGAAAAATACATATGTCTAGGGCCATTCTTCAATTATTGGCTATGTATAAATTTATTTTTGATATAGACCTCCTTGGTCTCATGGTTAAACTATGAATCCTCTAACCCATTTTTGGAAAAATAAATAGATCTAAGGTAAAGAGCTAGTGTTTGATCCATATATCATCATCGATAACCTACATGCATCAATAGAACATATCACTAGAAAGTCATTAGAAAACCTATAAATATCTATATGGTCATGTTTTAATATAAAAAATAATTTTTAATAGACAATTCCATTTTATTTGAAACACTTACATTGAGATAATAGTCATAAGGCTAATTCTAGTGTTAATACTTCCATGGATAATCTTTACAAAATATGAAAATTGGATCCTGATCTTATCTCTACTTGTTTACACCTATGCACTTATTAGATATACATACACATTTGAAAAAAATTAAGCATTGTCTCATCCTAGTGTTTATGCAACAAAACTACTATTTCGAATGTACCTTCTATATTTAGAATAACTCAACATTATAATTTAGAATATTAATTTATCTAAATTTTAAATTATGTATCTTCTTAATAAAATTTGTATTCATCCTTATGCATATGATAATGTAACCCTTTAAACCTAAATAAATAAATATACATAAAATGGGTTAAAAATCTGGTAAACCTGAACTTTATGTCTTCTCATACAATTACTAGCTTTCTCTAGGATTTTCATCCTGTTAGTATTTCTAATTTTATTAGTTTTTAGATTTTTTTTTTTGTTTCCTTTATATCATTTATTTTCATTTATCAAATATCAAAAATGGTAAGAAATATATTTTATAAATGGAGAATAAATAATCCTTAGTCAATTATCTAAATATAAATTAATGCATTCTTACATGTTATAGAATAATAAATGAATAAAATTGTTAAGGCTAGTTTATCCACAACCAAAAATGGTAATACCTTACACGGTAATAATATTTCCAAATCTTGCATGGGAATAATTATAACTAAAACACAATTATTGGTTTTAATTCCTACATCAACACAATTGGTGTTTTAATTCCCTTCGGTGACTTCTCAAATCTCAAATATTAATCCCAATGCATATATTATGTAAACACTTCTCCATATTATAAAAAAAATTAGAATTCATGGTTATGAACATTGAAAAAACTACTTCAGAATCAACTCATGGTATCAATTCATAAGATGCATTACATAATCGTCCAGCACCTGATATATCTTTACACCCTTTTCCAAATAGTTTTATTTTACCCAAGTTAATATTTTTTAATGACAAGGGTGATCCTTAATAACATCCTTAATATTTATATGAGGCATGTCTTTATTATGCTTCCAATGATAATTTTTTTAATAAAATATTTCCAAGGAGCCCAAAAGACTATGTATTATAATGGTTCTATGATTTACCAATCCAATCATAGAAACCATTCAAAAAATTATTAAATAGTTTTATAACACATTTATCTATCAACATCACTAAAAATATGTCCTTTCTGCAATTTTCTAAATCAAACAAAGAACCAATGAATCAATCAATGAATAATTCTTTTGGTATTAAAACAAGTTTGACAAAATGACAAATCCAAAAGTAGATAAAGAGTTTCAATACATAACTAAGAATAGTTTTCTTTCCCTATTACATGAGTACATAGTTTTCAAGAAGTTAAGATTTCTAGATAACATACACCATATTGTTTGAGATCATAAAATAAAAATTATTTCATTTAACAAGATTAAGTAAGTAGTAAACACAAAGACAAATTATACTAACAAATTTCATATCAATCCAAGATACAAGGTAAAACTTATAGAACCTATAAAAGAATCAATAACCACTAATAATGTAGTGTCATAACAACCTAATCAACTGATCTTATCCAATGCACCTTAGTTACAATTTAAATGATTACATGAAAATCTAACTTTGATATTTAAGAATCTTTTGGGGTGTCATCTCATATCTCTCCCTCCTCCCATAGAGGTTGATATGAGTCACTCTATACTAAAAGGATATGATGATAATTCATATCATGGCTATCACCAAGGCTCTATGAATATTACAAATAAATTTATACTTTGAAACATAATATCAAATAGCTTATTTATAATGAATAAATTATCTTTGACAATTTTCTAAAGGATTCGATATCACAACCTAGTGACCATAAAAACCACAAGATATATAACAATCCATTGGAAGATCATTATAAGAAATATCCATAAATAAAAATGGAATATAACTCACATATTCATTCATCACATTGTAGACAACCATTAAATGGGATCATTTTAAAATATACACATATAAATATAGCTTATGGTTCAATGTCCCTATATTAAATTTGATGATAGTGAAATTGTGGATGATGACTCAGATTTTTTTCATTGTGAGAATGTATGTACTATAACATTACATACATTTTGGATATACACATGATGATTTATAACCTTAGAAAATAATGGTTAGATCATTATATGTGACATCATAACATGTTATTATTGAGATTGATCTACTAGGTTAAATTTTAGTGGCAAATCTTTGTTAATTCATGAATATTCTAGTTTTATAAATATGCATTTGGCAATTTTTTGGGGTATTAGAGAACATGGAATCGCTTAAATTTTTTGAATGTAAGTTAATTTTTAGGGTCGTATTTCCATTTATTTAAATTAATTTTATTCATATAAATTTTTTTCGTGGGTACCTCAAAAGGAAACTAGCTACATTCACCTTGCATCACACATGTAGATGATTGTCTGTATATGCGGGTAGATGTCTATTTATGCTTGTGGCTATATACATATCTACATATGTCAATGTCTATCTATATATATATATATGTATGTATATATATATATATATATATATATACATACATATATATATATATATATATATATATATATATATATATACATACATACATATATATATATATATACATACATACATATATATATATATACATATATATATATATATATATATATACATATATATATATATATATATACATATATATACATATACATATATATACATATACATATATATACATATATATATATATATATATATATACATATATATATATACATACATATATATCTGTGTGTGTGTGTGTGGCAGCCATATACATATGAAGGTGATAATCTACATATGTCAATGGTCAACTATGGATGGTTATCCACATCATGTGGATTTTCATCTACATCATGTTGATGGCCATTGAAATGATGCAAATAACTATCTAAATCATGTGAATGGATGTCCACATGATGCAGATGGGTATTTGCATCATGTGGTGGGTGGATGTCTCTATATGCTAGTGGTCGTATACATATCTATATGTGCTGACATCTATCTACATATATTAATGATTATTTACATATATGCATATGTTATATCCATCTACATATGAAGGGTGATCATCTTCATATGTTGGTGGTCGACTATGAATATCTTTCCACATCATGTTTTTGTTCATCTACATCATGTGGATGGTCATTTCATGATTCAAATGACTATCTACATCATGTGGATGACCATCTATATGATGCAGATGTTTATCAACATGATGAAAATAGCCATCTACATCATGTGGACATCCATTCACATGATGTAGATGACCTTTCACAAAATGTAAATGACCATCTACATCATGTGGCTAATCATTTGCATCATGTGGATAGCCATATGCATCATGTGGATGATTGCATGCATCATGTGGATGGCCATTTTCATCATGTGGATGGTTCTCTACATCATGTGGATCATTGTCTACATTGTGTGGATAGTCATTTGTATCATGTGAATGGTCATCTGCATTAAGTGGGTGGCCATATGCATCACGCAAAATAGTCAAAAAGGGACATTGGTAAACCAATAATTCATAATATTTATGTTTAGAAAAGTTTTTTATTCATAAAATCTTGATTTTCCCACCCCATTACATGATTCACTTGCACAATTAATCACCTTCCAAACTGATTCACCACCATTATGAAGCTAATTCACCTAAAAACCTCCAAGGATTTTTTAATATAGCCCATTAAAATTAACCCTATGATTTGCCTTAACCAACTACTCCAAATAATGTAATTAATACCTTTTATGTTATATTATATACAAAATTATTATATATGTTATTGAGATGACCTTAAATACATAAACTATATGTAGTACCTTCGATAATGGATAGAATTATAGACTGTCGTCTCTTGGAAGATTCATCATTGTGTAGGGTAATTGATCCTTTGGATCAATTCCTTGATTTATCTCTTCATCTTCAATCAAAATATGACCTATTTTGATAGTTCTTCGAGAAGAAGAGGTTGTTCAAGGAATTGATCCAAAAGATCAATTACCCTGCACAATGATGAATCTTCCAAGAGAAGACAGTCTAGAATTTTACACAGAGAACAAGGTTACTCTGTATAAAGGTGGAAGATGGCCACCTCATAAAGAAGTCTACAAGCGGTGTGCCAGTACTATCTAATATTTTTTTATTTCTTATCAAGGAGATGTTAAACCATCAAATGAGTTTAAACAAATAAATTATATTACAAGGTTCATCTCACATCTAATAGATAATTTTTGATGATCTCTGTAAAGATATATTATATATTAAAAATGGTATTGATAAATTGACTATTTGTGGAGACAATACTAATACTCTCTATACAGATATGAAAAAAGCAATTGTCTTCCATTGATTCTAAGCTAGTAGCTTTAGATGAAAGTCTTGAATGGCTTTCCCAACAAGATCAAAAAGCAGAATCCTCTACAACATAATTAGTCTATAAGACAGACTTTGGCTCTAATTTTAAGGCCAATAGAAAGCATTCTAATACCACTTTGATGCAATGGACACATGTCCGATTATAACCTTAGTACCTGAATATAGATGATCCCCTCAATCCCTTAAAAGTAATCACTACATGGTGTAGTTGTATGAGAGTCATGATAATTAATTCTCATTTAGATCCAACTGGTACTACTAATTTTGCTTCAAAGTTTTTTTGGGGTATTGTTGACCAATGGTGGAATGTTATGACTGAAGCTGAGCAATTTGACAAAGTCTATAATTAGTCTGATCCTCTAGCTACATTATTTTATTTGTTAATTAATGAGTTTGCACCTCCAGTTGCAAATAGAGAACTGGAATCCAAAAAATGGATTCTCAAAATGGATTTATGTGATTTAAAATAGTTTGATGCCATTGCCAAACAATTTAGAGAATTGGCATATGAAAGCACAATCTTTTCTTCCACTAAGATAAAGATCAAAGATCAAATTTATGCATGCCTTGTATAATCTTATTTACAAGGTTATTTATTACATTGATCTTAAAGGAATAACTATTGAAGATCTCTCTCTCTCTCTCTCTCTCTCTCTCTCTCTCTCTCTCTCTCTCTCTCTCTCTCTCTCTCTCTCTCTCTCTCTCTCTCTCAGATGTGATTGATTTTTCCAAGCAGCAGGCTATGTGTTTAGTCTCTCAGACTAAATCCATCCAAAATCTTACCAAGCATCAAGCCTCATAGATTAATCCCACCTTTCCTGAAACAATCTCATTTGGCTATCAACCATTTGTATAGCCTCACAAATAGTAGAAGAAGTGTCATAAACACCTTTCATTCAAGCATCGCTCTTTTCCTCACAAGCATTCCTATGCACCTCCTCATCTTTTACTCAAAAAATGATGCACTAGTCATCCTCCATCCAAGAAAACCATTTTCTATATTTTTCATAAGTCTAGTCATATTGCTCCCTAATGTCATTGCAAGAATCTTGCAGTCAAATCTATTTTCACTTTCAACCCAACAACGTGGTGGGATATTATTGATTCTGATGAAGATCTCTACATACAAGATGACATCTATGAACCAATTCTAGATGATCTCCTTAGAGATGATTCAAAAAATAATGATGATGCAGATGTTCTTGAGTCATTAGTCAATGACTTGGAACAACTGCTAACCAACATGCAACGACCATGGTACCAAGCTAGGCATCATGATCATTCATAGCTACATTACGAAGCACATGCAACCTGGTCTAGACATCACCAAGAAGTACCAAAAAGACCAAAAAGAGCAAGGACAAGATGATACTCTAGAGGAGAAGGAACATCCAAAGGGAGATAGCCCTCAATGCCTCGAATGCCACCTACATTGCAAAGACCTCAACATCCTCCTTTGCAATTCTAGAGCTCTTTCAAGCAAAGTGCCTCTTGGATCAAGAACAAATTCACCAGCAAAGATTCTCCAAGAGAAATTCTATCACCAAAGATAGAGCCACAGTGGGATATATTATTTCCCACAGAAGATAAAGAAGAGGATGAAGAAGTAAAAAGTTATTTCTACTTAGACAAAGATTACTGATCAGGTGAATGCAGTAACCTCCAAGAAGAAGAAGAAGTAGAGCCAAAATCGGAAGACATCTACACTAAACAATCCATTGTTCAAAATCTAGGGAGACAAAAATTGGTATGTACAAGCATTCCCCCCTTAGAAATTCCACAACCAGCTTATTTAGCACAGTTGATTAATGGAAAGTTAGCCCATTTCATAACATTAGAAATTAATGGCAGACTAGTAGATGCATAAATTGATACAAGAGCTTCTCTCTCCTTTGCCAAATCACAACTTATCCATGACTGGAAGACATTGGATGATACCATGGCTTATAAGAGCCTAGATGTCTAAGAGAATAGTTTTATCTGTAACAAATATAAACATCAGCAAACCCTTCATATACAAGATAATATCTTCAATGATAATTTCTTTGCTTTAGATAGGATGCATGTAGATATCCTATTAGGCGGTGCCTTCATAAACAGATACTTGCCCTATGGTTCAACCACTAAGAGTATCATGTTTATTATAGAAAATGAAAGACTTAAAATTCCTCACCTTATATATGCCACTGAATAGTTTCCCAGTTCAATGACTCAAATCCCTAAAATCATAATCCCAGCTGAAATTCAAAAGATACGAGAAAAGATTAAAACCACTATCTATTCTGATAACCCTTAGCAATTTTAGTCAAAATCTATGCCTAAGATGGACATAAAAATCCTTGAAGGTAAACATATGAAAATTGGGAAGAAAATCCCAATACAAGCACAAGATTATAATGATATGGAACTCCAGATAAAAGAACTAGAGGCTAATGGCTTTATTGAAAAATCAACCTCCTCTTTCTATTGTTATGCATTGATGGTTAATAAACATTCTGAGCAAAAGAGAGGAAAGAAAATAATGGTCATCAATTATCAATCATTAAATGCCATTACATAGCCATTTCCATATCCAATTCTAGATAGAAGCTATCTATTGGAGAAAGTAGAAACATGTAAATATTTCTCCCAATTTGACTGCAAGTCCAACTTTTATTAGATCAGAGTCAAAGAAACTGACAGGGAAAAGACAGCATTCAACTACCCTTTCAGCCATTTCTAATGGACAGTAATGCCTTTTAGCTTGATAAATGCCCCAACATATTATCAAGCACATATGGATAAAATATTCCAAGGCACTTCTAACTTTTTGTGTGTATATATTGATGATATTCTAATTTTCAGTAATTCGCTCACTGACCATTTTACTCATCTCTCTAAATTCTATCAGTTGGCCCAAGATGTAGGAATTGTACTTTTAAAAATGAAAATTTAGTTATGCAAAACTGAATGCAACTTTCTTGGGATGGTGATCCGAGACTCTAAACTATAAATTCAACTGCATATCAAAGAAAAGGTCATCATTTTCCAAGAGAAGCTAGATAAACCTAAGCTTCAAACATTTTTGGGATTACTTAACTATCTTAATAGTTTTTATCCTAATTCTAGTGAAGATAGGTTTATACTTCAAGATCACCAAAAAAGAAAAGCTTTTTGTTGGAAGAAAGAACATACAACAGCTATTCAAAAGATCAAATATATGGTTGCTTCGCTTCCAGAGCTTCATATCCCAAAATATAATCAAATAAAGGTTTATACTGATGCCTCTAATATTGCATGGGGAGGAGTACTTGTTTGTGTACATAACAATAAATAATTTATTTGTGAATTCTCTAGTGGAGTTTTTAGTACTGATGTTATAAAATGGATTTCTTGTGATAAATAAATCTATGCTATAAAGAAATGCCTTGAGAAGTTTATGTTGAAACTTCTCCATTTGCTTCATTTTATTGTAATTATTGATTATACTAGATTTATGACCTTTGAAAGAAAGGATCATGGTCAGAAGGATGGTCATGGTAAATATGTTAGATGGCAAGAATTCTTTAATCAATTCAATTTTTTAGTAGAACACATCAAAGGTACTGACAATATTATTACAAATTGGCTTAGTAGAAATCTTCCTACTACACTTATCCACCAACCCATCCCTAGTTTTAATCTAACCAGAATTTGTAACCAAGGATTTTCATCCATGAACATCCTTGTTCAAGAACAAATTATTCATGAAGGGTTACATCCAAGATATTCAAGGATTTATTATGCAGCAGGACAAGATCTACAAATGTCTTCAGTAGCCACTATCCAGGCTAATCGTCACTAAAATTTTGGAGTCATCTATATTGAAAGATTAAACAGTGAATTCCTTTATCATTAATTTATTGAATTACTAAAACATCCTTTATGAACATGGATGATTAAGATAAGGTCTCCGCACAATGAACATCTCTACAGATGGATTGCCAGAAATGGCCCACATCGTATTCATGAAGAGAACCATGATCAAGAAACGGTAGTGCATACTATCATTTAAAGATAGATAGAGTGGGAACCTTACTTTTATATCACTCCATGACATCGCGCATGTGAAGCTGGACCCCAGCACTGGCATCTTTCCAGTACCTTCCAGCTAAAATGTCTTTTTCACCCAATCACTGAAGATGACTTGCTGACTGAAGCGGAAGCAATGTTGGACCCACCAAGCCAAACGTCCTCATCTAGCACATACAACAACATTTCCCTATAGATTAACTTTTAAGTTATAAAGTATGATGGGACATGACACTACCTTGGCAAAAATTCTAGGGAGGACCTCCCAAAATGCTATATATAGGCCTCTTCTCCATAGAGTTTCCATCTAAAAATTTCTAAGCATTAAAAATCTAGTAGCCTTGTTTCAAGAGTATGCTCTTCTCTTGCCCTTTTCGAAGGATCCTGAGAATCAAAAATTAAACAAGTGTTTGTAAAGTTTTAATTTTATAAATAGTGTGAAGTCGTATCCATTTGGCCCTTGCCTACTATCGCAGGTTTTATCTAACAAATCTCTAAAAGAAGGTGTCTACTGGAGATCCTACTGAAGATAAAACATCTATCAAAGATTCTACTGAGTGTATTCAATATGTTCACACTAATATGGTAGTCATAGTTTCCTAAATTTTATATGATAATCCACTCAAACAAGATAAGTTTATTCACATATAACTTATTATACAACCAAAAAAATGTTAATCATCCATAAAAGGCTAATCAATAGGTAATTTCATTTCCTAGGCGACCCATAATTGAGAGACTGTTGCACTACAGATTCAAAGTGTTTTCCACAAAATCCTCATTTAAACCTAAATGGTCTACCTAATTTCTAGGATCAAATAAAAGTGTTCCAATTATAGTTGGATGGAAGAAACCATGGATATACAAAAAATGGAGTTCGATGAATCCCTACTCATTTTATTACATCTTCACGATGATAAAGTCCTCTAAGATATAACCAAGGTACCACACCTTATATAGATTTGAATATGGAACGTATACATGATCCTTATAATTTCCATAGGTTTGATTTACCATATTCTATGTTTGGCATTATGTATGAGCATATTTTAAACGAGATCATCAGTTAGCCTTTTCCTTTAAAAATATTTAAAAAAAATAGATATTCATGAAAATACAAAAATATATAACATTCAGACATTTACTAGCTCATTGACATCTTATTTTTTTGGTTTATGTTAGTAGATAACATATCATTTATTTTATATACACATATATTTCACTCATATTGAGTGTGATACATGCATATACTAGATCCATGATACATTCACATACATATGTTTGACCTTTCCTCTTCCTACTTAACACACCACATTAGGGGCATATACTTCCTTTATCATGATTGATGCAAGTTACATTATCTTATTATCATTTATACATTACATGTTGAGCTTATATGCTAACTGTTACAAATGCCTATACTCATTTTTACATATTTCTTAGTGTACTTGATATGATAAGCTATATGTCCTTTTTCATAACACATATATGTAATGATTACTATGATATACTTATGTTGGTTCTTATAATTTATTTATTTCCAAGGTATTTTCCTTGATTTTCTTTTTAATGCTTACTATTATCATTCTTTTGGAACATTTGATATATGTTCCTTGCTTGTTGGCCCCTTTACCACTATATGTTTATTTTTTTATTGTTAATACATTTTAATATGTTATTCCTTTGAGTATGTGGCATTTAAATATTCACCTTATTTTTATCTCTTTAGACCCCTTTTGTATGACATTGAGTGTTCTTAAGTGTGTTCTTGATTGATTGACAAACTATTACTATTACTTTATAGACATTGACATGATCCATATCATGTATCTTATGGATTATTGGAATCAAATACAGCACACTTCATTTAAAAATATAATTAAACATGATACTCCTATATGATACATGATTCATACCTATATTATATAGTTATCTTATCCTTTTGAGATAAGGTAACTACATGATTTCATTTATCTCACCTTAACAAGGGAAGGCATATAAGTTGGGGCATTTCATACAGACATGACATACCCACATATAAAATTATTATAAATTATATAATTTCATTATATTTTACATGATTCAGACATTAATCTAGGTCATTGTTATATACACATTTAAGGGATTTTTATAGATTTGTGACATATATTATATATAGTTATATATGATAGATTAAATTTTTATAGGTAAATAAACTTGAGACACATTATAAATGCATATGTCATGTAACTATATATAAATTACAAATACATATTCAAACTTATTCACCAAGAACCATAAATACTTTACCAAGAAGCATCACGTTCACTAGGAAGCACTATTTTAAGCCTTTCTTGTATAGTAGTTCACTTATTTTAGTAGCATGGTCAAGATTCAACACCTACAACAACCTAAACAAACTTCCATTTTATACATTGAGTTGGTTATACAACTTGATTTGGATTTTATTGTACCATCACTTGAGTTATGCAATTGAGATTAAATGATCTCAATGGCCATGTTAAAACCCACCCTTACACTAGATTATGGGAATAATTACCTTCTAATATCCCTATTGAAATATCCATTATTCCTTTCTAAAAACTCTCTCAACTCTAATTTTTCATGAAGTATCATCTTTATAAAATCAAAGTACCAAGGGGCATCATGGTTGCATGGACACATAGGTGCACTCCCTCCTTGCTCTCTTTCTTTTCAAACTTTTCAATTATGTCAAATTTTAGATTATATACATTGATAGACACTGTAATATCCTATTAGTTACATATCATAAACAAAATAATTGGTCAAAATGGGACTAAACCAATGTAAGTTGTGTTATACTCACATAGCGACAAAATTTTCTTCTTTAAACTAGTAATTTCATCATTAAAAATTAATAGATCAAAGTGGGAGAAATTTAAGATAATAAAATGTAAATTATATAACATATCCATATTGTATACTTGAAGTATACATATCAAGGCCTACCCTTTAGTTCTAGACCTTCATGCCATTCAAAGGCTCAAATTCACCATCTCACTGTGCCAAATTACTTATCTTATGGTTTGACCCTATCATTTCTAATGAACAAGATCTCTTTAGGATATATATATATATATATATATATATATATATATATATATATATATATATATATATATATATATATATATATATCCTAAAACATTGCATATATCCTTTACTATCAGTATTATATCCTAAGGCTATTCCTCTTTTGATGGACACTTGCATTGATACAAGTGCCAAAATACTTATCATGTGTCAAGTCCTCAAAATTCATCTAATTTTCAAATGTTTTGAATTATATGGGTCAACCAATTTATTTGATTTACCTCTACTATGAGATAGCTATAAAATGTGTTGTAGAAACTAAGCCTACTCATTATTCATCTAACAAATATCAATAAAACACCTACTAAAGCTCACCCAATTAATTATACAACTAGGTTGTATGAACCTATTCTTTTATATTTCTATATAACTCATAGGACCAAACATATTATAGGTTTTAGAAACTGAAAGAACAACACATGAGCACTATTTGTCAATTTACAAGATAGATCATTACATGCCCTTCCATATGGCATTTTGCACCCTTGTGCATACACAAACCAACACCTAGGGGAGATATACATATTTTTGAGGCCCTTCGTGATGTATTGGCTATAAAGGAAACATTAATTAATGGAGTGGTCATTGATTTCATCTAAACACCGTGAGCACACAAACCCATTTTGGCAAGGTACTAAGACCTAAGGTGAAGAACTAGGGTTTAATCCACATATATTCATTGATAGCTTGTGAATACAAATAAAATATATCAGTAGAAAGGTGACAAAAAATATGAAAATCTCTAAGTGTGTCACTTCATAGTGCAACACATATTATTTATGAGATAGTTTGATTGGGACCAAAAAACCTATTTCAACACGAGTGTCCTAGGGTTGATGCAAGCATCTATGCATCCAAAAACAATATTTCCATAATGTAATGAATGGATCCTCATCTTGTTCTTGTCTATTTCCACCTCTACACTTCTTACATATACCTACATAATTGTAAAACAACTAAGTATTATCTCTTCCTAGTGTTTATGCAATCTAACTATTTGTTGATTATAATTTCTATATTTAACATAACTAAGCATTAAAATTCAAAATATTCATTTATCTAAATTTTTAATTATTTAATATACTCTAGAATAATTTTATTCATCATTGTTCATAAGATATTTTATCATTTTAATCTTAAACTGAAAATATATACATAAAATAGATTGAATAGGAACCTATGCATGAAAATATATGCTTTATCTTTTTTGATCGAATTTGGAAATTCTAGTTTGTCATTCTTTAACAATGTTTTCTATATATGAACCATATTTTTATTCTATTAAGAAATATGGATTGTAATTATCATTATATATAATTAATTTTTTATATTAAAATTAAAGTGAGAGAAAGGGTTGGAAGGGAGTTGTATATCATTAATTTTTTTAATAATAATTATATTGATATGTTTTAATAATAAAAAGTTCTAAATAGAATAAATGAATAATAACATTTAAAAAATAATTATATTTTTATATAACAAAGGACTTGACGTAAGAATTTTTATTCAATTCAATGTCTTCTAGCTCGTTGTTACCTTAATTAATTTCATGTCAACCAAATAGTGTTTCTGTTATTTCTCAAAACCATAACGCCTAGATTTGGGTGAGATCCATATCATGAGATAACTTTGATGACATCCCATGTTCTGATATTAAAATTTTATCTTTTTATTATCCTTATCATTGAGTCTTATTTTTATTATCGATACCAGACAAATTTATTAATCATATTGTTATTCATAGAATAATAAACTTGTCGTTACTAAATTAATAGGGAGTATTGGTCCGTTGGGGATTAGAATGATATGATACTATGATGATTAGGCCAATTAGAGCACTATCATGATGGAAGTAGCCCTCCTCACAACCCAAAAAAATATTCAGGATTCTCACGAATATCTTACAAAACCTCTCATGGTGCAGCTTTCCTTGCACATTCATTCTCTATTATAGTACCTTTTTAAAATTATTATTAATAATATTTTTTTACAATATTCTATTGTATGGCTTGGCCATTCTCAATGGTGAGATGTTGCGTTACGCTACCATTTTCTTTCTAAAATATTTTAACCATTTTTACAAAATCACACTATTGTATGATTAAAGATGAAAATAATTTTTTATAATTAAATCGGAGGCATAAAATGTTTTAAGGATAAGTTTATCTTTTATGACATTTTATTACTATTATTTTTGGAGAGTTATTTTGGATTAGTTTAATATAAAATCTTAATTTTATCAATGTCAGAACTATTTCAGAACTTTTTATTATTGTTTGCGAACGACGGTGAAGAAGGGATATGTGAGATATTAAGGAAAAATATTTTACATTTTATCATGCAAGAACATCATGTGTATAAGTAGTTATCAAAATGTGAAAAATGAATAATAATGTATCATACTACACACTCTTTAGAGTAATAAATATATTTAAATTTAAAATATGAAATGGATGTTGTTTACTTGTATGATAGTTGTAATTAATTTGTCATTGAAAGAGAAGTCCATAAAGACATTGATTAACCAAAATTTAAAAAATTTTATCAAAGATTTGATAACCATCATGAGAGGTATTTCACTTATAATTGGAGGAAAATAAATACTTAATTTTAAAGAATTGATGGTTGAATTTTTTTCAACATAAAATAATAATGTAATAAAAAAATTATAAGTTTTCTAAATATTTTTATGATGGTTTGTTAAAACTATTTTTATTTCTAGTGCAAAAAAACCAAAAAAAAATGAAATAACTAACTTTTATATTTATTTATTTATATATAAAATTAAACTTTATGTTTCTTCACGAAAAAATAAATATCATAACTGATATTTCTCTTAGACTGATTTTCCATTTTAAGTTACTATACATAAAAACATTTAGTTATGTCCATATGATTATAAAGTGTTACATAAACTACAAATTTCATGACGATGAAAGTGATATATAATTTGGAATTAATAATGATCATAATTAAATATGAAATTCATTAATAGTAGAATTTATAAGAAAATGAAATAAAAAATTAATTAATAAAAATATTTTTGTTTTTTTTTGAAATTGTAACATTAAAATTTAACGATTAAAACTTTATATTTTCGTCACCATAACTAAAACTTATACATAAATATTTAAACACGTTATATAAAATTTGAGTAAATGATTAAACTTGGAACTTTGTTCACTTAATGGAATTAGTTTCATAAATTTTAAAACTCATATTAACTTTTAAGGGCTAAAAGTTAATATAAATATGATTAAATACCACAAACAAGGATAAAAGAACAAGCATGAGGTTAATGAATAGAAAAAAAGAAACAATGAATGGAAATATACTCTAAAATATATCATTTTGTGAATTCTGACTCAGATTCGTGTATTGTTGGACAATTAAGTTATTCCTTATAAGCCAACTAAAATTTGTCACTATCCAATAATGTCAAGATAAATCAACTTGTATTTTATTTTTCATATTAATTTTTTGATACATACTTTGTTATATATATAAAGGTGCTTCACCCAAAAGAGGTTTGTAGAGATTAGTACCATCGTAAATATCTCTCTCATATCAATAAATATTTTATAGACATTATAATATTGTTCTTTCTATGTTTATTTTATTGTTCGTTACTTTTTTGCATTCTCTCTACATTTGTTTCTATTAAAACACATTAAATTTAGAAGTTGTACTTATTCTCCACTCATTTCCCAACTGAACCCTGATTGAACATTGTTTCATAAAATTTTGTGAAGGTTATGTAAATAGGTTGCTTCATGAAATTATTTATAGAATGAGTATTTTTACATTACATAAAATTTACTGTTATATGATATAGAATATTTTATCTTTGAAAACATTGAAAACCAAAACGATCCTTAATTAATAATAAAACCCTCTCACAAAATAAGTGATATTAACTTTATTTTTTAACATGATTTATAAAAAAAATGGTTAATGTTATTCTATGTATTGTGTTTGATACAAATTTTTAATTTGAATATTTAGTTCTAGAATTAGTCAAATAATCCGCTATAGTTTTTAATATTTTTGAACATATGTGACGGAAAAATTCATATCTTATATGTGTGTAGTTTTCAATTATAATTTCTTAATTTTAAGTTCAAATTTTATTCATTTTATTTTTCAATAGTTCAAAACCATAAAAAACGTATATTACAGGCGTCAAATCCCAGGGCTACCTACCACTTTAATTTGCATGTGTTAGAAATTAGAGATAATTTCTCCAAGCAGCTGTTCGCCTCCCTCATGCACATCATGTACGCAGTCTCAGTCTTCTCCCTTGCATGCATAACAACAGTTAAATTTTTGTTTATTCTTCAATTTTAGCTCAGTCCGCATTAGTTAATCTTTAGTTTGTTTTTCAGTTTGATTAGCTTAGAAAATTCATTTATGTAACCCATGATCGCAGTTTTTAATAAGGAGAAAAATTAGATTAAAGAAATTCTTTCTTGATTGCCGTAGCAATCTGTATCTTGTCTCATTCTTTATTTTCTGCAAATTTTCTTTGCTCCGTTCTTTTTTCTCTTTCAGCATGTTCAGCGATTCTTAGTTGCACCGTGCCAGTGAAGGTCACGGAATAACAACTCATAGACCTTATTTCGAGAAAACCAGAATATACGGGCGAAAATGTTTTGCGACCTGCAATAACAAGTTGAGGAAGAATGGCCTTGTTTATTTTTATTTTTATTTTTCTGGGCTGTAAAATACAGTCAACATATTCTAGTAAATTTTAGGCCCACCGTAAATATATAATTAGCAATATTAAATGGTTTATATCGAGTAAAATGTTTGTAATTGGCTTCTGAATGCAACTTTAAAACATTGATTCATTTAAACTGACTTTCCAGTTACATATTAGAATAAAAGGTGTTTGACTCATTAAAACACTTTTATGTTCTATGTGTTGGAAAATGTGGCTGTAGCCATATAGGTACTCTACTCTACCTAATGGTGCCAAAGATCAAATCTTCAAGTAGTTGTCTTTATGTCACATCTTGGTGACCTTTGCATATCGTGTTGTATATGTTTCTTCAATAGATATTTTAGTTAATTGATTTGCCTCATTAATGCACTTCATGTTATTTGGTGGGACTTATCCATGCTCTCAGTCTTCATAGCTTTTCCAAGGATATCTAGATCCTTTTGAGGAATACGATAAATATGTTTTGAGTATGCACATAGCACATTTCAGTTGACGCTGGTAGGATGAATGTACTTCTCAGTCATCATTGAATCTAGTTGTGATGGGCCTACAGAATGGCCATTAAATTCAAGTGTTATGGGCCTCAGAGCAACCACTAAATTAAGTTGTATGTTTGAGCATGGTAGCTCATTAATCTCTGTAATATTAATCTCATTAATAGAAATAGTTTGATTGTTTTTACTTGTCTTTGATCTATGTGTATCAAGATGTTCGAATGCTCTTTACTTCTATTTGGCTATGTTGTCTTGAGTGGTCTGTCAGGGTGAAAGAATCTAAACTACTTTATAGGTAGACTGAGAAACCATTCCTAGGATCTAAACAGAGCTGCCAACTTTACCTAAGCAGTTGGAAGAAAGCTCAGCCAGCACATTGGAAGAGAATGCAAGCAACTAGCAGAAGATTGCACAGAGAGTTGAAGGAGATCATGAGCAGCCAGTGTGCAGAAAGAAACTATTGCTAATTAGGAGTGAACGCAGTGACATTGAAACATGGTGAAACTCTAGGTCCAGAAAAGAGCAGTTGTGTCGTTGAAAGGAAGCACCCAGGCTAGAGGTGTAATGAGAGTGCAGGAGTCAAGTAGAAGACAGTGGCTGCTACTATATGGCCAGCTATGTCAGGAGATGAATTGAACAACTAAATGGCTAGTGAAGCCGCTAGAAGTAGCTAAGGCGATTTATCAGAGTTTATATGTTAAAGCATTCAACCTAGCTGAAAGGGTCGAGTTGCTTAGAAGCTCCATGTTATCGAGTAAAAGAAAGGAGCCGATGGTGTATAGCTAGTCGTGGAAGCATAGTCTATCTTTCATCAAAATGCAGTGAGAAAGAATAACCTACATGGAAGGATTTTTCTAGACATCCTACTCAGATATAGAGGTGATGATCTCATTCTAATAGATATAGGATCTGTAATTTTTGAATTGTTCATGGTGGATAGTGACATGACTGCTGCCACAATAAAATGGGGGGACTGCAGAACTTATTTGCAACCCTGAGATGATGAAACGATCCCAATCATAGAGATGGAGACAAGTCAAAAGTCAAAGGAGAAACAGCAGCAGCTGCTAAGTGTTCAAGTTGAGGAGTTGGCCATTAAAGAAGGTTAAAGGAAGAGCTACCAGCGTTGGAAAGAAGAGCAGCAAGGAGAAGGTAATCATCAATGTGGTGAAGGAGAAAGAATCCGACGTTGAAAATAACCAAGTAGCTAGAAGAAGATTACCAAAGGTAGCGACAAAGAGGAAGAGGAGTGTGGACAAACTGCTTTGAAGATGAATGATGAGAGTAATTGAATGCCGTAGCATTCCATTTTGTATTATTGTTCTATGTATTGCTAAGGAATTTACATGCACTAGACTGCTCTAAAGATAGGAAGATGCTCTGAAGATGCATCTAACACCAAAGATAAGAGGCGTGAACTACAAAGAAACTTCTTTGAAGAGCCTACTTTGAACGCTAAAGATAAGAGGCCTCGAATGTGTTCAAGTTTAGATAGACCGAAGTCTGCATGGTGACAGTGTATTTTGAATATAAGACGATGTATTTCACAAAGTAAGTGGTGGGAGTGTATTCTCCAAGAAAAGTGGTGTATTCTAAAAATAAAAGTTTGTAGGGATTGTAGGGATCATATCCTAAAATATAGATATATATTTTTGTTTAATTAATGTTTGTTTGTGAATATAATCTGGGTATACTTTATTTTGTCAAATATTTTTTGTCAAACAAGTAAGCATTTAACCATACGGGTTATGCATTTCTTTTTCAAATGGGCAAGGATTTAACCATATAAGTTAGGCATTTTTTTGGCAAATAGGCAAGCATCTAACCAAATGGGTTAGGCATCTCCACATGAGTAGGTTATGCTTTAGCCAGACACTTAACTCATTGGGATCAATCAGATCCTAAGTTGCTCACTATTCACCACTCATCTCTACTGGATAAGCACCGAGGTTACTATGACAGGGGTATAAATTATATAACAAATAATCACATTCTGTCTCAGAATTTGGCCTAAAGCCTCAGGAACTTCAATGATCCAATCAAGATCCTTCTTATTATATCATAGAGTTCTTATCTTTTCTTTTTCTATCTAAACTAGGGTCTTATAATAATGATCTTTCTTTTTCATTTAAATTTAATATTGTTTAGCACGCAACCTCAACCCCATCCTAATCACCTATGTAGTAGAAGCATCCTTCAATTCCCACACTGCCTACATGTCTGATTTCAAACATGATCAAGGTGTAGTATACATGTCATTCTATTTCATATTCTATGTTTCATTTGAACTGTAGGTCTGGGTACACATCCCTTTTTAGAGCCTAGTTTCCTAGACTGTTCCTCTATAATTGATACCAAAATGGGTACATAAAAGTATCAGTTTAAGTGACTAAATACTTATTTAACTAAACTAGTCCTAAATATTAACAAGAATAAAAATAAACATTGCATGCTATGCCCCCTTTTTACTTTTTATTTAAATTAACAATATTTTAAATTCTTACTTTAGATAATCTAATTTGTACAACTATTGTTGCCAAAGTTTTGTTATTTGAGAGATATATAGTTTATTGTTTCTTGATAATAACTGGTTTAACATTCTCAATTCAATTTTTTATTACTCATTTTCTATGGTATTGAGTTTTGAGTAAGAAATATATTTTTTCCATCTCTGTTTCATGAGTTTACAAGTCAAAATCATTTAAGGTACTTCAAGTTGTTTCCTTATCTTAATTAGTATTGTTGACCAAGAGAAATTATCCCACCCCTTCGTCTTAATGACATGACATGGCCCTTATTTCTCTTTGACAATTTATAGGGACGATGATCAAATATCGTTATTACAACTATGTTAGGCTTTGGATACAGTAGATTAAACATGATGGTATTACTTGTAAACATGAGCTAGAGGCACCACTTAAAATTGAACGTTACGTAGTTTTATTTCAATCTTAAATTTTTGGTCTAAGTTGAAATTTAAAAAATAAACAATACTTAAAATAAATTAATAGATTATATTTCAAAAGCAAATTTTTGAGTAGGAAGATAGAAAAGAAATCTGTAATATGATCTTTTAGTTTAGTCCTTACGTCAATTTTTAAAAATGATATTTTGGATAATTACATCTTTAGTCTACTTAGGTAAACTTTTCTAGAAAATAATTTATACACAAAGAGTTTAAGAATGTTATTTTTGAACTTGAATTTAATGTTAAATAAATCTTTTATATGATTGAAAGGAGGGTTTTGAAATTGAGGGTTCAACCCTAGAATGAAGAATATTTATTTACATACTATTCTTAATGATAATAAAATTCATCACCAAAGCTCAATAATAATCAAAGTAAGGATCTGCTCGAAATATTATTTTATGAAAACTTAGATTGTTTTATGATAATTTCATGTATCTAATCAATATTCTCACAATCTAAGTTTATGCATGTAATTTTGTAGATTAGATCAAATCTATTTCATAACTTTATAACTAGGTACATATAAAACAAAACTCATTTATTTAATATTATGTTCTACTCTTTTCACCTAACCAGATATAGAGACCATGTGAGTGTTTGTAAATAGATACATAATGTAAAATTATATATATCAACTAATATTAAATGAATTTATATTGTTATATGTTATATGTCTCTCGAATATTTGAGTACTTTATTACATATTATTTGCTATAAAACAATTTACTTTCCCTAACATTAAGTAACATTATCATTTTGTTTCTAGTAATGTAAAAATCATTTCATTTTAGTTTTATAAAAATAAATACATTATATTTTCCTTACAATTTAAATAAAATAAAATATTTACCTTACAATTAAATAAAATATTATATTTACCTTAAAATTAAATTAAATACTATATTTACCTTATATTTGAAATAAAATATTATATATACCAGGTGCTTGATGAATACCTTCATTGAATTGGAATGTGGTTCTACTTGAATTGAAATAACTGAGATAAAAGTATGTTGATGGTGTTTACGGACATGGAGATAACAGAGATTGCATGAAGGTAGTGAATAAGGCTTTGATCCACTGCTTCTCTCTCTATAAGCACTGATCTTATTTACCTTCTACTCTCCTAATCCACTACCCCCTCCCTTAATAACTTATCTTCACACATTTATAATTTCCTTCATGCAAATTTTCCTCCATCAATGGTTTATTAACTATTACTTATGTTGAGGTGATGTGGCAGTGATCCCTTTATTTGCATGGCCATTTTAATTACAATCATGATTTAAAGTGGCAATGACTGAGAGAATTAATTTAGATTGAGAGGAGGTGGTGCAATGGTAACATGGTTGCCTCTAATTTAGGTGATTGATAGTTTAGTTTACGTGGAGTTAAATTTTATTTAAACTTTATGACTATGTGTGATGTGGTAGGAATAGATACCATGTGTTGTCCGATTTTGTATTAGATAGGCTTATAATACTCTTATTTTAATATTATTATATTATATGTAGGGGTTTATTAGGTATAAATAAATTATAAATAATCTAATAAACTTAAATTATTTATGATACTATAAATAATTAATAATTTAAAAATTATTTATGAAAATATAATTTATTTGTAAGTTCTATAGTTAAAATAAAAATAAAATTTCATTTTTTTAAAAATAACCTTTTGACGTATCTATCCAATATTATTGAATTGACAATATTCTCTTCTAATTATAATATTATTTTACATATATATACATATATATTATGATAGTATTAAGATAATACTATCATCCCATTAAATTTTCCATTGTTCACAATTGTAAATTATAACAATATTGCATATATTTCTATGTAAAGAAATAATTTTAATATTTGAACAATTTTATTTCCTACTCTTTTTTAATATTATTATATTATGTGTAGAGTTTTATTAGGTATAAATAATTTAATAAACTTAAATTATTTATGATAATATAAATAATTAATAATTTAAATATTATATAATTTATTTGTAAATTATATAATTAAAATATAAAGAAATTTTCATTTTATTTAAAATAACCTTTTGACGTATCTATCCAATATTATTGAATTGACAATATTCTCTTGTAATTATAAAAATCTTTTACATATATATACATAGATATTATGAGAGTATTAAGATAATACTATCGTCCCATTAAATTTTTTATCATTCACAATTGTAAATTATGACAACATTGCATATATTTATATGTAAAGAAACAGTTTTAATATTTGAACAATTTGATTTCCTAGTCTTTTGGAGTTTGAAAATGTAATTAAATCACACCTTGATTTTTTGTGAAATCCTATCGATGATCTGATAGACTTTTAAAATCACCACAAGAGTAAAATTATCTTAAAAATCAATTTACCCTGAAATAAAATACTAAGTGAGGTCCAAATCAACTTAAAGTATGAGCACTAGTCCACAGTGAGGGAAGAGAAGTCGTGACAAAAGCATATTAGTTGAAGACCATTTTCAACATAAAAAGGGTAATGTCTACTGCTCTGAAGATCCAGCTCTAAAGAATGCTCCGACAGTTTAGAGTAAGAGAGAGTGTTGAAAAATGTGGTCATACCCACATAGGTACTCTAGCCTACCTAATGTGCCAAAGATCGAATCTTCAACTAGTTGTCTTTATATCACATCTTGGTGACCTTTGCATATTGTGTTGTATATATTTCTTCAATACATATTTTAGCTAATTGATTTTCCTCATTAATTCACTTAATGTTGTTTGTTGGGACTTATTTATGCTCACAGTCTTCATAGCTTTTCCAAGGACATCTAGATCCTTATTAGGAATAATATAAATATATTTATCTACTATGTTTTCAGTATGCACAGAGTGCATCCCAACAGAAGCTGGTAGGATGAATGTACCTCATAATAACTATTGAATCTAGTTGCGATGGGCCTAGAGAATGACCATTAAGTTTAGGTGTTATGGGCCTTCAAATGGCCACTAAGTTCAATTGTATGTTTGAGCATGGAAACTCATTAATCTCTATAATATTAATCTCATTAATAGAAATAATTTGTTCTGATTTTGCTTGTCATTGATCTATGTGTATCAATATGTTTGAATTCTCTTTACATCTATTTCGCTATGTTTCCTTGAGTACTCTGTCAGGTTAATCATGTGTTTTAGAGCATCAACTCTATTTAGATCATAGAAATGGTTTCACAGTGTACCTTTAAGGAATTTTAGATTCTTTCACTATGGGAAAAGTATGGATTTCTCAAGAATTTTTCAAATCTAATGAAAATATGTAATTTACTATGAGGAAGAAATATCTTTTCTAGGATAGAATTTAAAGGATTAATTTTCAAGAATTTTTTGGTGTATTTTTTATAAAGATAGTTCTAAAATCTTTAATTACATCTCCTTTTATTATGTTTTGGATTCAATAGTTTGGACTGAGTTATTTAATAAAATGAATAGATTTTGGGTAGTTGTTAATTCTATATAATATCTTTTGATTTACTAGACAAAAGAAAGAGGGGATCAAGTTGGTAGTATTTGGGCTATTCCCCCATTTCTTATCATTTAATGTTTATGAAAAGAAAGAAACAATATAATTTTCAAGTACCTATTTCCCTCTAGAGAATTATTTACTCTTAAAATCAAAACCGTTTTTAGAATAAAGAGTTACCTCTTAAAAATAAAATCACTGGAGAAGATCATCATATTCCCTTAGAAATGAATTTAATAAAAAATAACCTCATCCCCCATCTTCAAATAAACAAAATGTTTTTGGCCACTTAAAAAATTATGAACAACAATTATGTGAAGCTAAATTTCAATAGATTGTTCAAAGGTAACTCCGGTCTTTTTGGAGGTGGAAGCATTTTCATAGATAATCTGAGACAAGTGTTCTCATGTTTTGCCTTCAAAATTTCATCTTCAAACAATTCAACTAGAGCTCTAGCTCTTCTCTGAGGTTTGAGAACTGTTATTGATTCTATTTTTCAAGAAGCTATTTGTGGAAAGTAATTCTCTCTTGATTATTAAAGTTGTTAATTAAAGAAGATCTAGTCAATGGCAGCTCAATTCAGTCATTTAAGATATCCTTTATATCATCCTTTTTATAAAGCACGTTTATTTCTGCCACAACTCTTGTGAGACTAACTCTTTAATGTATTTGTTGGCTAACTTCGGATCTCTTTGACTTCCTCTTAATGAAGATTGGCATTGTGGAGGCCCCATACATTGGAAAATTGCAAATAATTAATTAGTAAAGATTTGTTCCGTTAACAACTTCCCATTTGTTCAAGATATATGGTGGTCTATATTTTAGAAAGTTCATTATAGTGTCATGGCTTCTTCCATATTTCAATTCCTTGGATCATTTTGTTTGAGAGACTTGGTGAAGCCATGGATTCTGTCATGTGTTTTCTTATTACCGAAGGTTTTTAGTAGTTGTCTGGGTTTAGTACTTGAAAGATATTCTAGTGTTTAGCGACTAAAGCTTCCAGTGATGGCATATTCTTGTTTCTTAAGAGTGGTTCCTTAGTGGTGCTTCCCTCTTGCACTCCAGGACTGCTCTAAATGTGAAGTTTCTATGTTTCAATTTCTTACAATTGATTTTTTAACTTTTTAACTTTCTCAATTTTTTACATTCTGGTTTTATATCCATCTCCTTTTTTTCTATTGGAGATTTCTTTTGTCTTTCTTAACTTTTTCTGCTAAACAAATCCTTTCATAACATAAAATAGAACCCCTTTTCCATTATTATTTTCTATCAAAAATAATAACCAATGCTGCATTTACATGTCACGAAAATAAAGGTATATGCTTTCTTATTCTCACATTTAATATACTCATGAAAAACTCAGTCCTGTTCCGGTTTGATGGGAAATGCCTCAAGGCTTCATCTTATGTCAATCATTGTCAGTATTAAATGTATGGAAATAGAGTGAGGGATGTTGATAACTGATGCATGCATGCTTCTTTCACCGCATGCTTTCCTCAACTTTCAACTACAATGCTCATCAATGCATGAGAGTTTTTTAATTTATAGTTTATCCTTTATAATTTAGTTAGACATTTATTTAAACAAATTGCAGTTTATTTTTTAGCACATCGAATAATGCATGATGAAATGCATGTTTGGAGATATAGACTTTTTGTTTAGACTGCTGCTCAAACAACCTATTAAACTACCCTTAGTTAAGCAGTCCTCATTATTAGTAAGTGTTTTTGTAAAGCACTGATCATTGAATGAAAAAAAAAACTTTTCTTTGTTAAGCCTGCAAATAAATTTTCTGAGTACTCTATTTTTTTTTATACTCTATTTTTTTTTCTGTTGTTATCTTCTATGCCCATAGAAGATAACAACAGAAAAAAAAATAGAGTACTCAAAAATTTTATTTGCAGGCTTAACAAAGAAAAGTTTTTTTTCATTCAATGATCATCGCTTTACAAAAACACTTATTAATAATGAGGACTGCTTAACTAAGGGTAGTTTAATAGGTTGTTTGAACAGCAGTCTAAACAAAAAAGTCTATATCTCCAAACATGCATTTCATCATGCATTATTCGTTGTGCTAAAAAATAAACTACAGTTTGTTTAAATAAATGTTTAACTAAATTATAAAGGATAAACTATAAATTAAAAAACTCTCATGCGTTGATGAGCACTGTAGTTGAAAGTTGAGGAAAGCATGCGGTGAAAGAAGCATGCATGCATCAGCTATCAACATACTCCCCCTTGATGCTAAGAGGGCTTACAATTTGATCTCTAAGTGTCAAAAATTGATCTGTTACAACTGCTTTTGTGAAGATATCTGTGAACTGTTCTTTAGTGTTGATGTATTTGAATTCTACTACCTTCATCTGCACTAAATCTCGAATAAAATGATGCTTTAAATCAAAATGTTTTGTCCTGCTATGATGGACTGTATTCTTAGCCAATTTAATAGCACTAATATTATCACAAAAAATAACTGTGGGCTAAACTTGAATCTCTCCAATTTCTTCAAGAAGTTTTCTAAGCCATAGTGCTTGTGTCCCTACTGAAGTGACTGCAACATACTCTGCTTCTGTAGAAGAAAGGGCAACTATACTTTGTTTCTTTGAACTCCAAGTAATCAAACCAAAACCAAACAAAAAACAATTTCCAGATGTTGACTTTCGGTCATCCAAACTACCTCCCCAATCAGAATCACTAAAACCAACAAGATTGAACCTTTTAGAAGTGTAGTAATGAATACCAAAATCTAGAGTTCCTTTCACATACCTCAAAATTCTCTTGGCTACCTTCATATGTATTTCTGATGGCTCTATCATGTACCTTGAAATAAGTGAAACTGAATAAGCAATATCAGGTCTTGTATGAGTTAGAAACATTAAGCTTCCAACAATACTTCTATAAGTTGTCTCATCAACTCTTTTAGCACCATCATCTCTACACAACACAACTCCATGAGCAACTGGAGTGGAGACTGACTTACAATCAGCCATATCCAATTTCTTCAACATATCTTTGGCATACCTTGTTTGACAAATAAAATTTTTATTCTCCCTTTGATAAACCTCCATTCCTAAAAAATATTTCATAAGGCCTAAATCTTTCATCTCAAATTCATTCATCATGAAAACATTGAATTCATCCTTCATCATAGAACTGCTACCCATATACAACAAGTCATCAACATACAAACTTACAATTAGAATATCATTACCTTCTTGTTTGTAGTAAAGGGTAGGTTCACTCTTACGTCTTTGAAAGCCATTTTCTTGAAAATATCCATCAATCCTAGCATACCATGCCCTTGGTGATTGTTTGAGGCCATACAAAGCCTTCTTTAACTTGTAGACATGATTTTCTTTTCCTTGCACTTCAAAACCTTGTGGCTGTTCCACATATACTTCTTCTAAGTACCCGTTCAAGAAGGCACTTTTCACATCCATATGATGGATGCTCCAATTCTTTTGAGGTGCTAATGAAATCAGCATTCTAATGGTCTCTTGTCTTGCTATTGGTGCAAATGTCTCTTCATAATCAATGCCATACTTTTGTGTGAAGCCTTTAGCAACTAATCTTGCCTTATGCCTTTCAACACTTCCTTCACTGTTACACTTAGTCTTGTAGACCCATTTGGTGCCAATCTTCTTCTTGTCATGTGGAAGCTTTGTAAGCTCCCAAGTGTCATTCCTGTGAATAGAATCCATCTCTTCTTGCATTGCTTGCATCCAAACCTCATTAGTATATGCATCTTCAAAACATGATGGTTCAAAATCAGCCTTGGTAAGTAAAGCAAAATTCAGTGTCTCACCTCTTGGATTTTCTTCATGTGCTTGATTTGAACTCCTTTGATAAATGTCACTCAATCTTCTTACCTTCCTTGTAGAACTAGGACTTGAATCTGGACTTACACTTGGAATTGAACAACTAGATGAGGGGTTACTTGATGAATTTGTAGCACTTGGAAAAGAAATATTAGTGGGCTGCCCATGATCAATATCATCCATAATAACTTTATTTAAAACAGATTTTGACTTTTCCATATGGCCTTTTTGATGACCATAAACTCCCCCTTCATCAAAAATCACATCTCTTGACACAATAAGATTATTAGTGAGAGGATTATATAACTTGTAAGCCTTACTTTCCTCACTATATCCAACAAAAATACATGACTCACTTTTGGGATCTAACTTTTTCCTTTTTTGATCAGGAACATGAACATAGGCTAAGCAACCAAAAACTTTGAAATAATTAACATTTGGTTTTTTCTCATACCAGGCTTCATATGGAGTCATCTTGTCAAGTGCACTAGTGGGACTCTGATTGAGAATATATACTGCTGTAGCAACTGCATCTCCCCAAAAAGAATTACTAAATCCTTTTGTTTGTAGCATGCTTCGTGCCATCTCCACCACTATACGATTCTTCCTTTCAGCTACACCATTTTGTTGAGGTGTGTATGCAATGGTGAGTTGTCTTCTAATGCCATGCATATCAGAATAACCTTGAAAGGATTTTGAACAAAATTCTCCTCCATGATCAGTCCTTAAGCATTTGATTTTGCACCCTTTGTCATTTTCTACAAGGGCTCTAAACCTCTTGAATGTCTCAAGAGCTTCACCTTTGGTCTTCAAAACATAAACCCAACACTGTCGTGAGTAATCATCAATAAAAGTAATGAAATATGATGACTTACCCAAACTCTTTGTCTGCATAGGACCACAAATGTCTGAATGAACTAACTGGAGTGGATAATGGGCCCTCCATGCATTGCCTTTTGGAAATTTCTCTCTTGCCTGTTTTCCTTTAGCACATCCTTCACAAACTTCCTTGTGCTCTTCAACCTTAGGCAAACCAGAAACTAATGCTTTTGATGTTAGAATCTTCAAACTATGAAAATTTAAATGCCCATACCTGAGATGCCACAACCAACTTGTATCCTCATATGCCATATTGACAAGGTTCTTGTTATGTTCACCAAACTTCAATGGAAACATTCTATTCTTTGTCATAGGCACCACTGTTACCACCCTGTTTCCTTGATTCTTATCATAAATTATACATTGATGATTTTCGAGGCTTCATCTTATGTCAATCATTGTCAATATTAAATGTATGGAAATAGAGTGAGGGAGAAGCAACCTAATATAATTTTTTCATTTGATTTACTTATTCGACAATTTGAAAACGAAACTCAAGCTGGAAGGTTAATGTCGATCAAGAGAGAACTTTCACAATTAAAATTTTAAGCGGCCACCGCTGAAACTCTTCAAATGGGTTCAGCACATCATATTTTCAGTGCTGGTAAGTGTCAGTTGCATGGAACTGAAAAGTAATGCCATCAATTACAAGTCAAAAACTACTAACACATACGTAAGCGACCACATATGTCACAGGGATTTTGATGGCAACATTGTTATGTACGACACGGCAGAGTAGTCCTATTATTCCTGCCAGCAAAACACATGGTGTATCGCTAATTGAGAATCAAAGAAAAACACGTCAGAAATTTGATTTGGGACGCTGCATATACTTTGGATTGATTTCAACCTGTTCAGAAGAATAACTTCCGAACGATTCACTTGTCTTTCGTCTGCTCATTTGAAGACTGCACATTGCACAATCATTATATTGAATGCAGCTTGCTTCGATATTTGAAGGGTGCTAGTCTTTCCTCTTTACTTTTGAACTGATGTTCTTTGCAGCTTAAATGGAAACTGCTAGTCTTTACAACATCACTTCACCTTCGTTTTATTCTGGTCTCTCACCATGTGATAAATATAAGACTTTTAATTTCACCTTCCTTTAGCGGTTTAAAATTTTTAATTTACCTCATTCGATGTGCATCGGAGTCAATTCGGCCCCTCACAAAGCAGAGCAAACCATTATTGACATTAGTTATCCATTCAAATCCACTGGTCTCTTTGAACACTGGTTGTTGCTAGAATCACTTGTTCATACGCCATACACAACAAGGCCATAGTTATGTTAAAAGTCCACCATAGATCGAGAGCATATATAGCAATGAGCTCGTAGGTCTATTTGCCATGAAATTCAAGTCTACTACTACTTACGTGACCGACCAACAATGGACTGACTTTTATTCTCGACCACCAACAATTTAGAAAAAGCCCGTCTCCACAGTGGTATTATTCAGGAATCCAATTTATCTATGAAATGCATCTCCAACGAGCAATGCCGCATTCTCCTTTTGAACTTCCATTGTATTGTAAAAAAGTATAATCTAAGAAAAATAATGGAGAATTTCATAGAGGGTAAAATTGAGTAGCAAAAGCTCTAAGATGGTCACTTATTTCCTAAAGATCTCATTCCTTCCAATAATTCACAGAGGGAAGCGATCACAGCAGTGTCAGAGTCCATAACGTCGTGGAAGAGCAAAACATGGATTGAACGAAAATTACATGAGTGTGGATCCATTATGTTCAGAGGATTCAGCATAAAGTTGGCGAATGATTTCAATGGTTTTGGGGAAGCATTTGGATGGGAAGAGAAGCCGTACAAAGGCCCCTCCTCGTGAAATAACAGTGTTGGCAGAGTGTGGTCTGGTAACGAAGCTCCTCTCCATCAACATGTATCTTCTTCCACCATGAAATGGCATTGGTAAATAACTATATAATATTTTTAAATCAAGCTTATGCTAAGGGCATTCATGTATTGTTTTCTTCAATGATAGTTTCTCTAATTGGTGTTTCCATGCAATTTTCTTCATTATTAGAGGGCAAATCATCATTTATATTATCATCGTCTCCAAAATTTAAAAACATTAAATTTGAATATGTATTTGTATTATAATTCTGTATATTATTAGAATTAACAATTAAATTTTCAGAATTTGGTATATTATCATTATTCATTTCATTATTATTTTTCATATTTGATTCAAAATGGATAGTAGACTTGAATGAATTCTTCGCATTTATTTCTTTTGTTTCTCTCTCATCACTTCAATTTCCTTTGCCATTTTGTGCTTTAACTTCTTTATCTCACTAGTACGATTTTGGCCACCCATGATTCAACAAAATTTTGAAATTTTTAGGGTGGGGACAATGATCAAATTGTTAAAATATAGACCTACATTTTGTGCAATACCATGTAGGGATAATGATCAAATAACTAAAAAACAAAATTGCAATATGTAGTCAACCATGATTACACAAAGTTCTCTATTTTTGAGGTTGGGGACAGTAATCCAATCATTAAAAAATAGACCTGCACTATGCATTACTAAGTGGGGTCAGTGATCAAATTATTAAAAAAATAGAATTACACTATGTAGTCAACCATGATTAGACAAAACTTTCTCTAGTTTTGAGGGTGGGACATTGATCAAATTAATAAAAAAATAGACCTACACTATTTAAAATAAAATAAAACATAATACATAGGGAACATAAGTCTCGATGTGAAAAAGAAGGTTGACCTACTATACTTTTTTACCTTTTTACTACCCACAAGACCACGTATGTTTTAAAAGACTGCATACATGCTGAAATGTGTATGCATTAAAATTACGTGTTAAAATCATTTATGCCTTGAAACTACCAATGTATTTTTCAATGTGTATATTGTTTTTACATTTGATCCTAAACCTAAATCCTAAGCACTATAACCTTAAAATCTAAACTCTAAACCCTCAAAAAATTAGGTTCATAATGGTCAATTTGGCCCAAATAATATCATTTATTTCCCTAATTATCTCACTATGTGATGACATTAGGGATGATTGAGCTCAAAATCACATTCTATTCACAAATAGGTTCAATGAACTCAAATTGGTGCCAATTGTATTAACAATTAGACCCTAAACCCTATGAGTTAAACCCTAAATCCTAAATCAAAAACCCTATACTTGAAACAAATTGATTTAGTCCCAATTAACCTCATTTAGAGTAATAAATAGGTCCACATGGCTTATTTTTGCCTAAATCACAACACTAATTACCTTATTTGACTAATTAGCTCAATTTGTGATTACATTGAGGGCAATTAAGCCAAAAAACACATTATGTAGTCATAAATAGGTTCAACATGCTCAAATTAGTCCCAATTACCTTCATAATTAGACCCTATACCCTAAACCCTAAGCCCTAAGCCCTAAACCCTAAACACTAAACCAATTGATTTAGCCCCCAGAAAATATCATTTAGAGCAAGAATTAGGTTCATAGGGCTCAATTTGGCCTAAATCACATTATTGATTACCCTGATTAACTAGTTGACTTAATCTACAATGACATTGGGGATAATTTAACCCAAAATCACATTTTTTAGTCACAAATAGGTTCAACAAGCTAAAATTATCCTTTTTTGCCTTCATAATAAGTTGATAACACTAAATTTGGCTTAAATTGCATTACTGATTTCCCTAATTAACTAATTGGCTTAATCTGTGATGACATTGGGGCAATTTGAGCCCAAAATCACATTCTATAGTCATAAATAGGTTCAACATGCTCAAATCGGTCCCATTTTACATTCAAATTTGGACCTTAAACCCTAAACCCCAAAACCTAAGTAGTAAACCATAAATTATAAATCTTAAACCCCAAACACAGTGATTTATCCCCAGTTAACATAATTTAAAGTAAGAATTAGGTTCAAAATGATTAATTTGGCATAAATTGTATCATTTGTTTTTCCAACTAACTAATTGGCTCAATTTGTGATGACATTGGGGATAATCATGTTTAAAATACCTTCTATAGTCATAAATAGTTTCAATGAGCTCAAATAGACCCCAATTGCCATAAGGATTGGACATTATACCCTAATCCCTAAGTCCTAAGCCATAATCCCTAAGCTCTAAATCCTAAACCCTAAACCATAGACCTTAAACCCATCAATTTAGCCCTAGTAAACATTTTTATAGTAAGAATTACGTTCATAGGGCTCAATTTGGCCCAAATCACAAAATTGATTGCCCCAATTAATGATTGAATCAATCTATGATGACATTGGGTCAAATTGAACCTAAAAGCACATTTTATAGTAATTAATGTGTTCAAGGAGATAAAATTATCCATAATTACCATTGTAATGGGTTCATAAGGCTTAATTTGGCCCAAATTGCATCATTGATTGCCCTAATTGACTAATTGGCTATATTTGTGAAGACATTGGGGTAAATTGAGTATAAAATCACATTTTATAGTCATAAATAGGTTTAATAAGCTCAAATTGGTCCCAATTTCATTCACAATTAGACCCTAAACCCTAAATCCTAATACCTAAGCCCTAAACCCTAAATTATAATTTTTAAACACTAAAGAAATCAATTTAGCCCCCATTATCATCATTTAGAGTAATAATTAGGTTCATCAGGTTTAATATAGCCCAAATTACATCAATTAATTACTAATTAACTTATTAACTTAATATGTGATGTTATTGGGGCTAATTGAGCAAAAATCACATTATCTAATCACAAATAGGTTCAATGAGCTCAAATTGGCTCTAATTGCCTTCATGATTGGATCATATAAACTAAACCCTAAACTAATCAATTTAACCCTAATAATCATCCTTTCAAATAAGAATTAGGTTCACATGGCTAAATTTGGCCCATATTATGTCACTAATTGCCCTAATTAATTAATTTACTTAATTTATGATGACATTGTAGCTAATTAGACCAAAAAATACATTTTTTAGTTACAAATAGTTTTAACAAACTCAAATTATCCCCAATTACCTTTAAAATAGGTTCACAAGGCTCAATTTAGCCTAAATCATATATTTGGTTGCCCTGAGAGACTAATTGACTCAACCTATGATGATATTAGGGAAAATTTAGCCAAAAATCACATTCTATAGTCATAAATAGGTTCATAATTTTTCACTAATTAAATTTATGATTGGACCCTATACCATAATTCATAAACCATATACCCTAAATCATAAACCTTAAACCCCAAAACCCAATCCCTAAACCTTAAATCATAAACTTAAACCCTAAAATTTTGGTAAATCCTTAATATCCTTAAGAGTAAGAATTAGGTTCACATGGATTAATTTAGTCCTTATCACATCACTGATGCCTTAATTGACTATTTAGTTTAACATGTGCTGAGATTATGGATAATTGAACATAAAATCACATTTTATAGTAAAAAATATGATAAATGAGCTCAAATTATCCTTAATTGCCTTCATGATTGGATTTTAACCTTAAACCTTATAGCTTAAATCCTAAGCTCAAAAGTTCAAACCCTAAACCCTGAATCATAAACCCTAATTTATTAACTCTAAACCCTAAACCAATTGACTTATACCTAATTAACATCATTTAGAGTAATAATTAAGTTCATAGAGCTTAATTTGGCACAAATTACATTACCAATTTCCCTAATTGACTAATTGGCCCAATATATGATGGCATTAGGGCTAATTGAGCTAAAAAACATATTTTATATTTATAAATAAGTTCAACTAGCTGAAATTGGCCCCAATTAACTTTGTGATTGGTCCCTAAACTATAAATTAGTCAATTTAACCCTAGTTAAATTCTTTTGATTAAGATTTATGTTTATAGGATTGAATTTGACCAAAATACCATCACTTATTACCCCAATTAACTAATTTTCTCAATCTACGATGAGATCATGGCTATGTGTATGTCATGAAAAAAAAGAAGTTTACTTATATACTACATGACAAATATTGGTATTAGGATTAGGGATATTTGTATATATGTGTATGTATGTGATGAGAATCATTTGTTCATATGTCATAAAACAAAAAACAAAAAAAAACAAGATTTATGTTAAATGTCCACCCCCATAACAGATATTATCCATAAAATTCAAGTTGACACCTATTTAAACATACATAATCATTACAACAAATGGGGGTATTTTGAGATAATATTAGAGACAATACATAAGTAAATCATCTCAAATTGAAAAAAAAAAAAAAAAACCATTTATATTGTCTCAAATATTATCTCAAAGTGGGTTTCTGTAATTATTGTCTCACCAGATATGATCTAGAATACGACTCATTTTCTCTCTCAAAAGATAATATCTTTTTTGTCTCTCTAGAGAAAATTTAAAATACTAGTTTTTTATCTCTCAAAAGATGATATCATATTTGTATTTCAAGAGTTGATATCATTTTAATTCCAACTATTGTCTCTCAAGAGACAAAATGAATTCATTGAATTAAAATAATCTATTTTTTTCTAATGCAATGAATCGATGAATATCATCAATGACACCAAAATAATTTTGGTGAAATCTTGTGCCCACAATATGTGTGTCTTAAAGTATTTTATTATATCATAAAGAACAAATACAAAAGAGTGACTATATTTTGTTAACACCTAACATGAAATGGTACAAGGATGAACTTCAATACATTTCTACAAAATCCATTCCTAGAACAATGTGATTCATCTAGACATTCCATGATACTCAGATTTTTTATAAATCTTGTTGTACCATATTTTCGTGTTGTCATTTATCTCAAGTGTAATTCAAAAATATTACTCTTATTTCCTTGTTTATCCTTGTTTTCATCAAATGTGATATCTAACATAGAGTTTACAACATTGATAGGAGCCACACATTTGACATTTTATAGTTGAACACCTTGAAGTTTCATCATAAAATCATAGAAAAATTATTATGGTTTGCTGGATATAATATAAAAACATCAAAGAATATAGTTCATGAATCTTGTGTGGATCCATTTTCAAGTAATCTAAAGCATTTTAGAACATGTAGGAACACATGTACAAAAAAATACTTACAGCACAATGTACCTATTACATGACATTGAAATTGTCAAAAATGCCTAGCTTAAGGACACCATTTGGATTTATACATCTGATGTAGTGAGACTTCATTGAGTTCAATATTTTCATTGGATATTTTAATTTTTAATGTGAAAAATAGTTAGTGTCAAACGCAAATGTAAAAAATCATAATTTTTTAAAAAAATAATGTAACTTGGCATCAAAATCTGATAAAAGTGTTGTAAAAGGTAGAGTTACATCCATTACTACCTCATTCATATCTTTTGAAAATTATTTACTAATATTTATTATTGTTGACAATGAAACTCTATACAAAATTTAAGAACTTGATAGCCATTATTCCAAATCATTTTGAATCTATTAGGATACCTTGAGCTAGTGTAAATAACCTTAACACAAGTGGGTGGAAAATTTTGGCATCGTATCAATGCATTATTTACACCAACACTAAGGCCAACTTGTGTGCTTATCCTAGGTATTTTCATGAAAGATTATAACAATTGAAAATTAGGGTATCAATATTATCATTTATGTATAATGTTTTAATCAAATTATAATAAATAAACTACAAGATATGTAAATTAGCTTTAGTACCTACTGTTAGTTGTGAAAATATTTAATACAATACTTTGTAATGGATCAAAATAGTTATAGAAAAGCTCCAAAATATATATATTCCACTGAAGTAGGCTCTATATGTTCTAATAAAATAATCATATGCAACACCTCTAAAGTCTTAGTATATTTTAGTAGCTCTAATGGCATCCAAGACATGAAAATAAAAGAAGATTTCAAGTATCATCATCACTAGAATAATTCTATTATAACACACCATTGTTTAAATGATTGCTTATTTGTTTCAAGTAACACACCTTATTCTTCTTTGGCATATATAAAGGATTAAAAATCAATGGGAATGGGCTATCAAGGCCACAAAATCTAGCCAATGGAGATTCTAACTATAATCGAATAGATATAAAAATTTAGATCCACAAGAGATCCCATGATATATAACTATTTTTTAACATAATTTCATATATGTGAAATCAAATAAATTTATAGTTAAATAATATGGAAAATGTTATCCCAAACACCAAAATATACACTTAAGATACAATGATCTATAATAGAAGCAATAATTTCTACACCAAAACCTCAAGTAATAGGATCCTCATAACTAATCTGATACCAAATCAATGCAAAAGTCTTGTAGAAATAACTTAGGCATAAAATATTATTCTTCACAATAAACATATTCAATTGAAACATCCTAGACAAATTACAAAGCGAAAAAATATCACTCACAAGAAGCCACCCAATCTTTCTAAGAGATGATTCAACTGACTCCTTGTCCGATGGAATCAATGTTCATGTTGGTGCTCAAGTCAACACCATGTATTTTTTCCATTTTCAGAACAAATGGCATGGGAATTAGGGATCCATGGTGGAATGAAGTAATCCCACGTAAACATAAACAACATACATCAACCATACATAAGCCCACGTAAAACCATCTGGTAACTCATCAGACATAATATCTGCATATTATTTCAACACTCTTGTTGCTTTTGGTGGTAGTAGCACTATTTTCTATTTCTTCATTATTTGCTACTAATACATAAAAATAACTTGCCACATTCATAACTTGGATAAATTCTTTAGTAGGGAGTATGCTTTCTATCTTCTCTTCATCCTTAAGAGGTAACAAAACAACCTTTCTAACACCTTTCCAAAAAGTGTAAGTGTTCTTTGCTCCATCATGAATTACTTTCCTATCAAATTACCATGGTCTCCTTAATAACACATGACATGCATCCATCAGAATAACATCACAACATATTTCATCATTATAACTTTTTCTTATAGGAAACTTGATTAAGCACCTTTTATCTACTGTAACTTCATTCACTTTACTAAACCATGAAATCCGATAAGGATTAGGATGCTTTTCACTTTGCAAATTTGGTTTCTCTATAATTTCTTTAGAAACCATATTTTTACAACTACCACTATCTATAATTACTTTGCATACCTTTCCACCTAAAGTACATTTTTTTTGAAAAATATTTTATTGCATTCATGCATCACCACCTTATTTATTATACATTTGTTCGTTCCTTGGAGTGATCATGTTTCTTCTCATCATAAGATTCTCTCTAACATCTGCTGGTGTAACTTTAGTATTTTGATCTTCTTTTTCAGCGTTAACTAGATTTACTCTTGGGAAATATTCTTACTAACTTTCTTGATCTTGATAGTATGGACACTAAATGCTCTATGCCCTTATTATACACATATATAATAGTCATAAGATCTATGTTAATTTAGAAACCATCCTCTACCACCAACATAACCTCATCCTCTCTAAAATTCTCTTCCTCTTTGTTGGATTTAAACCCTTGCCTATTATCATCTTGACTTTTTAGACCATGTGGTTATCTATCTCTATTGGTATTAGACCCACTTCTTGTCGTATTAAACCCATATCATCCCCTATTTGGAGGGAATCTGCCTCTTCTTGGACCAAGAGATGTTCTTCTAAAATTTTGTCTATTTTATTTTTCTTCTGTCTTTAAAGCTAATTGATAAGCCTCCTCCATACAATGTATTCTACGCATGCATAATTCATCTTGAATAGAAAATTTCAAATCATTTACATAACTTGTATCTATCTTCTTTACTATCTCATCATGATCCACTCATATGGAAATATTATAAAATTCATCTATATACTCTTTTATATTGTGATCTTTTTATCTCTAATTTTTAAGTCTTAATTACAAGGTTTGTGCATAATCCACAAGAAGAAATTTCTCCCTCAGCTTCTTCTCCATATTTTTCTAGGAATTAATATTCTCTTTAAATTTTCTCTATCTTTCTTTGTAAAAGTGATCCCACAAAATCAGTGTATGACATTTCAATTTTGTGCATGCAAACTTTATCTTCTTGTCTTCTCTCATAGTATTCTATTTGAAAAAATTATCCATGTTATTTATCTAATCTATTAACTCCTCTGGTTTTAAACTACCTTCATAATTTGGAACATAAACTTTGATACCTTCATTTATTTATTAAAAATACCAAACCATCCTCTCTTAAATCGATGGTGGCTATTTTTGTTATTATTATTCTCACTAAATTTCTTTATCACGATTTGTGTCTCCCTCAGCTTCATCACCACCTTATCTTCTACCCTGATTGGTGATAAAATCTATTAATTATTGTACTTGCCTCTACAACTCTTATATAGTCTAGTTCATCTATGCAATACACCTCATCCATATGTCATGTCTTTCTCTTCCAAGATTCAAACTTGCTTTAATACTAGATAATGAAACCAAAAACTATCAAGATAAATAAATTACTAATAGGCCAAGATATTGAAACAATACTCAGAGTTGATTTGTATTGAATTAATTGAGGTAATTACAAAACCAAACCATTCTCAAATAAGCTTCAACTTGAATTTAGAGTTGACATGCAAAAATTTGAAAAAACTAAAATCTAAAAAAATCCATCTATTTTTAGAAACCTCTATTTTTAGTGAGTTTCACATGAAAGTGTACATTGCTCTAAAAATATCATGAAATAATCTAAACATTGTAATTAACCTATGGGAGAAAATTCAAATAAATTTAATGTTTGGTACTAAAAATATACAATTCATAAAAATATAAGATTCTCAAAAAAATCATTAAACATTAATTTTAGACCCTCAAATGATCACGTATGGCCTCTTAAAAATATTGAAATCAACTCTAAGTGGATAGAGTGGCTTACAAAGACATCAATCATTTGGAAACAACCGTTTTGGTGTGTTGAGGAGCTCAAACAAAGCTGTCGGTCAAAAATTATAGCCTTTAAAAGATCAACCTATTTTTTTTTTCAACATTATAGATGATAAGATGTTTTTACACTTGAGCAAGGAGGAGAAAGAGAGATAGTTTATGATAAGAATTCAATAATGCTTATAAAAGAAACTATAAATAATTATTAAATAAATGTATTAGGGTCATTTTGTAGAAATAATAAGTAGAGAAAGGAAGTCAAGAATAAAATAAGTATTTGTATAAAATAGCATATATTTTAATATAATTTTTTTTCATGTTTATATTCTTTGTATGTGTGTGTGAAAGATTTTATTACAAATATGTATGAGAACATTTATTTTAAATTTATGTTATAATAGTAAGTTAAAAATTTGATGTAGGATGTTGCATATATTAGTGTAGACCATCTACTTTAGATTGTCTTCAAACTATTCACTAGAATAATTTTGTAGCACTTTACTTGTGTTCCATCTACATATTATGTGTGCTCAATCTAAGAGTGCACATTACACAACCATAATGTTGACTATGGATTTATTCCCTATTTGAAGAGTGTACAAAGTTTGAGGAATTTTAATAACATATCCTTCTATGTTATGTCATAACAACTTCAAACTACGTAAACCATTGGTTTCAAATATTTCTATTCACCATTGCTTCATAAAAAAATATTTTAATGGCATAATCACATGATCGATCAGATGATATTCCTAAATGTTATAAGTCCATATCTGGTCTTTAAATATCAACTGGCCCTATTATATAAAGATGTTGGGTAAGGTCAATTATATGGCATATTTATATATAAGGTTTGTCTTGGATTCTTTATCCATATTCTATTTTAAAAATAATTATTTTTTAAAATATATTATAATTAATAATATAGTTCTTAAAATTAAAAACATGTTCAACTAGCAATATTAAATTAATTAAGTTTCAAATTTTCATTTTACACACACACACACACACATTATCATCCATATAAAATTGGTGGCTAGGATGAGAAATAATGGGAGTCCTTGCATTGCGAGTTATCTAAGATAAGAAATCATAAATATAAATGTCATCTTATTGTTATTTCAAATTAATGAAGTGGACTCTTTCATATTCGTTTAAGTTTTTTTATTTGTTTTAGTAGATGGTATAATAAAATTTAATTATAAAATTTTCAATTTATTATTTTATTAATAAATTTACTTTGAAATATTTATTTTTAAAAATCAATATAATTTTAATATAAAAATTCAGAATAATTTTACATACAATAATATATGTAGGCACCCGAGACAATATATGAACATATAATTATGTAATGCATATTGATATCGAGTCAATGAAATAATTTTTTTTATTATTCTTTTAACATTCAAAAAGGCATGAAACTTCAATATCTTAAGATTGACACTGATATCATCTATGTTAGTATTATTGATTTTTTCTAGGTTCGTGTGTGTGTGTGTGTGTGTGTGTGTGTGAGTTATAGAACTAGATAATGTATATGTTCTTCATCACTAAAGTAAGAACACTCAAAGTGAAGGGAATTATATTCTTATGATAAAATGGATGCAAGTGTCGTTCCCAAATATTCAAATATGGTTTTGGTAGTTAAAAATCATAAAACACTATCGCTCTATGAATCAATTAATTTAAGAAATATGGTTAAAAGTGTGTGTATATATATATATATATATATATATATATATATATATATATATATATATATATATATATAAATAAATATATATATAGTTATTCGTAAGCTACTTATACACATAATTAGAAACATTAATTGAATAGGGCATCTCTTTGAGAATGTTTATTTTGGGATCTTTATAATCAATTTATACACATAATTAAAAGCATTAATTGAATCGGGCATCTCTTGAGAATGTTTATTTTTGTAAGCTTTATAAATTTAACATGAAGGTGTTTGATTGGATCCTTAACAATATTTTCATTATTATGTAGTTTAAATTTTTATATAAAATTGCACCAAATTCTCTTTCTTGTAATTAAGTTTAATTAAATCCTTAGTCAAAGTATTAGGAATATGTGAAATTTGTTTTGACAACGTCCTCAATCTTTAAGGTTGAGGGATTAATAATTTTGTATAAATATTGTATCAAGTGCATAGTAAGTTGACCACCTATGAGATTTTTTTTATAGATGATTAACTAATCCCTTCCCTCATAAGTGCATTTTCCATACATCATACATCATACATAGTACTTATTCTCAATGACATTTTATTTTTTGCATGATATTTTCGTTCTATTCATGTGTTAGATGATTAACTAATCCCTTCCCTCGTAAGTGCATTTTCCATACATCATACATAGTACCTAATCTCAATGACATTATATTTTTTTCATGATATTTTCTGTCTGTTCATGGGTTCCATCTTTAGCCACATTCCATGTTGTTCTATTGGTTTTATTTTCATTACCTAATCATTAGTTGGAAATAATGGATCATTCAACTTTAAAAATATATACAATATTTGTTTCAAATACTTTTACCATATTTAATAAGCACAATACTTTAGAAAAAAAATTAAAGTTAAGTTTTTTAAAAAGGAACTGTACCTTTCAAAATAAGTCACAGTCTCAGTCAAAAAAAAGTTTAATATTAAAAATAAATATTATAATAGAATAAAACAACCAAACATTGGATCACAATCCACTCATAACATCAACAAAGTAAAAAAATAATCAAGATTCCTATGACCTTCTCGGCTAATTTTAATTTTGAGATATGAGGATTATGTGTAATATTTTTTATCTCTATTTTTTATTATCACTTTTTTATTACTATCAATCATCCAATCATCACCTCCAATTGAATTAGGATAGATTGGAATGGCTACTTCTAAAACATTGGCTGATTGGATATTTTTTAATAAATCCTGAGGCATCACAAACTCAATAGTCTTTGATGAAGCAATATTATTTTGTAGTGCAAATTTAGACATCAAGAAGGCACTACACAGATCATGTTCCCTCTCCACATAAGGCACACTTACTTTTAGCATTGGATTTGTGATGTCAGCTGGCATTTCTGAGACTTCAATCTCATCATCTAAGTTATGATCCCCTTCGAAACTATTGGCATTATTTGAGTCAGCATCTAGGGGTTCCTTCCACCACGAAACCCCAAATCTATGCTTAACTATAGCACAAGCATTAGTTAGATGACCATTTTTAAAGCATTAATAACAGAAAAAGGGCAATCCCTCATTATCGATAGGTTGTTTCCACTTTTATTCTTGAATTCTCAAATAATTATCAGTTGGGAGTTTTATTAAATATTAAGATTAACTAAAATATGAGTAATAGTAGAATATTGCATTTTTTATGAGTAAGGGTTTAAAAAAAAATCATCCAAAGTATTTTCTATGGCTTTAAAATAGTAATTAGTCTAGAACTAGAAAGGGAGATGAAGTAGCCTTACTTAAATTGCTCTGATATTAAAGGATTTTGATGATTGTGTCAAATGATGGAAAGTAAGGTTTATATTAAAGAAATCCTTGGCCACAATTCTAAATCTTATCTTGGAATATCTCTCTAGTGTCTTTAGCAAAATTAAAAACAATAAAAAAATCTTTGAGACATCGGAAAAGTTCTAGATTACCTTCCATAATATGCTTATATTCTTGTTCAATCCATTTTGACAATTTAAATTTGGACATGATTATTTGATTATAAATTAGTATTATTATTCTAAAAAGAAGTTGACTTATTTACTACAATTGGCATCTATATTTTTTATTTAAATTTCAATCTGAATTATTGTTATATAACATATTGTAAAAAATGAATATTTAAATATATATAATTGTTTAAATAATTTAAGGTATTCCAACATAACTAGTACATATACTCTTTTCTACTTCTAACAAGTTTATTATATATATATAATTGAGAATGTTTTACGAAAATAAGAGATATTTGGACTTTAAATATTCTTGTCACATCCAATACAATTGTGCACCAACTTTCCTCATTAATTTAAATATTTAGTATTCCATAATAAGCATACATTTGAATTGATGTTCGTATATTACTATTCGTGAGTATCAATATTTTATTACACCTTAAATGAAAACTTAAATGGAAACTACTGGTCTTTGCAACTATGCATATAAAGGAAGACTTGTCCCTCGTTTTATTCTTTAACTGCCATCAATGTTCATTTGTAAAAGTCCCACAAAAGTGCCTCTAATATCTCACCTTCTAATAAATTAAAAGTTGATTTGTAAAAGGCCCACAAGAGTGCCTCTATTATCTCCCCTTGTAATAAATATAAGACTTTTAATTTCATGATGATATAGAGGTTTGGAATTTTTAACGATAGTGTCGCTTTACCGTGTTCCCTTCACGGGTGTACACGCTAGACTTTGTAAGCAAAAGACTAAATTATTATATACTTAAATTATCGCTTTACCGTGTTCCCTTCACGGGTGTACACTGGTGGTTGGGTTAGAATCATTTGTTCATACGCCGTGCAAAACAAGGAAAGATTTATGTTAAAAGTCCACCCCATCACAGGTCGATCAATGAAGCTGGTTGGTCTATTAGCCATGAAATTCAAATGTACAACTACTTAAACACACGTAACCAACCAAACCATGGACTCGCACTTATTCTTGACCACCAACAATTTCAAAGAAAGCCATCTCCGCAGTTCTATTATTTATATATCTAATTCGTCTGTAAAATCTATCTCCAATGAGCAATGCTATGATCTGATCTTGAGCTTTTATTATATTGTAAGAGTCGAATCAGTAATAATAATGGATAATTTCATATAGTGTAAAATTGAGAAGCAAAGGCGTATTTATTATATTGTTTATTAGAATAAAATAAGAGTTGTGTTATAGCGTGTTATATCCTGAGGGTGGCGAAACATCACAATTACTATCCACATGCAACATAACTTTACTTTGCAAGAGTTGGCAATCTCATTTGTAAACCAACGATCTGTGGATTTTTGTAGTTCAAAAGGTGGAATGTGTAATTGTTTTAAAGCAACTCAAGATTAGATATGCTTTAAAACAATTCGAGTTGGATTTTCAGCAACAGTAGCTTCTAGAATGTTTCTGAGTTTGTAAGGATAAGATAAATCCTAGAGTGATTTTATGTGTAAAAAGGAAAAAGCCAAAGAACGCAAGAAAAAATTCTTTTTCCTGCATGCTAAGTAAAGCAGCAAGAAAATTTTCTTTTCTTGCACGCTAAGTAAAGCAGCTAGGCTCTCCTATAAAAGTAAGATTGCTGTAGTAAACTCTTGTATTGTATTTTTTCAAAGGAAAAGTTGGCTGTTAGGCTGAATAGAAGATCCAACATTTGCAGGTTTTTCCCCACATTGGGGTTTCCTAGGTATATCTATGTTATTGTCTTTTTGTATTGGCTTATTGTTATTTTTGCTTCCGCTGTTATTAGTTGTTAATTAACCCAGTTGTATTAATCATTATAAATCAGATTTATGTTCGTGAATTTATTGTGGAATTAATCTATTGCTGGGTTATAGAAATTAACATGGTATCAGAGCTCTAAATTCTGAATACGAAGCAAAGATTTGTAACCCAGATTTTAAGAAAAAAAATTGGTTCTTTCATCCTCAGTTCTTTTTGTGGCTATGGCAACCAACTTTCGATACGAGGACAGGCTAGGGGTGTGTCTAACTTCTTGCAGTGGAAGGTTCAGATTACATCTATTCTCAAGGAGAACAGGCTGTGGATCCATGCTAGCACAGAAGTGACTCCACCAACAAATGATCCTATTGCCTTAGATTCACATGAAGTTAAAGAGGCCAAGGCTCGAAGGATTATCTTGGATGGAGTTAGAGATCGTTTAATTCATCGTTTATCAGGGAAAGACACCACCAAGGAGATGTGGGATTCACTCATAAAACTTTATCAAAGTGAATATCAAAGTTGTAAGATGATGCTCAAGGACAAATAGCATAATACCAAGATGTCCAAAGGTGAGAGTGTGACCTCTTACTTGTCCAAGCTGACACAGGTCAGGGATGAGCTTGCTGCTATTGGAGAGATGATTATAGAAGATGAGTTGGTGCGTATAACCTTGAATGGTTTTTCAAAGTACTAGGAAGTGTTTTTCAATTGTGTTGTTGGTAGAGATCAGTTACTTGATTGGGAAAGACTTTGGGATGATTTTCTTGAGGAGGAGATCCATGAAGGTGCTCATCGAGGAGATCAGACAAATAAGGGTATCCTTGTTGGGTACAGTGAAAATTCTAAGGCTTATCAAGTTTATATTTCTGCTCTCAGAAAAATAGTAGTTCACAGAGATGTGAAGTTTGAGGAAGAGAAGGCTCTTCAGAAGTCAAGTAACTTGATGAATGAGGAGGAACAAACATCCACAATTGAGGTAGCACAAATTCCTCAAACTTCAGTCATGCAGGCTAGAGAGCAGAACAAGCAAGATGATCAGAAAGAGGAACAAATAATTCCTCAGCCTCAGATTCCTATTAGTGAGAAGGGGAGAAACAGGGCAGCTGAGCAAACATTAAGAAAGGCTCAAGAATATGTAGGTGATCCTCAAGATTCAGTCAGACAAAGAAGGGCTCCCAAACATTATTCAGATTATGTGGCACTTATGAGTGAATTAATTGAAGTAGAGCCTTCCAGCTTTCAAGAGGCATCCAAGCACCAAGTATGGAGAGATGCCATGGTGGAAGAGTATTCTTCCATTATGAAGAACACTATGTGGGAGGTAGTACCAAGACCAAAAGATAAGTCTGTGGTGGGCTCAAGATGGTTGTATAAGATTAAGCATGATGCAGATGGTAGTGTGGAAAAGTTCAAAGCTCAGTTTGTGACTAAGGGGTTTACACAGAAGGAAGGAGTTGAATATGATGACACTTTCACTCCAGTAGCCAGGTAGACATCCATAAGAGCTATCATTTCTATAGCAGCACAGATGGGTTGAAGGATCTATCAGATGGATGTAAAGACGGCCTTCCTTAATGGGGTAATTGAGGAAGAGATTTACATAGAGCAACCACAAGGGTTTGAAGCACATGACAGGGATTTTCATGTATGCAGGTTGAAAAGAGCACCGTATGGACTCAACCAGGCTCATAGGCCGTGGTATTCACGTATTGATAGTTACTTGCAAAGTGTGGGCTTCATCAAGAGTGAGGCAGATTCAAACCTGTACTATATTCAAGTGAAGGGTAAACTTCTCATATTGTTGTTATATGTTGATGACCTATTTCTCACAGGGTCAGAGGAGCTCATATCACACTGCAAGCAGGATCTTGCAAGAGAGTGTGAGATGAAGGACTTAGGGTTGATGCACTATTTTCTGGGATTGGAGTTGTGGCAGAAAGAGGGAGAAATCTTCCTTGGAAAAGGGAAGTACTTAATTGATATCTTGAAGTGATTCAGGATGGAAAACTGTAATCCTATGTCAACGCCACTTGTGACCAACTTGAAGAAGATTAATGCTTCTAGATCAGAGGCTGTGGACCCTACTTTATATAGACAATTGATAGGCTCTCTTATGTATCTAGTCAACACTAGGCCAGACATTTGTTTTGCAGTGAACTCACTCAGTCAGTTTATGGTGGAACCTAAACGTGTTCACTGGATAGCTGTGAAGCATGTTTTGAGATATCTCCAAGGCACAGTTGATTATGGGCTGAAGTATGTTCGGCAGTATGGAGTGAAGCTCAAGGGGTTTACTGATGTAGATTGGGTAGGTAGTACAACTGATTGAAAGAGCACTTCAGGGTGTAGTTTCAGTTTGAGATCAGGAGCAGTCTCTTGGTACAATAGGAAACAGAAGTCAGTTGCACTGAGTTCTATAGAGGCTGAGTATATGGCAGCCAGTATGGCTACATGTGAGGCTATCTATCTTTAGAAACTTCTAGCTGGGATCTTTAATTAGGAGCTAGATCTTACAGTCATTTATTATGATAATCAATGTTGTATCAAACTCTCTGAGAATCTAGTGTTTCATGACAAGTCAAAGCATACTGAGATAAAGTATCACTTCATCAGAGATTGTGTGGAGAAGGGGATAGTGAGGCTCAATTACATTCCTACGGATGAACAAATTGCAGATATCCTGATGAAGGCCTTGATGAAGAGCAAGTCTGAATTCTTTACGGACAAGTTGGGTGTGGTGCAGAACACCTTCCTCGCTAAGAGGGAGTGTTGATTTTTGTAGCTCGAAAGGTGGAATGTGGAATTGTTTTAAAGCAACTCAAGACTAGATATGTTTTAAAACAATTCGAGTTGGATTTTTAGCAACAGTAGTTTCTAGAATGTTTCTGAGTTTGTAAGGATAAGATAAATCTTAAAGTGATTTTATGTGTAAAAAGAAAAAATCCAAAGAAAGCAAGAAAAGTTTCTTTTTCTTACATGCTAAGTAAAGCAGTAAGAAAAGTTTCTTTTCTTGCACGCTAAGTAAAGAAGCTAGGCTCTCCTATAAAAGTAAGATTGTTGTAGTAAACTCTTATATTGTATTTTTTTGAAAGACAAGTTGGTTGTTAGGCTGAATAGAAGATCCAACATTTGCAGGTTTTTCCCCGCATTGGGGTTTCCTAGGTATATCTGTGTTATTGTCATTTTCTGTTGGCTTATTGTTATTTTTGCTTCCACTGTTATTAGTTGTTAATTAACCCAGTTGTATTAATCGTTATAAATTAGATTTATGTCTGTGAATTTATTATGGAATTAATCTGTTGCTGGGTTATAGAAATTAACATGATCAACTTTTGTTTTTTCTTAGAATTCCATCATGTTAGTTATTGAATGTATTGAACTAGTGCATGACTTATAGTGTCAAAGATGGATGGGGGAAGTTACAGGGGATGGAAGATGGGATTGCAAACATAATCATAAGACCAAACCTTGCAACCAGAAATTTTGAAGGTTACATAAATCAAAAAGTGTGGTTTAATTATAATCATGTGGCTATATATGAAAATGCATTGGTATGTGCAAATGGATCTAGCATTCTGAGCAGACTAATAGAGGAGAATAGAAGAATAATGAACAAGGAAAGCATAGACGAGATGCATTTTTTATTGATAACTTTTGTAATGCATGCATGAAGGCCTTGGAAACCACTTTGGCATGTTTTAAGAAGCCTGTATATCCTGCCAAAAAGTTTGCTCATTGTTCCCCTGAGTATTAATACGAGCCTTCCAAGCAACAAGTATTATTGTCTAAGTGAATTTTGGGCTACCCAAATTCTGAAAATTTTTATCACATCTCAATGTCATCAGCAAATCAACTAATGATAGGTTAAAAAAAGATTAAACTTTTGTTTGAATCCATGCATGCCAACCCATTAAAAATTGCTTAGTGACAATAAGCAGTGATGAAATATTTGAGATGAGATATTTAGGTTTGATGAAATATTTTTTTGTTATTAAAATAATTTAGATAAATGATGGATTTTTCATTTATCAAGTTAAGTATGATAGTGATGTTTTGAAGAGGTTTAAATATGATAGTGATGTTTTGAAGAGGTTTAAGACGATGAAATGCTTATCAACATTTATTTATATTGTATTAGATTTGAAATTGAACAAAGAGGATAAGAGAAAAAATGTTGATCCAACATTATATAAAATAGTACTTGCAAGTTTGATGTATTTGACTATAACAAATCTTGACATATGTATTTGGTGAGTCTAATTTCAAGGTTCGTAGAAACTCAAAATGACTTGAATTGGCAAGCAAGGAAAATAATTTTGAAATACATAAGTGGATTAAGAGAATATGGTATTTTATATACATAATTAAATAATTCAATTTAGTTGGTTATATAAACAATGATTTTGCCGGTGACATTGATAACAGAAAGAACACTTTAGAATATATTTTTCATTTCAGATTAGAAGTAGTGTCATGGGCTTCCAAAAAAACTAACCCATTGTAATTCTTTCAACAACATAACCAAAATATGTAGCATCTATGTTGATAACATGTCATGCAATATGAAAAATAAGAGTAATTTTAGACTTGAAGTAAGAGTAAGGAGTAGAAACAATGATATTTTATGATAATAACTTAGCAATAGCATTATTGAAGAATTGGGATTTTTCAGAAAATTGGAAAAAACATTGATTGAAGATATCATTTTATAAGATAACTCATCAACAATGGATAAATATACTTATAGTTTTTTACAATTGAAGATCGAATTACATTACAAATATATTCACAAGTCCATTAGCTAGAGATATTTTTGATCATATGAGAGGAAGTTTGCATGTCATCAATAAGTGAGTTCAAAGTTAGGAGAAGTGTTGGAAATATAAACTTGACACTATATGTATAGCTCTATTTTTAATTTTTTTTAATTAATTAATATTGTTAGCTTGTTTGATGTATTAAGATACTCCATCATATTTGATGTATTAGTGATGATCCATCATATTTATTGTATTAAAGATAATCTATAATTTTTTTTTATGTATTATGAACCTTCTAGAAGAAGTTCTAAATAATTTGTACAAAAATATATTAAGATCATTTTATAAAGATAGATAATAAAAAAAAGGTATCCAAGAATAGAAGAAATATTATATGACACAACTCATATTTTAATAAAAGAAATTATTTAGTTCATTTTTAAAAGTATGTGTGTTATTATATGTGAGCATTTTATTTAAATATGTATTATAACATAACTAGTAAAAAATTTGATGTGGGATGTTGCATATACTAGTTTAGACCATGCACTTTAGATTTAAGAGTGGTAAGGTAGCACTTCACATGAATGGTAAGGTAGTGCTTCAATTGTGTTTCATGTGCATATTACTATGTGCCCAATTAAAGAGTTCACATCACAACATACTAATGTTGAATATGGCTTTATTTCCTATTTGAAGAATGGATAAATTTGTGGATATTTTTTATAACATTTATGTTTGTGTTGATTTCATACCAAATTATAACTATAGAAACCATTGGTTTCATATAATTCCATTTACCATTCTTTCACACATTTTCAAAAATGGCTTCACCAAATATTTTAATTGCATAGTTACATGGCCAATCACATGAGATCCCTAGATGTTATAGGTCCATATTTGAGTTTTAAAGATCAAGTGGTCTTAGTATACAAATGTGTTATGTGAGATCAATTATATTGTATATTTTTAGTTATGATTTGTTTTTTAATTTTTAATGTATATATTATTAGTTTTGAAGGGGTGACTAAAGGAATCAATTTTATTTAACTTCCAATTAATCTATTTTATTTTCATCAATCAAAAAAAAATTACATAAAATTATTTACATTTTTTATATACTAAACTTATGATTTTGTTAACCAAAAAATATTTGGTTATTTTTTAATTGGTGGAAATATTATCATAAGATAAAAGAGTGATGTCATGAAAATAAATAAGTACTTATTTGTGCTTGATAAGATATTGAATAAAAAATGAATAATGTACAATAAAATTATATAGTCTATGTATAACATAGATAAATTAGGTTGTCTATTTTTTGAGAAGATATGGTGAACTACAAACAAAATATATGGAACATGACATTTTTCCACATGCATTGCCAAATATGACAATTATTATGTATGGGACTCTATCACTTTGTTGGGACTCTATACAATTCCACTTTTCGATGAGAGTTCACTTGTATTTAAATTAGGAATTGAAGTCCCGCATTACATTGCATATTGCATCCATGTACTACACATGTTCTAATTGGGATTAAAGCCATCAGGTTGATTGCCATGGCTTAAGTGGGACTCTTATCCTCACTAGCATTATGTTGACTTTTGTAGCTCGAAAGGTGGAATGTGGAATTGTTTTAAAGCAACTCAAGATTAGATATGCTTTAAAACAATTCGAGTTGGATTTTCAGCAACAGTAGTTTCTAAAATGTTTCTGAGTTTGTAAGGATAAGATAAATCCTAGAGTGATTTTATGTGAAAAAGCCAAAGAAAGCAAGAAAAGTTTCTTTTTCTTGCACGCTAAGTAAAGCAGCAAGAAAAGCTTATTTTCTTGCACACTAAGTAAAGCAACTCGGCTCTCCTATAAAAGTAAGATTGTTGTAGGAAACTCATACATTATATTTTTTTAAAAGAAAAGTTGGTTGTTAGGCTGAATAGAAGATCCAGCATTTGCAAGTTTTTCCCCGCAATGGGGTTTCTTTGGTATATCTGTGTTATTATCTTTTTTTATTGGCTTATTGTTATTTGTGATTATACTGTTAGTAGTTGTTAATTAACCCAGTTGTATTAATTGTTATAAATCAGATTTATGTCTGTGAATTTATTATGGAATTAATCTGTAGCTGGGTTATAGAAATTAACATGGTATCAGAGCTCTAAACTCTGAATATGAGGCCAACATTTGTAATAGAGATTTCAAGAAGAAAAAAATTAGTTCTTTTATCCTCAATTCTTTTTGTGGCTATGGCAACTAGCGTTCGATACGAAGACAGGCTCGAGGGTGTGTCTAACTTCTTGCAGTGGAAGGTTTGGATTACATTTGTTCTCAAGGAGAACGGGCTATGGATCTATGCTAGCACATAAGTGACTCCACCAATAAATGATCCTATTGCCTTAGATTCACATGAAGTTAAAGAGGCCAAGGCTCAGAGGATTATCCTGGATGGAGTAAGAGATCATTTAATTCCTCTTTTATCGGGGAAAGACACCACTAAGGAGATGTGGGATTCGCTCACAAAAATTTATTAGAGCGACTATCAGAGTCGTAAGAAGATGATCAAGGACAAATTGTATAATACCAAGATGTCCAAAGGCGAGAGTGTGACCTCTTACTTGTCCAAGCTGACATAGGTCAGGGATGAGCTTGCTACTATTGGAGAGATGATTATAGAAGATGAGTTGCTGCGTATAGCCTTGAATGGTTTTTCAAAGCATTGGGAAGTGTTTGTCAAGTTTGTTGTTGGCAGAGATCGACTCCCTAATTAGGAAAGACTTTGGGATGATTTTGTTCAAGAGGAGATCCGTCAAGGTGCTCATCGGGGAGATCAGACAAAGAAGGGTCAAGATAAAGAAAATCTTGCTCTTGTAAGCAAGGGTAAGAAGAAGTCCAATAAAGAGAAATCAGAAGGTTATTCTTCCAAGAGTGGGAAGAAGAAAGATCTAAGCAAGATTAAATGTTTTTGCTACCATCAGATGGGTCACTATGCAAGTCAATGTCTGAATAAGAAAAATAAGGACAAGCAACATAAGCAATTTGCTGCTATAGCAGAGGTGGATGAGTTTGCATCAAAATTTGAGAATGAGTTTTCACTCATTGCCTATCTCTCAAGTTCATGTGCCAACAGAGTATGGTATATTGACAGTGGGGCTTCTCACCACATGACGGGAGTCAAAGAATGTTTCACCAAGTTGGAGGAGAAGAAGATGGATTTCTATATTGAGCTTAGAGATAATGCCAAGTACCATGCAACTGGTATTGGCACCATCAAGTTTTAGAGGGAGTCTAGCAGACCTTTGTTGGTGGATGATATGTTGTATGTCCCTAGCATGACAAAGAATTTAATCTTAGTTTTTGCCTTGGAAGACAAGGGTTACATCGTGACCTTTGAGAGGGGAAAATTCTATATTTGTACCAAAGATTCCAAGATTGCAAAAGTGATTGGTGTCATGTATGGCAGCTTGTTTCGATTACAGTTTGAGCCAGCACATGCATTGGTTAGTAGCTATAAAGGGATAGGATAATTGTGGCATAGGAGGATGGCTCACCTTCATCATGGAGCACTTAATATTCTTAAGGAAAATGTGATGGGGCTGCCTGAGATAAATACAAAATAGCATGAGGTGTGGAAGGGTTGCACTCTTGGGAAATATGCTAAAACCAATTTTCCAAGTAGTGACACTACATCTGAAGGGATTTTGGATCTCGTACACTCAGATGTGTGTGGACCTATGTCAACAACATCCTTGAATAGATATGAGTATTATGTTACCTTCATTGATGATTTCTCCAGGAAGACATGGATATATTTCATGAAGAATAAAGATGAGGTCTTCAGTAGGTTCAAAGAGGTTAAGGCCCTCATGGAGAACCAAACTAGAAAGAAGATCAGGATACTAAGGTCCGATAATGGAGGTGAACATACCTCGAATGCCTTCAAAGATTTTTGTGCTCATGAAGGTATCAAGAAAGAGTTGATAGTTCCCTACAACCCTTAACAGAATGGGGTTGTTGAACGAAACAATAGAGCTATCATTGGAGCAGCCAAGGCCATGCTTCATGATCAGGATCTGCCTTGGTTCTTATGGGCAGAAGCTTGCAACATAGCTATGTATTTGCAGAATAGGAGCCCTCACAAAGTGTTGGGCAAATTGACTCCAGAATAGGTGTTCACTGGTAAGAAACCAGATTTGGGGCACATTCGCATCTTTGGATGTCTTGTGTATTGTCACATTCCTAATGAGAAGAGAACCAAGTTAGAACCTACTATAGAGAAGGGTATCCTTGTTGGGTACAGTGAAACTTCTAAGGCTTATCGGGTTTATATTCTTGCTCTCAGGAAAATAGTGGTTTGCAGAGATGTGAAGTTTGAGGAAGAGAGGGCTCTTTAGAAGTCAAGTAACTTGATGAATGAGGAGGAACAAACATCCACAATTGAGGTAGCATAAATTTCTCAAACTTTAGTCACGCAAGATGGAGAGTAGAAAAAGCAGGATGATCAGATAGAGAAATAAATAATTCCTCAGCCTCAGATTCCTATTAGTGAGAAGAGGATAAATAGGTCAGCTAAGCAAACATTAAGAGATGCTCAAGAATATGTAGGTGATCCTCAAGATTCAGTCAGACAAAGAAGGGCTCCCAGACATTACTCAGATTATGTGGCAGTTATGAGTGAATAAATTGAAGTAGAGCCTTCTATCTTTTAGGAGGCATCCAAGCACCAAGTATGGAAAGATGCCATGGTGGAAGAGTATTCTTCCATCATGAAGAACAGTGTGTGGGAGGTAGTACCAAGATCAGAAGATAAGTTTGTGGTGGGCTCGAGATGGCTGTATAAGATTAATCATGCTACAAATGGTAGTGTGGAAAAGTTCAAAGCTTAGTTTGTGGCTAAGGGGTTTTCACAGAAGGAAGGAGTCAACTATGATGAGACTTTCACTCCATTAGCCAGGTACTCATCCATAAGAGCTATCATTTCTATAGCAGCATAGATGGGTTGGAGGATTCATTAGATTGATGTAAAGACAACCTTCCTCAATGGGCTGATTGAGGAAGAGATTTACATAGAGCAACCACAAGGGTTTGAAGCACATGAGAGGGATTCTCATGTATGCAAGTTGAAAAGAGCACCGTATGGACTCAACCAGGCTCATAGGGCGTGGTATTCATGTATTGATAGTTACTTGCAAAGTGTGGGCTTCATCAAGAATGAGGCAGATTCAAACCTGTACTATGTTCAAGTGAAGGGTAAACTTCTCATATTTTTTTATATGTTGATGACCTATTTCTCACAGGGTCAAAGGAGCTCATATCACACTGCAAGCAGGATCTTGCAAGAGAGTTTGAGATGAAGGACTTGGGGTTGATGCACTATTTTCTAGGATTTGAGTTGTGGCAGAAAGAGGGAGAAATCTTCCTTGAACAAGGGAAGTACTTAATTGATATCTTGAAGTGATTCAGGATGGAAAACTATAAGCCTATGTCAATGCCACTTGTGACCAACTAGAAGAAGATTGATGCTTCTAGATCAGAGATAGTGGACCCTACTTTATACAGACAGTTGATAGGCTCTCTTATGTATCTTGTCAACTCCAGGCCAAACATTTTTTTTTGTAGTGAACTCACTCGGTCAGTTTATGGTGGAGCCTAAACGTGTTCACTAGATAGCTGCGAAGCATGTTTTGAGATATCTCCAAGGCACAGTTGATTATGGGCTGAAGTATGTTCAGCAAGATGGAGTGAAGCTCAAGGGGTTTACTGATGCATATTGGGCAGGCAATACAGTTGATCGAAAGAGCACTTCAGGGTGTAGTTTCAGTTTGGGATCAGGAGCAGTCTCTTGGTATAATAGGAAACAGAAGTCAGTTGCACTGAGTTCTGCATAGGCTGAGTATATGGTAGCCAATATGGCTACATGTGAAGCTATCTAGCTTCAAAAACTTCTAGCTAGGCTCTTTAATTAGGAGCTGGATCCTATAATCATTTATTGTGATAATCAGAGTTGTATCAAATTCTCTGAGAATCTAGTGTTTCTTGACAAGTCAAAGCACATTGAGATCAAGTATCACTTCATCAGAGATTGTGTGGAGAAGGGGATAGTGAAGCTCAATTACATTCCTATGGATTAGTAAATTGCAGATATCTTGATGAAGGCCTTGATGAAGAGTAAGTTTGAATTCTTCAGGGACAAGCTGGGTGTGGTACAAAACACCTTCCTTGCTAAGAGGGAGTGTTGATTTTGTAGCTCAAAAGGTGGAATGTGAAATTTTTTTAAAGCAACTCAAGATTAGATATGATTTAAAATAATTTGAGTTGGATTTTCAGTAATAGTAGTTTCTAGAATGTTTCTGAGTTTGTAAGGATAAGATAAACCCTAGAGTGATTTTATGTGAAAAAGCCAAAGAAAGCAAGAAAAGTTTATTTTTCTTGCACACTAAGTAAAGCAGCAAGAAAAGTTTCTTTTTCTTACATGCTAAGTAGAGAAGCTAGGCTCTCCTATAAAAGTAAGATTGTTGTAGCAAACTTATACATTATATTTTTTTGAAAGAAAAGTTGGCTATTAGGCTGAATAGAAGATCCAACATTTGCAAGTTTTTCCCTGCATTAGGGTTTCCTGAGTATATCTATGTTATTGTCTTTTTGTATTGGCTTATTGTTATTTTTGCTTCTGTTGTTATTAGTTATTAATTAACCCAGTTGTATTAATCATTATAAATCAGATTTATGTTTGTGAATTTATTGTGGAATTAATCTGTTGTTGGGTTATATAAATTAACACATTAGTCAATGGGAATCAAACAAAATTCAAAACCTCCCATGTTATAAAGCGGCCAGACACAATCAGAATTAAATTTATGATTAACAAAGAGCTTAAAGTAAGCCACACTTTCCCATTGGGTAATAAATTTCAAACTTTTAACCCTTCAGGATTATGGCCATATGTTAAAAAATTGATTTAATTCTCTCTTTAAAACCAAATAAACAATTAAATTAATTAATTAAAATTTTATTTAGTTAAATGATAATTAATTTAATTTTAAAATGAATTTTAAAATTACTTCAATTAAAATTTAAATAATTTATTTTTTAATTAATTATTTTTTCGCAACTTAAATTGATTTTGATTTAGTTGGGGGAGAAATTTACGACCACAATTACTTTATTTTCACCAAACAATAAAAGTTCTTTCGACTTCAAAAGTTCAATCACCAAGGCAACATTCCCATTTGCCTTTCCATAACATTTATTTTTATCTTTACATAAATGTCTTCAACATAATAATTGAATTTGAAAAGAAACAAATGAAGGTTATTTTGAAACGATTTTGCAAGTAAAATGCTCAGTAACAAGACTTTATTCCTTATCATATCCAGGTAATGAATATATTCACAATTAACTAATGAATATTTTCATTGTTATATTTTTGTATTTTGTCAATTAGAAAAAGTCCAGTGAATAAACGCTTCTGCATTTTCTGGTTGGCTCTCATTTTTTTCCCACATAATCTCAAATTTATTCATTTGCAAAGTAACTTGAGGTTATGATTGTCAATAGGGATGGAAAAGAGTTATTTGGCTATATACTTTTGTGTTTTACATACATCTCAAAATTATTCTAGATAAATATTTATAAGTTTTTATTCTTACATTATGAACTAGGAAAGCCTCACATCAATAGTGTACTAGTTTCAAATGATATATTACATAATTTATAGTTAATGCATTCTTGATTGTGTTGGCCACATGTTCAATGCAAATTACATGTTCTGCATCCATCTTAAACGAATGTATTTTTAGAGAGGACTAGTTAATGATTATTACATAAAATGGTTTCATTGCACACATTCAATCCACACGTACACCCTATTGTAAAATTGACATAGTTATTATGTTAATGTATTTTTACTCCTGCTAAACTCAATTTTTTGTAGATTGTCAATCATTAACTGATAATTTGTCTTTTAACCTATATTTATGTCAAATGGTTAAAATTTGTATTTTGATTATAAAAATATATTTTAATTTGGTTAATAATTATATATTTCTTTTGCACATCCATCTTACAATTTCTTCAAATAGAACATTACTTCTCACTCCTCCCATAAAGACTTGATGCATGGCATCCTTATTTGATATATCATTTTTTTTCGATAATATATTTTAAATAACAATATAATTTTTAAAATCATAAACAAGTTTAAATAATTATATTGAATTAAAAAAAAAAAAAAAAAAAAATCATATATATATATATGAGAAATTATCAATCTTTGAAATAATTTAAAAACCCATATAAAAGCTTACAAAGAAATTGGTATCTAAATAAAAATCTCTGCTTATTGTCCATTCAAATTAATAAAATAAAGTAATTCATCCTTGTTGTATTCTTATTTTGAGATTCCACTATATTGTAAGAGCCTAGAGCTTGCATTATATATAATAAAAGTCTAATCAGCAATAATAATAGATAATTTCATATAGGGGAAAATTGAGAAGCAAAAGAGAATGTATCCTATTGTTTATTAGAATAAAATAAGAGTTATGTTATATCATTTTATATCATGAGGGTGGAAAAACAACAGGGGTGAAGAGCCACAGTTGTTGCCTACATGTAACACAACTTTCCTTGGCAAGAGTTGGCAATCTGATTTTCGTCGAATATGGAGGCGGGAAGTTACAGTGGATGGGAGATTGGAGTGCAAATATAATAACAGGAACAGTCTCTACCATCAGATGTTTTGAAGGTTATGTAAGTGGTTTAATTACAATCATGCGGTTATGTATGGAAAGGTTGAAGTGAGATTGAAAAGGTTGATATGCGGAAACGGATGTGGAATTACAATTATAATGGAGGAGAGTGGGAGAATAATAGGAAAGTGTAGATGTGATGTGTTGTTGATTCATAACTTTTATAATGTACACGTGAAGGTTTTAGAAACATCTTCGACGTGTTTTAAGAAGACTCTGCATGCTGCCAAAAAGGACATTCATTGCTGCCTTTGAGCACATTCACACAAGCCTTCCAAGGAGCAAGTATTATTGTTTAAGCGCATTCAGGTCTATCAAGATTTTGACAAAAGAAATTGTCACATTTCAACGTCATCAACAAATCAAATTGACTAGCTCGGATGGACACCATCTTTCAAGAGCAGCTTGGCCTTTGGCAAACTCTCCCTTTTACAAGAATTTGTTCATTGTGTGGGGTATACTGGTGCTTTTACCCAGGGATCCGTATCAAAGGATAATTAGACAGAGGTGGTCCTATGTCTTGGAAGGCCTTTTAATATGTTTTTGACAGAGGAAAGATGCGGTTATTATGTTGTTGTAGTGGTCAATTATGTTATTCAACAACTGGCGGGGAGGAGGTACGATTTATATTTCTTCACCCTATTAGGAAGAATCTCTTTTACTTATCAGATTGTTGAGCCATGGTGGGTGTCTATGTAGAAGACTCAGAGATTTCTATTGGATCCAAATGTGACTAGGCTCGGTTCAATCATAGTTAGGTTTGCTTAGCCCGAGGATCTTCTTTCGGTAGAAGTGGTTGTGTGTTTGATTTAGTCTTGAATTTTGATGGCTGGGGTTTTTCTAAACTTGCAAAGAGATCTTGCCTTAATCAAGAAAGTTTACCCTATTTGGGATCATCCTCTGTTTACCAAGTTTCAGGTTGCATTGGCTCTTAACCGTTTGGTGTTTGATGGCAGGTGTGGCTTGTAGGCCTTCTTGTTATGTGTTCTGGACTCTTTTTGCTATGGATGGACTCTTTGTGGGTGGTGGGTTGGTCTATGTCGGGTGGTACCTTTCTTGGGTTGTATAGTTTGGCTTGGTTGGTTTGGGCCTTGTGTTTTTGGTGGAGGCTCATCTCGCGCTTGAAATGGTTCTGCCTACTTGGTTTTCTGCCATGTTATGTGTTGGTTCTTTCTGATGAATTCTTGGGGACCCTGTTGGGTTATGTAATTTGATCATGAAAAAAGATGCAAAGAGGGCAGGTGGAGAGAGGGGCGTATTAAGTTCTACAAAGATCACAGTCCATCTAGGAGACATGGAGGAAGGTTTCCCCTTTTCGACGAAGAAAAAAGTTTTAGAATACATCAAAAGTATGGTTCAAAATTTTGTTTGTGGGTTTTTTTTTTTGTGATGTTAAAAATAATTTTTCAGGCTATATAAGTTTAGGGGATGATGTTATAATCCCAAGATTTGTTTGTGTTTTTCAGTTACCTCTTGTTAGGGACTTGGTTCGACCAAGTTTCTTTTCCGTGATGGTTCTTTTTCATAGATATTTTTGTGACTTCCCTTCGGAATACTACTCTATGAAAGTATGGCTTCAACAATTAAAAACCTTTGAATTTTTTGTTGCAATTTGGTTCCCTTTGGAACCCTTGATAACTCGTTGGGCTGCTCTCCCCTATTTCTATACTCAGATGGAAGGGAGGCCTTGTGAAACACCCACATTAGTTGTTTACTTTGGTTAGGGGGTCCAACCTTAACCACCTTGTGGTTAGCTCTAGTTTTATTGTTTAATATTATGAGGAGATTTGTTTGATTTGGGTTTTCTCAAGACCTACCGATTTTCTTCTTCACTTGTTTGGATGGTTCTCGATCCAATCAAAATCAGTGTGTCGATTCCTAAGCCTCCCCTTTTCAAGTCCAAGTTGGTTCTCGCACCAACTAAAAGTGATTCTTATTTTATTTCTTATTTTTAACTTGGTTTTATATTGGTGGCTCTTTTGTTTCCCTCGTTTGTTGTTTCTTTGGTTCTTTCTTTAGCCTGCTAGCGAAGATCCTTCCCCCTGTTATATCTGGGACTAGGTTTCACACCACTTATCAAAATTGAATTCATCTATAATCAGAATAAATCAAATAATGATAAATTAGAAAAAAAATTGTTTTAAAATGTGTAGTAATATTATGAAAATAGAGGTTCAAATCTCAAAATACATAAATTATAGTTATATACAGTCTGGCTTATTATTTGTTTCAATTTTCAAATATTAATAACCTGTGTCAGCTGAAATATTATTACTCTTTTAAAATAGTACAGATTGTGGCATAGAAAAGATGGTTTTTTTATTAAAGACAAGCACAACGTGTGGAATCCATTCGTTTCCAAAGCACAATGTTAAGAAGCCATTTAATGCAGACCAGGGATGAGATTGACATGGGAATTGTTGATTCATGGACCAACTAGGACTCGAACCTAGGACCGTCCATATGCTGCTGGAGTGCTCTACCACTGAGCTACTGGCCCCTCTTGGACCAGTCCATCTTTGGTCTGAGTGTGGCTTAACACCAACACCCCCCCTTAAGCCACACCTCTCGTATGCTTGAGGCTCCTATCCTGAACCTGGCTCTAATACCATGTTGAGACATGGACCAGCTAGGACTCGAACCTAGGACCATCCATACACTGTTGGAGTGCTCTACCACTGAGCTACTGGTCCCTCTTGGACCAGTCCATCTTCGGTCCGAGTGTGGCTTAACACCAACACCCCCCTTTAAGCCACACCTCTTGTGTGCTTGGGGCTCCTAGCTAGAACCTAGCTCTGATACCTTGTTAGTTTTATGATCAGATTTGAAACAATCAGAAAATGCAACACAATGAACAATGAACACAACAATATATTCTGGGAAAACCCTTCAACTTGAAGGGAAAAAGACCCAGCAACAATATATCTATTATATATTGAATGATAAGAACAACAATCTGCTTGACAATGGCCAAATCCAAGGCCTGCAGGGATGGCTTCACTTCTTGAAGCACAAAGAATAAGATCACACTTGATAAATCTGATTTGCTCTTGAAATAACTTGATCTACTCCTTAGAAGTCTGCTCTGCCTTATGAATTATACTTCTCCTTATTCTTCTTGAACAATGAGAAATCACTCTATATATATACAAGTGAGAGGAAAGAGATGCATCTCTTCAATATCCCTATCGGCCTCCACCAAACAAATTATGTCTTAAATAATACAATAAGTTGGGCTGGAAGTGAGAGCCCGGCGCTGCTCCTTCAACATCAACACTCCTTCTCAGCTAGAGAGGATACTTCCAGCTACAGAAGACATATCACCTCATCGTGATGTCAATCACAATGGCTACAACAATGTATAGTATGTACAAGTATTCATCACTTTACATGACATCCACCATGGTTCTCCTAGAGGGTGGAATCAAGGGATTTCACCTTGAACTTGTCTCACAAAAAAGAACTTATAATCAATGAATTTCACCTTGAACTCCTCTCACAGAGAAGAACTTCTTATCAAGAGATTTCACCTCGAACTTCTCTCATAGAGAAGAACTCGCTATCAAGGGATTTCACCTCGAACTTCTCTCACAGAGAAGAACTCGCTATCAAGAGATTTCACCTTGAACTTCTCTCACAGAGAAGAACTCGTTATCAAGGGATTTCACCTTGAACTTCTCTCACAGAGAAGAACTCACTATCAAGGGATTTCACCTCAAACTTCTCTCATAAAGAAGAACTCGTTATCAAGGGATTTCACCTCAAACTTCTCTCATAAAGAAGAACTCGTTATCAAGGGATTTCACCTCGAACTTCTCTCACAGAGAAGAACTCGTTATCAAGGGATTTCACCCCGATCTTCTCTCATAGAGAAGAAATCGTTATCAAGGGATTTCACCTCGAAATTCTCTCATAGAGAAGAACTCGTTATCATAGCTTTGGCAGCTTGTACAATAGATCTGTTCTTCCTTTCTGCAGCACCATTCTGTTGAGGATTGTAAGGGACACAAAACTCCCTCTTAATCCCTGCTTCAATGCAAATGTTATGGAATTCTTCAGAGGTGTACTCCCCTCCATTGTCAGATATCAGAACATTGATTCTCTGTCCGGATAAGTTCTCTACCTGAGCTTTAAACTCTTTGAACCTCTCAAGTACTTCTTTAGATTCCATGGCACAACCTTTGTAGGTATCTTCATGCCCCTGGTTGAAATTTTGAAAAACCCGTGACCATCTTCACCATGATAGGTAGAGCCCGAAAGTGTAGGTGAGCCAACCTTCGATGCCAAAATTTGCACAATCTTGAAGAGTCATATACAAATGCCTGAAGTGGGGAATAACACAAATGGCAATCGTGAATTTGTTAAGCTCAGCCTACTCGTTTGGCACGTGCATGTAAGGCCAAGCTGATTTGGCTTTTTTTTTTTGGTTGCATATCTTGAATGAATCTAGTGATGTTTGTAAAAGAAGAACCTCCCGCCATCACTGCCTTGGTTGGCGCCTCCTTCAGCTCAATTTCCTTGTTCCGCAGCTCCTCACTCTGCATCATTCTCTTCACTGCACTCTCTACCTCTTCCCTTCTCACATTTAAAAGAAATAAATTTAGGCAGCTTTGATTAATACCTTTTAAGGAGATCAGAAGGTAAGCCTTCTTCGTCAAACCTCCAGTCTTTGTAAGGTGTAGCAGATATTTCCATAGAATACTTTTGTGGGAAAATTGTTATTTCAATCATTACTCTTGCATTTATGAGAGATTGGCGACCCAGAGCATTGATGTTCATTGTGTTACGAAAATGGGGGCTTAGTAGCTTATGAAGCGGATGCAGGGTACCCAGGTGTCTGTTTGTGACGATGACAAAGGACTCCATGGTTGCGTGTGTCCTCAGCCTGGTAAACAACAAGCCCAACTCATGTTTTTGAATCTGGTCTTCATTGAATGAAACTTTTAACAAAATTATGAATGTCTTGGCATTGCTGATATTGCATAGCAGTGGCTGATCAACTCATGCTAACCAAAATCATTGACTGTGACATAAGCTTTAGCGAGCTGCCACAGTGCTCCTTGTGCCCCTTCCTCTGCAGGACTAAGCACTTTTCTGAACCAGGGTCGATCCTGTGCAAGTGGTAGCCTCAGCTCTATTGCAACCGGCTTCAATGTACCATCTTTGCAGACAAACAAAATTGTGCGGCAAGCATAGACATTTGTTGATAGAGCATTTATCCGGTTGAGATATGGCATGAAGCTATCGTGGTGATCCAAAATGAGCAGTTTATTTTTATTTTATTTTTATTTTTTCGGGTCCTCTCCACTGTAAGGCCATCAAGGTTCTTTTCTATTTGAGTGGCAGTCAAGAGCTGGTTTGGGGGCCATAAAATTCTGGGTCCAACAATTTACTTCTTGGAGGAAAATTTTGGAGACGCCTTATAAGAAGAGGGTTGACACCGGAGAGCATCTGCCGAGCGAATTCTACATCTTTTCTCCATGCGAATTCGTCAGTCGCTATGACTTGTGGTAAAGGATACTTGAACAGAGTTTCACCATCTATTCTGAAAACTTCCTTAAAGAGCTCCAGAGATATCCAACACTTTGCAGGTTCACGAATATATTTCTCAGTTAACTTTAATCCATTTGTATACAGCTTCATATTGTCTTCAAAAGAGTCGAACTCATTTGGAGTAGAGTCGAAGAGTGATTTGAATTCAGGCACTAAAAACTGAACGAGAGACTTAAGTTCATCGGCTAAGAAATCAGACATTTTAAGGTGCCCAAACCATTCATCTCGCGGGACATATCTCCCGCCATCACTGCCTTGGTTGCCGCCTCCTTCAGCGCAACTGCCCTGTTCCGCAGCTCCTCACTCTGCATCATTCTCTTCACTACACTCTCCACCTCTTCCCTTCTCACCAACCTGCTGTCGTCCACATCCATGTCCTTAAAATCCAAACCAACCTTCCATATCTCTTTGGCGAATCTGCAATTAAGGAACTGATAGCCGTAATAGGGCCAACCTAACAGGGGCACTCCCATGCTAATACTCTCCAATGTAGAATTTCATCCGCTGTGCGTAAGGAATCCCCCCACCGAAGGATGTGCAAGCACCTTCAGTTGTGGCATCCACCTCACAATCAATGCCCGATCTCTGGTTCGGTCTTCAAAAAACCTCGAGCAAAATAGCAGTTTCTCTTTCAGCTTATGTCTGAGCGGAGAACCCACAGGAATGTGTGCCCGCTCCCTTCCAACCCAAACGTCAGCTCTTATAACTGCTCTTGGGAATTCATCGCCAAGCTGCCAAACGAAACATATAACACAGAGCCTGGCCGTTGCTTGTCTAGCCATTCCAGGCAGCTTTCGTCTTCAAACCACATACTTCTCTGGTTTGAGACGTCCTTCCCTTGTAAAACGTTAGGAAGAAATACAAGACCTATTGCCACAGATGGACATCCATTAATGGAAAGTGCCATTGCGGCCTCTTTTCCTTCCAATTCCTCTAAAGTGTTAGACGAGAACGTAGTTCGACATTTGCGATTCATCGATCTTCTTCAAACCCGTTCTGATATTATGTTGATTCATGGACCAGCTAGGACTCAAACCTTGGACCATCCAACGCTGCTGGAGTGCTCTACCACTGAGCTACTGGTCCCTCTTGGACCAGTCCATCTTCCATCCGAATATGGCTTAACACCAACAGAAATGAGGTGAGCACCATAATAATCACAGGGACATCTTTGTCATATTTTGGAATATGATGTGGAAATGGGATAGCCCTTAAACAAAAATTATGTGCACATTTTATATAATTACAAACGTTTCAAACATCTTTCTGACAGTTGTCATAAAAATTGTCAGTCCTCGTTGGTGAGTTATGATAAAATATATCTTTATGAAACATTCAAAAACCTAAAAGAATTTTCAGTATGAGCGTCATATCTCAGGCCTAGCTTGCACTTTTGTTTGCATGTTGGGCGACTCTTAGTTGCACCGTACTAGTTAAAGTCAAAGAATAGCAATTGATAGACCTCATTAATATCGTTTATACGAGTGAAAATGTGTTCGAATACTAGCCTACTTTAGAGGGACCCGTAAACACGAGTTGACAAAATAAGGCCGTATTTAATTTTATTTTTATTTTTCTAGGCTATAAAATACACTCAAAATATTTTAAAAAAATTTACGCCAACCATAAATATATATTTCGGTAATATTAAATGATTTTTATCGAGTAAAACATTTGTAATTAGATTATAATTGCAACCTTAAAACATTGATTCATATATATACTAACTTTACCTTTACATATTAGCTTTAAAGTTGTTGGGATTTTCAAAGTTAACATAAATATAAATATGTAGTTTATTATGAAGAAGCAATATCTTTTGTAAGATATAATTTAAAGGATTGGATTTTTCAAAGTCTTTTGGTGTATTTTTTTATTAATATATTTTTGAAAACATGAACTATGTCTTCTTTTATTATATTTTTATTTAAAAAATATTGTCTTCGTTTTTTAAGAAAATGAATAGACTTTAGGTAGTTGTTGATTCTATTTAGTAACTTTTAATTATCTAGACAAAATAAGAAAATGATCAAGTTGGTAGTATTTGGGCTATGGCCTCATCTCAGATCATCTGGAACTTATAGAAAGAAAGAAGCAATAGAGTCTTCAATAACTTATCCCTCTCTGAAGAATTATTTACTCTTAAAATCCAAACATTCTTTCGAAATATTTTTTAGGTTAACGTGTCACCTCCTATAAATAAAATCACCAAAGAGGAGCATCATATTCTCTTATAAAGGAATTTACCAAAAAATAACTTCATTGTCCCCCCTCAAATAAATAAAAGGTTTTTAGCCACTTAAAAGATTCTGAACAACAGTTATGTCAAGCTAAATTTTGATTGAGTATCCTAAAGTAACTTAGGTCTTTTTGGAGGTGAAAGCATTTTTAGAGATAATTTGGGACAAGTGATTTTATCTCTTTCCTTCCAACATTCCATTATCTTCAAACAATTCGACTAAAGATATAGATCTTCTTAGAGGTTAGAGAACCATTATTGATTTTATTTTTTCAAGAAATTATTTATGGAAAGTGATTCTCTCTAGATTATTAATAGCCTTAATTTGATAAGATCTAGTCAGTGGCAACTCAATTCAATCATTTAAGATATCTTTCATATCATCCAGTTTTAATAGAACATTACTTTCTTCCACAACTCTCATGAGACTAACTCTCGAATAGATTTATTGAATAAATTTGGATTTTTTTGTCTTCCTCTTTATGAATATTGGCACAGTGAAGCCCCCTCTACATGGGAATAATGTAAATAATTAGTTGGTAAAGACTTATCCTATTGACAAATTTCTATTTGTTCAAGATATCGTTAAGAGAATTGGTGGTCTAGATTTTAGAATGTTTATTATAGTGTTAGGGCTCCTTCACTATTTCAGTTCCTTTGGTCATTTTATTTGAGAGACTTGGTAAAGCCATAGAATATGTCATGGGTTCTCTCATTGCCAATTTTTTTTAAGTAGTGAAATCAATTTAGTACTTGAAAGATATTCTATTGTTTGGTGACCAAGGCTTATAGTGATGGTATTTTATTTCTTTCTGGTAGTGTTTCCTTAACATTGCTTCCCTCTTGGACTAAAGGACTACTCTAAATGTGAAGTTTCTATGATTGAATACTTTATTCATCTCTCTTTTAATTAAACTTTTCTCATTTTGACTTTCTAAATTTTTTACCTTCTAGGCTTATGTTTGTCTCCTTCTACTCAACTATAGATTTCTTTTATCTTTTTTAGTTTAATCTGCTAACCAAATCTTGTTGTAACACAAGGTAAGGGCACCTTTTCCTTTATTATTTTCTATCAAAAATAATAATGAATGATGCATTTATATCTCATGGTAACAAAAAAGTTCATGCTTTCTTATTGTCACATTTAATTTATTCTCTTGAACAATTAGTGTCTTGTTCTGGTTTGATGGGAAATGGCTTGAGGCTTCAAGTTATGTTAATCATTTTTAGTATCACATATGTATTGAAGGTCCTCTTGCTTTTCTGTAACCAAGCTTATGGAAATAGAGTGATGGAAAATCAACTTAATATATTTATTCATTTATTTTACTTATTCGACAACCTGAAAATGAAAGTCAAGCTGGAAGGTTAACGTCGATCAAGAGCGAACTTTCACTATTAAATTTTAACTGACCAAAACTAAAAATTTTCAAATGGGTTTCGCACATCATATTGTCATTTGAATGGAACTGAAAAGTAATGCCATCAATTACAAGTCCAAAACTCCTCACACATACGTAATCGACCACATATGTCACAGTGATTTTGATGGTGCAACGTAATCCCATTATTCCTGCTATCTATTCACCCATAAAATGCAAATTGAATGGGAAATAAATAGTGTATCCTTGATTGAGAGTCAAATAAAAACACATCAAAAATTTGACTTGGGATGTTGCATATACTCTAGATTGAGTTCAACCTATTCACAAGAATAATTTGGTAACGATTCACTTGCATTTCATCTGCCCAATTGAAGACTTCACATTGCTTCCCTATTTGAAGACTGTTAGTATTTACAACACCTTTATTTTATTTCGGTCTCTCACTATGTGATAACTAGCAATTGCCCCAAAGGTGTAAAGAAAGCTGGAGGAATTGTATATTTTTATTTTACAATTATATCTAGTATGTATTAATATTTAATGTATCAAATATATAAATATCATCCTATATAATATATAAATCATATGAATGGTAACGATCCCATAATTGTTGAACTGTTTACAGAATACTTGAATATTTTTTTACTTGATCCAACATAAACTTCATCATTGTCAATTGCCTAATGAAAAATACTACAAAGAGAAATTTATTATGTATTTACATTCTAGAAGAAATAAACATTCAAATTATATAAATTTATATAACAAGAATTAACAACTATAACAATTAACAAAATTTCAATTCTAAAATTAAAAAAATTAAATAACCATAATTTAATCAAAACAAAATCTTCATGAAATTTAAATGCATCTTAATTCATCATATTGATTAGATGAATAAACATAGACCAAACATACTGGATGGATGAAAAAGACCATTCATAACTTATCAAAGTGACAATAAATATTATCATCTATCACCCTTTTGACAATTTTAACCCTGCCATTTAATTTCCAAATAAAGCCTCCACAACGAATTATAAATTATACCAACCAACTAAATGTCGGTCTCCCTCTGTCTGTCCTTCCCATCAATTCACAATAACATAAAATCAAATATGCGCCAGCTAATTTATAATGAAACTCGTGACGGAATGAGACACGACATAATTGTTATACATATGTCTTGTCCACGTGTTAGAGACATAATGTGACAATACCCATCAACTAAGTCGATGTCAGACAAAAAGCCTTTATAATGAAACTCGTGACGGAATGAGACACGACATAATTGTTATACATATGTCTTGTCCACGTGTTAGAGACATAATGTGACAATACCCATCAACTAAGTCGATGTCAGACAAAAAGCCACATATAATTAAAACCATTTGAGTGTGGCATGGAGCAAATGGGATGCGTGGAGAGATTGGGCAGAGGCAAGGCAAACAGCCATTGTTTTTGCAGGTCGGTGGTATATATAGTTTTTATGCATTGGCACCTTACATATTTTTTATTTTGCACAGGTAAAGACAATTCAAAACAAACCAGCAAAGACATAACATGGTAGCAAAGCCAATAAAAGAGTAGTGAGGCCATTAAAATCAAGGCGTTCTGCTGCCATGCAGTAGGGTAAATTTCTGCATGAATTTGCTGACTGTGCGCTCCATTCAGATGTGCCTGACTTCCTGTGTGAGCATACTCTCATCCTCCAGTTGAACCTATTATTTTTACAAAGAGAGATTTAAAGGGTTTCACCGTTTGAAGTCCTCTCATATTATCCAGACTTGCAAGGGTTTTAGAGATTGATATCCTCATTTTTTTGGCTGGGCATGTTGATAATAAAGACGTGGGAGCTGGGATACTGTTTGCTGCAAGTTCATGAGCAAAAATAGCGTGAAGGACACCACTGTTAACAATGGTTGGAAGACGCTGCATAAGAAAGAAGATTACATATAGATATCACCCCATAACTGTCGTCATGTGGTATGGCTTTTGTATTTTCAAGGATCTTGTGTTCTAGGGTTCGATAGCTCTATTATTGTTAGGATTTTATAGCCGATGTTTTTCTTATTTTGGTACAAATCTTTTTTATGGGGTTTTTAACAAGGCATTCTATTAAAGTGGTCTTTATTTGGTGTCAAAGCCACTATAATTTGAAAACTTGCAATCAATTTATGATGCCGAACAATATTCTGTCCTAAAAATAGTTACTTCTACTACAACAAAAGTAGCAAGAACGGTACAGATAATAAAATATCATGGTATAAGCCTTGTATCAATTTTCATCCTTTTTAGGAATCAATTCAGTTCTGCAACTGTGAATATGTGGTAAATGAAATCACCTTTAATTAAGTTGGAAAATAAATATATTTTGTGGAATAAATTGAATGTGCAAATTTTAAATTATCTTAACATAATATGATGGTCTCATAATCGCTCTGTTGCAGGAAAGCGTCAACCATATCGGTGGCGATGTAATTGGGTATGGTCGTCCTCCACCTGCGTGCTCCTCCAGCACTTTCTCAAGAAATTGTTGAGCGAAACTGGTAAATGATGTAGAAACCGATGGACCATAACATTATGATAGCACGGGGATAGCTCCCTGTCAAATGTTCTAGATTATTTTACAGAAACCTAAAAACTACCCTCTACGAAATCTCATACACCACATGTCAAAATTTGAAAAGTCTGAAAGGCATATTCTATTTCTTATTGTCTTGTGAAACAAATCTTGAAGCTTCGCCCCTCCATAATAAGCCTTTGGGTTAAATATAAGACTTTTAATTTCACCTTCCTTTAGCGGTTTGGAATTTAGAATTTACCTCACTAGATGTGTATCGCAGTCAATTCAGCCCCCCATAAAGTGGAAAAAACTTATTATCATAAAGATTTAGTTGGGACTTTTTAAGCAAATGACGAAACCATTATAGACATTATTTATCCATTCAACTCCACTACTCTTTCAAAACTGCTTTGTTACGTTAAGAGTCACTTGTTCATACGCTGTACACAACAAAGTAATATTTATGCTAAAAGTCCACCACAGATCGAGAACATATATCAAAGAAGCTGGTAGGTCTATTAGCCATGAAATTCAATTCTACTACTATTTACGTAACCGACCAATAATGGAGTCACTCTTATTCTTGACCACCAACAGTTTCAAAAAGGCCGTCTCCACAGTGGTATTATTCAGGAATCCATTTTATCTATAAAATGCATCTCCAATAAGCAATGCTACATTCTTCTTTTGAAATTCCATTTTATTGTAAAAGAATAATCAAGAAAAATAATGGAGAATTTCAGAGGGGTTAAAATTGAGGAGCAAAAGCTCTAAGATTATCGTTTATTTCCTAAAGTTCTCATTCCTTCCAATAATTCTCAGTGGGAAGGGATCACAACAACAGTCCATAACGTCATGGAAGAACAAAACATTTATTGAACAAGAATTACACGAGTGCGGATCCATTTTGTTCAGAGGATTTGGCATAAAGTCGGCAAATGACTTCAATGGTCTTTTGGAAGCGTTTGGATGGGATGAGCAACCGTACAAACGCCCCATCTCCCAAAATAACATGCCGCGTAAAATCATATTGTTGGCAGATTGTGGTCTGCTAACGAAGCTCATCTCCATCAAAACATCTTCTTCTACAATGAAATGGCACTGATAAATAATTACATAATATTTTTACATCAAGCTTTTGCTAAGGTCGTACATGTAGGTGGTTGCAGGGTGGAAAATGGAGGTGGGAAGTTGCATTGGATGGAAGACGGGAGTGCAAACATAATTGGAGGGCTAATGTCTACCACTATATTCATACGACTACATATGGAAAGGCTGAAGCGAGACTCATCTGGCTAGTATGGAGACGGGTCTAGCATTTCGACCGGAGTAATGGTGTAGAGTGGGAGAATAATGAATGAGAAAAGTGCTGATGTGAAATGGAAAGCAGGAGATGTGTTGCTCACTGATAACTTGTCTGTAATACATGCATGCAGGCCTTCCAAACCTCCTCTCCAAGTGAAAGTGAAACAATAACAACTCATAGAGTTCATTGATATAAGGGAGAGACAAAAACAAGTTAATCGCATCTACTAGAGAGGATTTTTGGGAATGTGGGGACTGACTCTCTCTCTCTATATATATATAATGAAAAGAAGATGAAATTTTGTTTTATTTTATATATATATATATATATATATATATATATATATATATAAAATTGATTAATATTTATTTTAATTAAATGATATTCAATCTTAAATTTTTATCGAAAATTTTGTATTATTATTACTATATTAGACCTCAATTTTATATATATATATATATATATATATATATATATCAATTTAAAATTTGTAAAAATTAATATTACTATTTAATTCTTTCATATGGATTTTTATATACTTGTAAATTATATTCTATATTCACAACAAAAAGTCAATATCATGTTAACTTTATACTTCTAACATGTATAAAATTTTAAAATAACATGTAAACATAAAAACTGTAAATGTTGTGTTCAAAATATATAATGTGAAAGTATATATTTATTTTATCATAATTTTTAATTTTGAAAGTAACAAAAATATATGCTATTTCAAAACATTAACTTTGAATATTTTTTATTTGTTTCTCATTAGACCTTGATTAATACTACAGTGCAAGTCCCTGCATGATAGAATACAACATGCAAGGCTCGCCAAAATATTAAATGTATATTAAAAAATTTTGAATGAAAAATTATAATATAAAATGAATTATTATTCTTAATCCAATTATATATAGATAAAACCAATCTGAATAAGATTACATGAACTAATAGGATGTAAGTCTAGAAATTATAAGATTTTTAAAGATTCTAATTATCACATAACAATTTAACATTTAATAAGGTTCTATAATGATAGATTGCATGGTAATTTCTTTCATTAGAACTATACTAACAACTCATCACCTAAAAAAATTATAATTAAATAATATCCACTATGAGTAATGAAACCAAAACCCTATCAAGACAATTAAAATTATCAATAAACCAAGATCTTGAAACAATACTTAGAATTGATTCGTATTGAATGAATTGAAATAATTACAAACCCAATCCATTCTTAAATAAGCCTCAACCCAAAAATTAGAGGTAACATGCAAAATTCTATTAAAAAAATAAATTATTAAAAAATGTCTATTTTTAGTCACTATTATTTATAGTAAGTTTCTCATGCAAGTGTGCATGGGTCTAAAAATTTCTTGAAATACTATAAACAATATAATTAGCCTATGGTATTGAATTCAATTGAAACTGACATCTAGTTCTAAAAATATACAATTTTTAAAAATAGAAAATTCTTAAAAGAATCATTAAACATTAATTTTTGACCCTCAAATGATCACGTATAGCCTCCAAAAAATATAAAAATCAAATCTAAGTAGATAGAGTGTCTTAGGACAACATCATAATTTTTGAGATGGTCTTTTTGGTGTGTGTAATAGCTCAAACGGAGCTACGGGTTAAAAGTTATGGCCTCCAAAAGATCGACATTTTTTTTGCATCATTCTCCTCTAGTTGAAAATAACTCAGTGCTTATGAGTTAGCCTTATTATACTACTACCAGTTATCTTTATCAATCTTCTTCATCTCCCATTCTATAATTTGTGTTTTCTTCTTGTTGTAATCATTCCCACTGCACCAAATACCTATTATAATTCCCTTGCCTTGTGCTCACTATCTTTATATCTAAAATTTACATAATTCTTTCTTTCTTCTATTTTGGAACCTAATGCTCCCATTGTACTTCTTCACCTTCATTAGCTTCACCATCTTCTCCATGAAAATTATATAAATTTGAAACATTAAATAATAGATATATATATAAAGTATGTGGTAAACTCATTTCATAAGAATTTTGATTGATTTTCTTCATAATTATACATGGTCTAATTTTATTGTACATCAACATGTTATATGTGCTTTTTGAAAATCTTTCTTTCCTCAAGCAAACCATTACCAAATCTTCTTCTTCAAATACCTTAGATGTTCTTCTAACATCTCCTAATGCTTTATATTTTTCATTACATTTTTGTAACTTTTTTCTTCCTCTTTGCAACTATTGCATAGACTTTGCAAATGCTTCTACATCATCACTAATTCAATTTTCAATTAGCAATTGTACAAAATCTAAAATACCCATAGGATTTATCTCATAAACAATTTGAAATGGTGACTTTCATTTTGATCTATTCACTGAACTATTATATACAAACTTAGCTTGTGGTTAAGCCATGTCCCATTGCTTGGGCTTCTCTCCCACTATGCATCTCAAAAAAAAATTCCAAGCTTCTATTCACAACTTTTGTCTATTCATTTATTTGTGAGTGATACGCACTACTGAATTATAGATTAGTAACTATTTACTTCCACAAAGTACTTCAAAAATGACTTAAAATTTTTGTGTCTTTATCTTAAGTAATAGTTTTTGAAACACCATACAATCTCATAATATCCTTAAAAAATAATTCTACAACTCTAGTGGTATCACTGGTTTTCTTACATGCAATAAAATGAACCATTTTAGAGAATCTATTTACAACAACAAAAATTAAATAATTACCTCTCTGTATGTTTGCCAATCCCAACACAAAATCCATACTCAAATATGTCCATGGCCCTTTTGGAACTAGTAATGACATGTATAGTCCAATAATTTGTGCACATATTTAAACCATCTAACATATTCTGCATCGTGAAACATAAGTTGTCACATATCTCTTCATATTTGGCTAAAAATACTTTTCCTCCACTAAAACTATTGTCTTTGTCTTACCAAAATGTCTATCCAAATTGCCACTAAGTAATTGTCTTATTATATTGTCTTGTAGAGACCCAAATGAAATACATAATTATTTATCTTTAAAGAGATAACCTTCTTGTAAAAGATACTCATCATGAATAGTAATCATCTCATCTATTAATAGATTCTTGTACTGTTTAATTACCTTGATAAAATATGGATCAATATCATATAATTATTTTATAGCTTCGAATCCAACTACTTCACTCACCATAGTAGTTAATAACACTACTCTCCTACTCAGTACATCAGTTACTTAATTATATTTTTCTAATCTTTGTTTCAACTCAAAAGTATACCCCTGTAAGAAAGAAACCATTTTGCATGCCTACTATTCAATTTTTTTGTGTATTCACATACTTCAAATCCTCATGATTTCTAAATAGAATAAACTCCTTCGGCACTAGATAATGCCTCCAATATCTTAATGCTTGTATAATTGTATAAAGTTCAACATCATAGTTAGAATACTTTATTCTTACCTCATTAAATTTCTCACTAAAATATGTTATTGGCTTTCCCTCTTGACTCAACATAGTACCAATTCTCATAAATAAAGCATCACAATCAACCTCAAAGACTTTGCTAAAATTCAGTAGTGCTAAAATTGGTCTTTCTATAATCTTCTTCTAAATTTTTTAAAACCTTCTATAGCTACTCTAGTTCATTCAAATTCCTTCCCTCTCATGTAATTTGTTATTGGTGCCACAATACTAATAAAAATTTTAATATTTTGTTTTGTAGAAAATTGTTAAATGGTGGAAACATCTTACCTCTATAATGACTTTTAGAATAGGCCACTCAAAAATTGCCTTTATATTTTCTTCATCCATTTTCACATCACCTAATAAAACTATAAATCCCAAAAATACCAAACTATTCTTGATAAACCTACATTTCTTTAAATTAGCATATAACTTCTCCTTTCTTAAAAAATTTATTACCATTCTCAAATGTTGTAAGTGTTCTTATTTAGTCTTACTGAATATCAAAATTGTATCAAAATGACTAGCCACCAACTTACCAATATATTTTTATAGCACTATATTCATCACCCTCATAAATGTGCTAGGTGCATTGGATAATCTGAATCATATCACCATCTACTCATATAAGCCATCCCTAGTCTTGAATGTAGTTTTCCACTCATCTCCTTCATGAATTCAAATATGATAATAACCACTCTTTAGATCGATGTTGGTAAAATATTTTACTCTTGTAGGCACATCTATCATATCATCAAAATGGGGTATAGGAAACCTATACTTGATTATAATCTTGTTAATTACTCTACTATCCACACACATTCTCCATCCTCCATTTTTCTTTGGAGTTAGCAACATTGGCATTGCACATGGAGTCATACCCTGCCTTATCACCTTCTTTCGTAAAAATTCAACAACTTGTTTATTTAATTTTACATGTTCTTTGGACTCAACCTATACACTGTTTGATTGGGTAGAGCTGGTCCTGAAATCAAATCAATATTATGGTGAATATCTCTCTTTAATGTTAATCCTTCTAGTAACTCATCAGGCATAATATCTGCATATTATTTCAACATTTTTGTTGCTTTTGTTAGTATAGGCACCATTTATGTTTCTTCATTCTTTGATATTAATACATAACAACAACTTGTGACCTTCATATCTTGGATACATTCTTTAGTAGAGAGCATGCTTTATATATTTTATTTCTTTTTAAGAGGTAACAAAACTATCTTTGTACCAAATTTATTAGAAGTGTAAGTATTCTTTGCTCCATCATGAATTACTTTCCTATCAAATTTTCATAGTCTCCCTAATAACACATGGCATGCTTCTATCAGAATAATACCACACCATATTTTATCATTATAATTTTTTCCTATAGAAAACTTGATTAAACACCTTTTATCTACTGTAACATCATTCCCTTTATTAAACCATTAAATTTGATAATGATTAAGATGATTTTTTTAAATTACAAATTTAGTTTCTCTATCATTTAAAAAAAAACATATTTTCACAACTACCACCATCTATAATTACTTTGCATAACATTCCACTTAAATTACATCTTATTTAAATTTTTTTTATCACAACCGTGCATCACCAGTTTCTTTATTCTACTCTTGGTCCTTCCTTGGAAAGATCATGGTTCTTCTCATCATGATATTTTCTTCTACATCTGTTGGTGCAACTTCAGTATTCTACTCTTTTATCTCAACCTCAACTAGATTCACTCTTGGGTGATCTTCTTGCCTCCTTTCTTGATCTTAAAAGTGGGCACTCAAATTATATTTACCCTTATTCTCCACATATATAACATACATAAGATATACGTTGATTCAAATACCATCCTTTAACACCACCATAACCTCATCCTCTCTGAAATCTTCTTCCTCTTTGTTGTATTGAAACCCTTGCCTATTATCCTCTTACCTTTTTAAATCACATGAAAATTCACCTCTTTTGATATTATACCTACCCCTAGTGGTATTAAACCCACCTCATCTACTATTTGGAGGTGATCTACCTCTTATTGGATCAAAATATGTACTAATGAGATTCTTTCTATTTTGTTTTTCTTCTACTTGGTAGATGCAGGATAATGGGAATAAAAGGGTGGTATAAATTGACACTTTTTTTTTTGAGAATAACAATAGTTGAATTTGGAGAGAATATTAGATATAGTTCAAAAAAAATTTTGATAATTACATAAAAACATGAATTATGAAATTTTAAATGTAGTTTCTAAATATTTAATTTTTTCTAATACCTAGATGATAAAAGTGTGTGAAATAGATGTATTTATGACAATAGGTTGACAATTCTTTTGTTAGAAGATAAAGAGACTTTTTATGTGAGAACACACTTTTTTTGAGTAAATGATTGAATTTTTGTATGAAAATTTATATATAGATAGGTGAAATATCAAAAATTGTCAAAAATATTTTTTAATATATATATAATTTTACACATCAATATTAATGGAAAATTGAAATTGTAAGTGTACGAACAGAACTTCTTGACCTTAACATCATGAAAATCATTTTTTTTAAAAATTCATAGTTGATAATGTGTAGATTGTTGAATATAAATTTTATAAACTTTTGATTAGTATTCAAAATATTATAAAACAATTTGTGAAAATATGTATATAGGCCATAATGAGGTATGTTATGTATAAATTAAGTAACAATTATAAATAATATTCTAACATTAAAAAAATATATATATATTCTAAAGCTACACTTTCTCCTCTACCAACCCATATATATTTTTTAAAATAATAAAAGCTTCTTGATCAGATGTGTCGACAAGGATGAAAAAAATGCTTCAATTTTTAAAAAACTAAGTGGGCTACTCCATCATAAATTTTAAGGTAGGTTCAAACCACTCTAAGCCTGTACCCAAGGTAGATTTAGAGGGTTACTTTTTTTGAAATGTTTAAAGGGTACATGCCATTTATAAATAATTCATGCCCTTTGTAAATGGTGTACATCATTTATAAAATCCGTGCATCCTTTGTAACTGGTGTATGCATTTGTAAAGGGCGTGTGCCCTTTATAAATGATATATGCCCTTTGCAAAGGGCGTGCACCCTTTATAAAGGGTACATGCCCTTTTCAAAAGGTGTACAATCTTTGTAGAGTGTTTTTTTTTAATTTGATATATATATATGTGTGTGTGTGTGTGTGTGTGTGTGTGTGTGTGTGTGTGTGTGTGTGTGTGTGTGTGTGTGTGTGTGTTGTTGTTAAAAAACCTTGTACTGCAATGTTTTTCCATGTTTGATGTTTTGAAAGCATATAATTTATACTTTAAATTTATTTTACTAAATATAAAAAACTATGACCACTCAACATCTTCTAAAATTGATTACAAGGTTGTAGGATTTACTATTTAGAATTTAGGTTTTTTAAATTTTATTGCTAGCAATACTTAGTTTTCAAAATTTCAAGATTAGAAGAGAGAATGAGAAATGAAGTTACAAATCATGTTATGTATGTAATAGATTTATACCATTTGTTATGCCCCATATTTCACGTAATTATGTAAGCCCTACCTACTTTACCTAGTTGAGTATGCCCTACCCAATTATATCACATTTTATATTCTTATACTCTATACTTAAAATTTATTTTACTATATATAAAAAATTATGTCCACTCGACATCTTCTGAAATTGATTATAAAGATGTAGGAGTTACCATTTAGAAGTTAGTTTTTAAAAATTTATTTCAACCAATACATAGTTTTTAATATTTCAAGCTCAAAAGATAGAAAAAAAAAATTGAGGTTACAAATCATGTTATGTATGTAATAGATCTATACCATTGATTATGCCCCATATTTTACCTAGTTGAGTATGACCAACCAACTTTACCTAATTGAGTATGCCCTACCAAATTGAATACTGAATCTTGAAGGTGGGTTCTCAAATAATTTATGGGTCTTCAATCAATGGGTCTATCAATATGCGTAAATGACTTCCCTATATCATGTATCTTCTAGCATACCTATAGTCATGATAAAATCACTCATACATGACGTCTATCACATACCTATTACATATATGTATGCATTCATTCGTACATGACATTTACCTATAATCATGATATGATAACTTATACTTGACATGAATATAGCTAATAACCCTAATAGACTCCATTGGAAATAGAATAAATTAACAAACCATTCAAATTCACTCTAAAAAAATACCACACTCTAAAATAAAGGTCAGATAGATGGCCAAACCATGCATTCTTCAATTCCAATCTCATGAATTACTCCAAAGTCATGTAGAACAAAGTCATATTATAGCACACCAAATTCACATATGACACTCCCTTGTTGTTTCACATCAACTCTAGTCATTCCCTCATCCACCCTCATATTCATGTTTATCATCACATTTCATTCTATCATTAGTTCTCATTATTCCTCATTATCCATAATCACTCCCTCATTGGCTATCATCATCCTTCATTATTTTTAATCACTCCCTCATCATCCTTCATCATCACTCATTATCATTGATCATCACTAAATACTATAGGTCATCAAACCTCATCAACCCTAATCATACCTAATAATTCTCTCATCATCCTGATCATCATACCTAGTCACACTCTCAACATCCCTCATCATCCTTAATAACTCCCTTAATAACCATCATCATTTCTTATAATCTCTAGTCAATCTTTCATCTTTCATTAGATACCTCATCATCTATAATCACTCCCTCATCAACCCCCACAATCCTTAATCATCCTTAATCACCCCTACTCATTTTTAATCATCCTTCAATGACCCTAATAATTCCTTCATTGTCATGAATCATACCTAATCACTCTATCATCTAGTAGAGTATGTTGTAACCCAATAGACAATATAATTTTTTTTGGATTGAGCAATATCTTTTTAAGATGAATTGTATTTAAATTCTTTTTATTCTGATTGGAGTGTACTAGGGTGATTGTTCTCATCATGTCTAGTAGATCAGATAGGGTCATGATGGATTACTCTAGGGAGATTGTTGAATGATTTACATGGTGAAAATAAGATAATATCATCTTTAAACTTGCATGCCAAAAAGTCATTTTAAATGATGAGGGATGATGAAAAATGATGATAGATAAAAAAATTACCTCTTCGCACTTATTACGTATGAGGTGAAATCATTCTTTTAGACACAGTTATTTCTAAATCATTGAGTGAAAGGGCCAAGTCATTTTGGATCTTCTCATGTTTGTGAGTTATTCTAAAAAAATGATGTGATTAATGAGTATAAATTATTAGCATTTGTAAAACTAAATTTGTTATGACATGTTTTCTCCTTGCATTAAAATTTTTGAGCTTATGTAGGAATTATGATAGGAAAGTGGATAGGGGGTTGAGCTGAACTACCAATGCTTGCACCATTCCTTTATAATGTGGTGTCCACAATGAATGTTTAGTGTTTATCATTTAGGTTTGATTTTTAGAGTTTTAGGTTAAGAGTTTAAGGTTCATAGTTTATAGTTCAACATTTAAATTTGATTATTTGGGTTATGGCATTCAAGTTTTAAGGTTTAGGGTTTATCTAGTTTTAGGATTTAGGGTCTATGATTTTGTTTTTGAGATTATATGGTTCTAGGTTTATGGTTTAGGGTTCAACTTTCAACTTTTATATTTTAGTCATTAGGGTTTAATGTTAAAATTTAAGGGGTCAAGGTTTTGAGTTTTGGGTTTGTGGTTCAGTGTTTAGGGTTTAAGGTTCACTATTTTGAATTTTGTGTTTAAGGTTTAGTGTTTAATATTAAGGACCTATAAGGTTAAGGTTTTATGGTTTAGTGTTTATGATTTAGGATTTCAAGTTTATCATTTAAGATTTAGGGTTAAGGGATTAAAGTTTAGGTTTTAGGGCTTAAGGTCTAGGATATAAAGTCTAGGGCTTAAGGTTTTAAGGTTCTATGTTTAGGGTTTAGGTTTTGTAGTTTAGGTATTATTGTTTTGTGTTTAGGGATAATGTATTAGGGTTAAGTGTTTAAGGTTTATGGTGTTTAGGGTTCAAAATTCAAGGTTTTTGGAATTTAGGGTTTGGGTTTTATGGTTAATTGTTTAGGTGTAAATGGAGTGTACTAGGGTGATTCAATACATTTGTGTTTGGTATGAGTGAATGTATATGAAAACAAAAATATGTCATGTATGAGTGACAACATACCTACGTATAGTACCAGGTATGGGGTAGATGTAAGCTTTGAATGATTGTATCATTATTTTATGTATGTTATAATTTGAATGCTACAGGCTAGCCATTAATTCATATTAATATACCCATTGATTAAAAACCCACAAATTATTAGTAATTCATCTTGAATGACATTCAAGCCTTTTATACGAATTCCCCTAATCATTCCTTTCTCTATTTAGGTTAAAATGATCCATATCCTTTCAAGATATGTCTTGGGTTCTATGGTTTATGAATATTATTTAATGCTCATAGTTGAGGGTTTATGGCTTAGTGTTTAGGGTTTAGGGTTTAGGTTTCAATGTTTAAGGTTTAAGGTTTAGTGTTTAGGTTTAGGCATTTTGGGGGTTAATGGTCTAGGTGGATATGGAGTAAACTAGGGTCATTATATATATAATATGTGGAACATGGTATATAAGTGTCTAAGATAGAATGTCCACCTATAGGCATACCATTTCTGAGTAGGCACACAATCACAGTTGACTACAATTTAAGCCTATGTTAGTAAAGAGTACACTTTGAGGAGTTGGAAAGAAGGAATGGGTGATATACTTTATTATAAAACATTAACCAAGGTTATACCAGCCTAATGAGATAATTAGGTCAAAAATAGTGGTGGAAACTAATCTCAAGCCTTAACCTATAGTTGACACATAAACCCTACATACAATGAGTGCTCAAGAAATATGCATTAGGTTTTATGAGGTTTAGAGGTGATATGAGTGTGAAACAACCATAAAGATTTGTATAAAGGGTCCCCATAACTTTATAAATCCCCTCATATCATCATTTTATCTATAAAAATATGGGAAGTGACCTTTTTTTTTCTCAGATAGAGGGCACTCCCAAGAGGAAAATTCAAGTTGGCTCAATATGAAAAGGGTAAGGAAATGAGCTAGAGACTATCAAAACCTTGAAAATAAATGTAGGAGGATGTGTTAAACATGAGAAAACTCATGGGATACGTCATAATCATAAAAATACTCATAGGTGTTAATGATTATCTATGTGCAGACTAGGCTTACTAAGCCTTAACTATGCCTAAAAGCCTTAAGTAGATGTAGCCTTACTTTTAACACCAAATAAAATATGAAGAGCATTGGAGTACCTCCATGGGGATATATAAGGTGTGTGAGAACCTTTATTTTATAGATAAGGACATAAAGATATCATTTATTGGCTCAAGAACATTACAAAATGCATAGAATGCCTTGAAGAGATCGAGAGCCCAAGTTTGGAAGCTCAAATCAATATGGATACCTAGCATGGGAGTCTAAGGAACTATGATAGGTTAGAGAGGGTAATAAGAAAGGATCTAGTGGAATTTATTTAGTGTTTGGATGTCATAATTATATAAAATATCCTTAAGGTGTAAAACTACCTAAAACCCTCTAAAACCCTTGTTAATTACCTGATCAGGAAGAAGTGGCAGAAAAGGAATCTTGGAGGGCTAGTTTGACTAGGAAATGATCTTGAACTTGTAGAGGAATCCATATATCTCTTTCCTATCAAGTTTACTTGTACCCTATTTATATGGACATGGTACATAATGTATTTTATTGATAATTTTAGATGTCTTATAGGTGGAAGTGTCACACCATTTTCTATATGGATTGGATTGGTAAAATGATGATCATCTTAGTGCCAAATGTGAAAATAGGTCTAGAGAAAGGTGATTATGATTGCAGACAATGGGAATACTTATCCAGAGTAAGATTGATGATCAGGGACACATCTAATGCATGTTGGAGCTTGTTTCCAACCCCCTTTATAACATAATGATATCATATTTAAGGTAGTTGGTTTTTTTTGGGTGTGTGTGAAAATAGGTATAGAGAAGGGTGATTATGATTGCAGACAATGGGAATACTTATCTAGAGTAAGATTGATGATGAGGGACACATCCAATGCATGTTGGAGCTTGTTTCCAACCCCCTTTATAACATAATGATATCATCTTTATGGTAGTTGGTTTTTTTTTGGTGTGTGTGTGTGTGTGTGTGTGTGTGTGTGTGTGTGTGTGTGTGTGTGTGTGTGTGTGTGTGTGTGTGTGTGTGTGTGTGTGTCTGAGTGAGTGTATGTGCGTACACGCGTGCGTGCTTGTGTTTGTGTGTGTGTTGGGTTTCTTTGCACCTTCTAAGGTTTTAATATAAGTGTTTACACTGGTACGAGAGCTTCATCATGTTTAGAGACATAGAAGAGATTCATAGAATCAATGGTGGAGGTATAATATTGGTTATGGAACTAGTCTACAATATACATGATCAAATATAATACATTCACATACAAACCTCCTATATGTACACCTATAGGTGTTCCCAATAGGGGAGTGGGAAATTAAATATTATGTTTTATGGTTAAATGCTTAGGATTTTGGATTTTAAGCTTATGGTTTGGGATTCAGGGTTTAGGGCTTAAAATTTAGGTTTTAGGGCTTAGGGTCTAGGGTATAAATTTTAGGGTTTAAATTTTTAACGTTTTATGTTTAAGGTCTAGATTTTATTGTTTAGGTATTATTGTTTTGGGTTTATGGATAATGTATTAGGGTTAAGTGTTCAACGTTTGTGGTGTTTAGGGGCTAGGTTTAGGGTTCAACATTTAAGGTTTATTGTGTTTGGGTTTGGGTTTTGAGGTTAATGGTTTAGGTGCAAATAGATTTTACTAGGGAAATTAGTTAAATTTGTGTCTAGTATTAGTGACTATAATGCAACTACAAGAATATGTCATGTATGAGCAACAACATACCTACATGTGGTACTAAGTTTGGGGTAGATGTAATGAATGAATGAATATAGTATTATTATATGTATGATATAGGCTGAATGTTATAATATAGAAATTTATGTGTATCAATAGACCCATTGATAAAAAAACCCAAAAATTATTCAAGAATTTATCTTGAATCCATATTCAAGCCTATTACATGAATGCCCTAGTCAGTCCTTTTTCTAGATATAGGTTAGAATGACCCCTATCCTTTCAATATATGGATTAGCCAATGCCCCATCTCCTTTATCTATATAGGTGATAACTAAAGATTATGGTTTATGGATAGAGGTTTAGCATTTATAAATTTAGGGTTTAATCTTTATGATTGATTGTTCAATATTCATATATTAGGGTTTAGTGTATGGAGACTATGATTTAGGGCTCAAGTTTTAGTGTTATGGCTTAAGGTTTAGGTTATAGGCCTTATTATTTATATTTTATACTTAAAGGTTTGGGATATATGATTTATGTCTCAAAGGATCATGATTTTAAATCTTAGGGTTTGTGGATTGGTGTTTTGGGTTAGGGTTTTGGGTTTATGGTTTCACACTTAGGTTTTAGGGTGTAAGGTTCAATGTTTTTGTCTTAGGTGTTTGGTTGAGGGTTTAGGTTTTAGAACATAATGTTTAGTATTTATGGTTTAGGATTTTGTGTTTAGGGATTACAGTTTAGGACTTTGGTTTTCATGTTTATGGTTTAGATTTTACCATATCATGACCACATGAAGATGTCATGTATGAGTGATCAAATACCTACATATAGTACCATGCATGTGGTAGATGGAATGTATGAATGACTATATCATTACTATATATATGATATAGGTTGCATGTTGCAAGCTATTTGTTTATGCATATTGATAGACCCATTAATTAAAGTTCATTTTCTATGTTGAGAATAAGGTTGTTAAGAAGATTCCAAGGCAAAGATAGCAAAATCCAAGTATTGTACATCTCCAACTTTGTTGATTAAGTATAAACCTCTTGTGAAGGTCTAATGTTATTATGAGAACACTATAAAATACTTACAAGTAAAGTGATTCAAAGCATTTGACAGTTAATCCAAGTCAATATCCTTCTAAGTAAGCATATTAGACCATTAAAACCTAAAGAGAATAGTTTTCATTGAATTCGAATTCTTAAGAAAGTAATAAAATAAATTAATTTCTTATCTTCAAAGATAGTTTCCAAACATCTTACT